>VXBO01011249.1:127663-138987 GCA_013400135.1 Rhinoptilus africanus
CACCACCCCCCGGACACCGCCACCATCCCCAACCCCCTTGGGACTCCGCCATCACCCCTGGGGCTCTGCCCTGACCCCCAGCCCCTCCCACCACCACCATTCCCAGCGCCCTGCTACCACCCACGGACACCACCACCATCCCCGGGGCTCCGTCACGACCCCCACTTCCCTGCCATCATCCCAGGGCCCTGCCACCACTCCTGGACTCCACCATCATCTCAAAAGCCTCTGCTACCACCCTCAGTGTCCTGCCACCATCCCCAGAGCTCACCACTCCTGAGCTCTGACCACAAGCCCCTGCCACCACCCCGTCACTGCCACTACCCTGGGGCTCTGCCACCATCCCTGGGGCTCTGCCATCACCCCTGGACACTGCCATCCTCCCCGGACACTGCCGCCATCCCCAGTGCCTTGCCACCATCTCCAGTGCCCTGACACCATCGCCAGTGCCCTGACACCACCACCATCCCCACTGCTCCACCATCCTCCCTGGACACTGCCACCATCCCCAGTGCCCTGTCACCATCCTTGGACATCGCCACCATCCCCCAGGCTCTGCCATCATCCCAAAAACCCCTGCCACCACCCTGGGGCTCTGCCACCAGCCCTGGGGCTCTGCCCTGACACCCAGCCCCTGACACCATCTCCAGTCATTGCGACCATCCCCAGGGCCATCATCCCTGGGGAACTGCCACCACCTCCTCTGCCCTGTCATCATTCCCAGTGCCCTGCCACCATCCCCACTGTCTGCCACCCCTGGACACTGTCACCATCGCCAGGGTTCTGCCACCAACCACAGTGCCCTGCCACCACCCCATGGACACCACCACCATCCCCAGGGTTCTGCCATCATCCCAGGGCCCTGGAACCACCCTGGGACTCCACCATCATCCCAAAAGCCTCTGCGACCACCCCTGGGGCTGTACCACCATCCGCGGGGCCTCTGCCCTGACCCTCAGCTCCCACCACCCCTGGGGCTTCCCCCTGACTCCCAGCCCCTGNCCCAGCACCCTGCCACCCACCCCTGCGTGCTCCCACTATCCCCACTGTCTGCCACCATTCCCCAGGGCTCTACCACCAATCCCAGCACCCTGCCACCATCCCCAGTGCCCTGTCACCATCCTTGGACACTGACACCATGCCTAGGGCTCTGCCACCACCCCCAGACACTGCCACCATTCCCTGGGCTCTGCCATTATCCCCAGGGCTCTGCCATCATCCCAGGGCCCTGCCACCACCCCAGGACTCCCCCCATCATCTCAAAAGCCTCTGCCACCACCCTGGACCTCTGCCCTGACCCCCAGCCCATGCCACCATCCCCAGTCACTGCCACCACCCTGCACCTCTGCCCTGAATCCCGGCCCCTGACACCACCCCTGGACACTGCCACCACCCTGTCCCCCACGCAGGGCAGCAGGGCGCTGGGCCAGTGGTCCCTACCTGGTGGCGATGAGGGGGTAGCTGTGCGCGGGCTTGCCCACGGCGTCGCGGCTCTGCGGCAGGCTGCCGTACAGCAGCAGCTCCTTCTCGGTGAGGACAGCCAGCAGGTTCCTGGTGCCGGCGCTGGGCAGCTGCAAGGGGAAGGGGTCAGGGCCACCGGCAGCATGGTGGCATGGGATGGCGGGGGGCGTGGGGGTACCTGCTCCGTCAGCCAGCCCACGTGCTTGATGTCCCGTCCGGCCACCGCGCCGGCACCCGCCAGCTGGGCTCGCAGCTCCTCCTTCACCCGCGGCAGCAGCGCGCCCGCGTTGGCCTGGATGGCGCTGAGCCACGACTGCGCCGTGGCCTCGTCCTTCGCCCGCAGGAAGAGGGCAACGCGCCCATCAGCCGAGCACACCTCCAGGTACCTGCAGGGACACGGCCCCGCTGGGTCCCCGCCGGCCCTCGGTGACCCAGGGCACCGCAGTGGCATTGCCACCCCCTGACACCATGCCCTGACCTGTGCTCCGGGTCGGCTGGGAGGCACTTGCGGGACACGTAGCACATCTTCAGAGGCACGGTCCTGCCCTCCCGCAGGTCCCGAGGGGGCAGGAGGGGGGACGACCGCTTCTGCAGGGTGGTGGGAGAAGGGTCCCAGCTGACTGTGGCCCCCGCAGAGGAGTTCTTGAAGTAGGGGGAGATCTCCTTCATGTACTTCACTGGAAGAGAGGCAGCACCCACTTGAGCGCATGGCATGGACCAGGGTGGCCTCATCCTGCCCTCCAGCACCCATCCACCCCCCAAAAACACCATGCACCCTCCCCGTGTTGGAGCTGGTGCCTCCTCTGTTACCTCCCCAGAGCTGTCACCCATGGGTGCCGTGGGGGGTCCTCTGCCCAGCACCCCTGTGGGCACAGGGAGGGGATGTCACTGGTGGGCAGGGTCGGACCAGAGGGTGATGTGACATCTAGCACCCTCCCAGTGCCTCTACCCCACCACCACAGCCCAGAGAGCCCCACTGAGGGGTAAAAATGGCCTTTCCCCTTTTTTTTCTTTCCTTTAACCCGGATCAGTTCCCAGATCCAAGTCTGGGTGGGTCTGCAGGGCGGCACACAGAGGCAGGAGGCGGGGAACGGGCAGCAGTCCCAGGCCAAAATTACACAGTCCAAACTGTGCTGGTACAGCCGGTCCCCCCGCCAACGGGGAACAACAACTCTCAAATACCATGGCTTGGCCCCAGGAAAAGCCTCAAACTGCACGCTGGCAGCTCGCACCGCCCTGCCTGTGAGTTATGAACCAGGGACCAGAAACCAGCCTTCCGTCCCCAGCGAGTCTGGCCCCGGAGCCAGCGCCCTCCGAGACAGCTTAGGGGAAGGGGGAGAGAGGAAAGTCACCGCAAATTGATGGGCTCCCATAGCTGCATCCCGAAAATTAGGTCGGCAGCACCAGCCAAAAAGCTTGGGATGAGGAGGGGAGATGCCCCACATGCCACAGCGCCGTGGGACCAGTTGTGGTCCTGCCCATAGGGCTGGTGGCTCCAGGGAAGGGCTTCTCTTCGGTGGTCACTGGGGGAAACACCAGAGGACAGACACATGCCTGCTGCCACCTCCCCACGCGTCACCGCTGGTTTCACTCCAGGTCCAAGTCAGTGGTGCGGGTGGCGGGAGGGGGGACACGAGCTTGGCTTTGCAGCCAACCCTTGTAGGTTGGAGGTCGGTGGACCAGCTCCATCGCTGCAGCAAAGCCACATCAGCCAGAAAAAAGCCCTTTCCCAGCAGGAGAGAGTCTGCAGGCACAGCCTGCCACCCACAGCCTTCACCTGCCCCACCACCCTGCATATTCCCCTTCACTCCTGTCACAGCGAGCTCCTCAAAACCTCTGCATCCCGAAATCCCACAGCGGTGGGGGACGGCGGAGCCCCCCAGGGTGCCCTGCTCTGCCCATCCCAGTGGGACACGGCTATAAATGGCTGCGATGCTGCTGTGGCACGTGGGTCGGGTTACCTCGCGGTGGCCACGGGGCCAAGGAGGCGGCGTGGGGCCACCAGCCTCGTGCCCTGCACCTCCCCGTTATAAATAGCCACCGTGTTCCCGCAGGCATTTGAGCTGCGTTGGATTCTACCCCGAGTCATTAATCTTGGCAGCAGGGAACCAGCTATTATCCCGCTGCCTGGGAACTAATTGGAGTTCAGAAAGATGGTATTCAGCCGCTGAAACCCGAGCGGCGTCCCCGTGGCTCCCCGGGCATGCGGAGGACGTCACCGGCATTAGCTGTGCGGTGGTGGGGTCACGTCCCGACAGACTTCTCCTCCGTGGAGGAGAGGAGCAGCGCCCAGTCCAGAACAGGGAATGGAGAACCAGCGTGTGTCTCTCTGGCATGTGGCTTTAAGGAGGATTTAAGGCTGGTGGAGAAGCACCGATGGGTTCCTGCAGTATGGGGGTGGGGTCTCAAGACAACATGGGCTGCTGGGATGTGCTGGAGGCCGTGGGGGTCCCCAGGGAGCTGTGCACTGGGGCTGGGCCACCATCCCATGGGAGCTGCTGTCTCCTCCGGTGACCCCAGCACGGGCTCTGTCGCGGGCTGACTCACACTCTGCCAGTCCCTTCACCGCATGGAATCACCTGTTAATTAATTAATTAATTGCCTCCATCTCATTAAAGCAAACAACTCAGACCACATTATGCATCATTGCTGCTACTGGTAATTGTAATTCTTGATTTTTTTATATATTTTTTTTTATTAGCATCTTGCAGTGCAGGGGCTCCCGGGCTGGCTGCCCTCTCCTTGTTAGCCAGCACCCTCCAAAAATCACTCAGCAGAAACCCTGCCTTGCTGCTGTTGACTTAAAGCCACCTTCAGCAGGCAAACAGCCCTCTCTGTGGCTCCTGGGCAAATCCATGTGGCCCCTGAAGCCACAGGGGCTCCCTACTCCCCCGGGGAGACAGCCTGTCCCACTGACCCTCACCAGGACAGAGGGGAGGTGACAAATAGGACCTTTAGCTGCTCAGGGCTTTGCACTGCGTAACATTAAGTTTTGGGAGAACAGCAAAAGCCTCTGGCGAGGCTATGAGCAGCTGCTTGTGGCCACCAGTGCCTGGACGGTCCCTCTGCAGAGGGTTTAGGCACAGGGGCTCCCAAGCCCACAGTATCACCGGAGCATCACGTCTGCCCCCAACCCCACAGCGAGCTGCACCAGGAACATGTTTAACCAAAGGCCCTAGTTATCTCTGCTCCTCCTTCTGTGTTGGTTTTTTTTTCTCCTAGTCACTCTGGAAAGGGGCAACACCATCTCAGCACAAGAAGGACATGGACCTGTTGGAGCGGGGCAAGAGGAGGCCACAGAGATGATTAAGGGGCTGGAGCCCCTCTGCTGTGGGGACAGGCTGAGAGAGCTGGGGGGGGTCAGCCTGGAGAAGAGAAGGCTCCGGGGAGACCTTAGAGCCCCTTCCAGTCCCTAAAGGGGCTCCAGGAAACACGGGGAGGGACTCTGGATCAGGGAGAGGAGCCACAGGACGAGGAGGAACGACTTCCAGGGAAGTCCCAAGGAAAGCAAGACTTCAGGTCAGCGAGGTGTGGAGGAGGTAGGAGGATGTGAACCCTCACCATCTCTCTGCATCGTCCCCAGGGCAGGTCAAAAGCCTCCGTTTCTGCTTTGGTTTATTACCAGGTTTACACCATGAGAGCACATGCAGTATTAACACGGGCAAAGCCCTTGTTCAGACCCCAAGGACAGCACTATCTGCCAGAAGACATTCACTCTGGTGTCCCACAAAGGGCTGGAGGCCACCTCGGGGTTTTCTCTCCTGAAGCTCTTCTGAGCTCCGAAGGGCTGCAACAACGGGGAACCACACAAATCCCAGCCTCCACCACCCACCTCTGCTCAAAACCCCCTTACATTTTGCATCCAGAGTTATTTACCCCAGGGTCACCTCAGTTTTGTGGGTATTCCCCATTTCACACTACGCACATCTCCACCCTCTGCGACTGCCTGGGCTTCCCACGGTTGAGGCAACTGACCCACCGGAGCCGGGCATCCCAGCACCGTGCTCTACTGACCCCCTTTAGCCTTCCTGAATTTCAAACTTCCAAGCTATTATTTGGCTGAGCAAGTCCTGGAGAGCTGTGACAGCCCCAGGAGCTGCCCTGTGGCCAGAAAGCCCTGGGCTACCATGGAGGCAATATGCCCACAGCTGTCCCAGCTCCTCCTCCTCGCTGCTCCCAGTTCTCTCCCAGTGCCGATAAGCACAGGGGCCTCATTAGGAAAACCACTGCTGGCACCAAAAGGAGCTGGAAGGATGTTATCTGCTTTTCCCCTGCCATGGAGAGTCTCTGGATACCAAGCAATGCAAAAAAAAAAAAAAACACCAAAGGAAAAATAAGGTAACGGAAAGCAACTCTCTCCAAATAACAATGTAATATAAATACAGTCAAACTCCTCCCACAAATATCAAGAGAGCAGTTTGGCACCTCCAGAAAAAAAAAGCCTTGGGAGGACACAGCGAGGGGTGTCTGTGTGTCCTCACGGCCGGGACAGCAGCGACACCCAGGAGCCAGCAGCCCAGTGGAGCAGCCCAGGGGGAGACCCAGCACATGGAGCCACTGCCAATATCCAAACGAAACTGCGTCATCTCCCAGTTCTGCCCTTTCGGAGAGTCTCACCCCAGCTCACCGCCCTGTGAGGAGGCACAAGTTCTCCCAGTTTTTGTTACCTGCTGCGACACCACTTGCAAACTACCCTAAAACCTCCTAAAACCATGAATAAACACAGCCAGGAGAAGCAAGGCGACAAGCGGACACTGGCTGTACCAAACTACTCAGTTTTGGTACCTACAGCAACCATAAGGGAAGTCAGAGTCACGCCTGGCAGCACATGGGGGCCAGAGAGCGCCTAAGTGACATCAAGGTGCTTTTCTCCAAGCCCTGGCATGAGCCCAAGCAGGAGAAGGGAGCAGGGAAGCCCCCCACTGGGCCCTGTAACGCCACTCTGTCCCCCAGCTCTGCCACCCCTCCCTGGGCCGGCTCCTGGAGAGCCACAGGGGTAGCAGGGGACACCGCAACCCAAGGGAGGGCCCCCACCTCCGCATGGCAGTGACAGCCCGACGGGGACCACGCCACGGCGCCAGCCTCACTATCCTCCACGGGCAGGGCTGTACCACGCTGGCAAACCCAAAATGGGGAGGAGATGGAGTATGTGTCCCTGATGTCCGTGATCGGACGAGCAGCAGAGACCCCTGCCCCGCTCCGGCTGCTGCCCGAGGAACGCTGCGCCATGGGAGCCCAATGGCATCGGCTACAAACCAATCCCAAAGCCTCCAGTGTGTCGCGGTGGGAGCCAGCCCAGCTCCGCTCTCCTCCCAAGGGTACCTGCTGGGAGTTTTAATTAATTAAGAAGCCCAGCAGGTCATACCTGAGCTCAGCGAGCTACAGCAAAGGCCCTGCCTGCAGCTGCCTCCCAGGAGGGCAACCTGGCAGCTCCCCAGGGGGATGGAGGAGGAGGAAAAGAAGAAGGAGAAGGAGGAGGAGGAGGAGGTGGTCCAGGGAGAGAAGTTGTTCTCTCTACAGAAAGAGCAGCTCATCTCCACCTCCCACAGGACCTCTAGCAGAAAGGAAACCCATGCCAAAGTAAAGGATGAAAAGAAAATAACAGAGAGAGGGTGGTCCGAGAACAGCGGCTGTGGGGAGGAATTTCACAGGCTCACAGAGAAAGAGGCTCTTGTATTTCTCTTTGGTCGAAAAAAAAAAAAAAACCACCCCAACCCCACCAACAACCCTATCTGCTCCCAGCAGCTGTGCAGAGCAGCACATTCCTCCGGCTGAACCGTGGTCCCGCGGCTCCCAGGAGAGGAGGAACCCACAGCAGAAAAGGGCTGAGCAAAGCTAAAAATGAAAATCTGGAGCTGAGACAATCTGAGGAAGGCGCAGGAAAAGCAAGAAGCCACGGCGGTCACTGGCAGCAGAAGACACAGAGCTCTTCTTTGTCCAGACAGAGCCTAGAGTGCTCCCCCCACAGAAAAACCTCCCGTTGGGACCTGCAGCCCCACAACTGCACTGGGAAGGGTCTCCAGTGCCATGACCTTCCCTGGGGTGGTGCAGGGGGCTGGCTGGCAGGGAGGGGAGGGGACGGGTCCCATTCTGGGGGACAGATCCTGGGGGCTCATCCCTGCCCAGCCAAGCTGGCAGAGGGTGTGCAAGCACAGACAGACGGTGGAAAAGTGGGGCCCCTGCCTCAGGGCTCCCAGGGTCCCAACCCACCAGCCGCCATCCACTCCCCAAAGTGGGTCCGGGGGCGTCCTGCAGGGTGCCAGCCCCCACAGGGCTGGGAGACACCAGGGACCAGCGACTCCAGTGTCAAGAGGGAGCCCGTTCCCAGGAGACCATCTCCAGTCTCCCCTGGGACAGCAAAGGCTGTGATCCTTTGCTAGGATCCTGCGATTTCTTTGATAGGATAGGGTAGGATAGGATAGGGTAACAGCTTCAGATTGGAACAGGGGAGATTTAGATGAGATATCAGGAAGAAATTCTTTGCTGTGAGGGGGGTGAGCCCCTGGCCCAGGTTGCCCAGAGAAGCTGTGGCTGCCCCATCCCTGGAGGGGTTCAAGGCCAGGTTGGACGGGGCTTGGAGCAGCCTGGGCTGGTGGGAGGTGTCCCTGCCCAGGGCAGGGGGGTGGAACTGTATGGTCTTTAAGGTCCCTTCCAACCCAAACCATTCCATGATTCTACAATCCCTGGGATGTTTGTAGCCTCAGCTGCCAGATCGGGGGGGCTGCAGTTGGGGTTCAGCTGCCAGGCACCTCACAGGGAGGCAGCTCCGGGGGCTGCGCTCCAGAGCTGGCCCTGCCTTTCCCCCGCAGCTCCTCCTGCCCACCCAGCACCCACCCCAGCAAACCAAGAGCTGCCCAGCAAGGAGCGAGGTGCTGGCGTATCCCCTCCCCACTGGCAAAGCCCATAGAGCTGCACAGCCCCGCTCCAGCTCAGGATGCAGGTTGAAATGAAAATCATCGGAAAAGCACAAAAAGTTTTCCATGGCCTCCGGGTGATGCCATAGGACAGAATAGCGACAAACCCCATAAACACGTCCCATGGCTCCCATCGCTGCTTGCCCGTGGTCCTGCAGCAGGGAGACAGAGCCGCTGGGCATCTAGCGGAGACATACACGTCTCTCCCTCTCCAGAGGGAGATCCCAGCGGTTACCTCCAGCTCTCCGGATGAGCAGACAAACCAGTCTGCACAGTGTTGTTTTCCATTTGAAAGACTATGCAAATACATATGCAGATGACATGCCATCCCCATGCTCCTGGTGCATTGCTAGGAAAAATGGGGATCAGCCCCCAGAATCAGGACCCTCGTCTCCTACCTTCCAAGACCACTTCCTTGCCCGTCTTCTTCAGCGCCTGCACTGCCTCGTCGTGCGTGGCCTCGGACAGGTCGGTCCCGTTGACGGAGAGGATGGCATCACCCACGTACAGCGCCTCGGTCTGATCCGCTGCCAGCCCCTTAAAGATCTTGGAGATCAAGATGGGCATTTTATTCTCTCGGCCACCTTGGAATAGAAAAGAAACAAAGGGGTTGCGGCTGTTGGAGCACAGGGAGGAGCAGATGGGCAGGGGGATGCTCGAGTATGCCAGCGAGGCTAAGCCCTTCTCCCAGCGCTCGGCCATGCCAGGACATCCTGCTGCCCCATGTCCTTGGATGCCCATGTCACACTCCTAATAGCCACAGTAGCCAAAATACCACAAGGTTTTACAACAAACGTGACTGCTTCGAACCCACTCTGAACAGTCACAGATTTCCTCGCAGAACGAACACGTACCCTGGCCATCTCCCCATCAATTTTGGCAGAAAAGCATGCCTTTATTTGCGTTATTACTCGTATGTGCTGAGCAACCATCCCTGCTCCAAGGACTTCATGATCTAAACAGATAAAACAGCTGAATGTTTTTGGAGAGGCGATGGAGCCAAGGAGAAGTGAAGGAACCCGGCTCTTTGCTCCTCTCGGCACAGTAGCCCTGTTTACCTGGTGCTCCCTGTACCCCAGGCTAAAAGGATGCTATTCAAACCTCCCAGCGGCTGGAGGAGATCAATTTGCACATTAACTTTTGAACCCATGGGGAGATGCCAGCAGCGTTGCTGCCTGTGTGCCAGGGAGCAGGGGTGCAGCAGCCCCCCCAGAGCCCCAGCCCGGGGACAGGCACCCCGTGACGTGCCATCCCAAGGTGCCTCCATGAGACGATCTCTCATGCCGGAGGGAGATGTTGAGCCCAAGCCTGTTGTCACCGCCCGCTCCAGGGCTGCTCCCAGCCGGTGCCACAGGCATTTCCTCACTCAGACGCCTGCCAAGCCCCTCGGAGGGCTCGGGTTATCAGCTGTCAGAGGCCCCCGCAGGGGCTGCTCCGAGCTGCCGAGCCTGTCCCTACAGCAGCAGCTCCTCGCTCGGGCTGCACTGAGATCCCCTGCCCGCACCTCGAGCCCCCGCCAGCCAGGGGAAGGCCAGCCCACAGCCACTGTGTCCATCCCCTCGCTGCGTCCCCGAGACAGGACACACCACTCGCACCCAGTTTGCCCCCAGTTTGCGGTGCCAGCATCCCCGGGTGAAACAGGGCTGGCAGGGTTTTGAACGGGGAAGCGCCAGCAGCCCGGGGGAGAGGAGCGATGCTCTCCCCCAGCAGCGCTGGGGACACCAGCAGGGCTGCCCCCACCACCCCCAAACAGCTTCCAGCTCCCAGTTTGGATGGTGACTACTTGATTTCCACAAACGTCACTGCAAAAATAAAGTTTAAACTGAACCAAGCGACATTTCTCCTTTCCTGCAAGAGCCACAGAGTGAGCAATAACTTGGCAGCCAAGGGGTTACTGCAAAGGGGGCTCTGTGCTTCCCAAAGAGAGGGGCTGGCAGGCTCGGGCACCCCGCAGGCACAGCCAGCGGCACCATTTCCATCCAGTGGCAGCACCGGGACATCCAGATGGCAAAACGTCCCCACTTCCACTGGGAGCCAGAGGCTGTGGCCGCGTCCCCTCCGAGCTGGGAGGGGAAGAAGCCATGTCAGGAGGTGAGAGCCACCCCAGGGGGCTGCCGAGCCCAGGGGCTGCCCTGCCCGCAGCTGGGGCCACCAGCCCTCTGGCCCTCACACCACGGCGACCCCCCCGCCTGCCTCTTCCAGCCCCTCTTCACCCAGCTTCCAACGGGCTCGGAGCCGCCTGGAAAGCAAAGGCAGGCAGAAACGCCATCTCTGCCCCAAGAAGTTTCCAGCCTGAAGTTCAGGCGAGTCACTGAGCTCGGGAGGGAAAACAGGCATTATCCCACTGCTCAGCTCTCCGGGAGCGGACATCTCCCAGCTTGAGAGCATGGGTTTAACAGCCCAGCTCTCCGCGCCTGGAGATCTCCAAGGGCTTTACAGTCGCTCCCTTCGTTTTGCCAGCAGTTTCAAAGGGGCATTGCTCAGCACGGTGGCACAGAGGGGACATGGACACGCCGGCAGAGCTGTCCCTTTGGCTGCGAAAAGGGAAGCTTTTGTGTGACCGGGTACCCTGCGCGTCCCGGCTGCCTCATGAGACAACCCCATACGCCTGCGTGCAGAGGGGTGGGGGGATCCCCCTCCAGCTCCCAAATACCGGGGACCCCCCCTCCTACCGGGGACCTCCCGGCTGGTCACCGCTGCACCCCAAAGCGCTGCTCTTTCCCTGGGCTGGGGACATTCTGGGTCCCATCATCGCCACACACCCCCTTCCTCGCCCTGCCATGGGGCTGGGTCCGGGCAGTGCCCGGGGCTGTGGAGACCCCGACCCCAGCCCCAGCTCCGCTCCCCCCTCCCTACTCCAAGGCTCCAACTTTATTCCAAGCCGGAGAGCGAGCTGCTGGAAAAGCGGCAGCAACAGGTCACAGCGTCTCCCCGCCGCCCCGGGACTCC
>VXBO01011249.1:143420-165664 GCA_013400135.1 Rhinoptilus africanus
AGTGGCACCAACCCTGCCCTGCAGGACTGACCCCAGTGAAAACCCTGCAAGGGATGGAAAAGGGAATAAAACTGATTTTATGATATAGCTAGATATTCACATAGATAGATTTTAAGATAGATTTAGAAATGCAATATGTATTTGACTGATGGATTCAACAAATGCAACAAAATGGCCTTGCCTGACCTTAAAATCGCTGTAATCTCCAAGTCCTTTAACTTGAGAGGGCTTTCTGTTTGCTTTGGGACATAATTATTCCCTGCAAAGTTTCTTTTGTCGCAGTCTGGACTCATCTCTTACCAGATCCCTGTAAGGAAGTCACGACTAGCTGGGCTCTAATGGTGTGAACAGACTTTTGCTACCACATGGGCAGATTTCATGTTATCAGGGCAGGAGCATTTCTATCAAAGAACAAGAGAATGAATGGGAAAAAGCAGCACCCAGGAGCTGGAATAGCTTTGGGAAAGGCTACAGCTGTCACAGTTTAAAGCCGAATATTTGCTGCCTGCTGTAGCTTCTGGCTCTCAGATGCTGTAAGACCAAGCAGCACCAGTGGCAGGGCCTTCAATCAGCCCCTAAGGTAATTTAACGGGCATAAATTAATCATAAAAGTCAGCACATGAATTGTAGATTGTAAAATCTGCTGTCACGTTTGTAGTTTCAATTGGGCTGCTTCACCCCACTGGCCTCTTCCGCTGGGGATCAAGCCAAAAACCCAGTGTTTTGGTTACTTTGCAGCTTGCAAATGAAAATAGTGTTTCCTCCCTGCCAGGCACTGGGAAAGAATTGCCCCTTGGGCTGAGGAGCTGGTGGGTCACAGCACTGGAGATACCCCCCACGATTCTGTACATCCCCTGGCACTCTGGCTGCAGTATCTGCGGCACCGGAGCTCCGGGGGAAACTGAGTCACGGAGCGAGGGTGGGCAGGTCCTGGCTCAAACCAGGCCTGCAAGGAGTGCCGGGCACATCGCTGCTGTGTTTCCTGGCTGCACAGGTGACGCACGGGGGCTTGGAGATGTTGTTGCTGGTGATGCGGCCTCTCCCATGGGCATGGGCAGCATCTTCCCTCCAGGACACACGTGCCCAGGAATGCTGCCTGCCAGGGCATCTGACCTCTGGGTGCTTTATTTAGCGATATCCTTCCCCACTTCCCAGCTGCTCCAGCCTGGCTTTGATTGCATCCTACGTGTTTGCCGGGGAGGTTGCTAAAATGCGATTTCGGGGGGGGATGGACAGACAGACAAACACACTTTGCAGGCAAAAATCTGCTCCCTGGCAAAGGTGGAGAAGGCTTCTGGCTGTGGCCACACAGCCAGGGACTCCTGCACACCCCTCCCGGTGCCTCTGCGCCCCTGTTGTGCCCCAGCAAAGCTGTGGGAAAAGCCTGGTCCCCTCCTGGCTCCTCCACCAGGCCGAGATGCCGGTGCGAAATACCACCTCACTCAGTGCAGGGACCTGGCAGCGTCCTGGCACTTCCAGCTCCCCCGGGCTTTTTTTAACTCAGCAAATAGTGCTTCGATAAATGTCACTTCTTTCCGCTGCTGTCGTTTCTCTCCGATGGGCTGTCAACATGACAACACCGAGGTTGTCTGGAGCAGGAGGAGAACTTGATGGAGGTTATTTCGTCCCCCTGTCTGAGGGGATTCTCTGTTTATGAGCCCAAAAGGATGTTCCCTCAGGTGTGGCTGGATTCAGCATCAGGGTTTTGAGTTCAGTGCATCCTCCTACCCTGCAAGAGCCACGTCCCTGCGGCCACCGCTGGCCTTGCGGGTGCTGCGGGCAGATGATGGACCCATCCTCCCAGGGACCCTTCCTCCTTCCCAGGAGCGGGGCGAGGAACAGCTCTGGGCTGAGTTTCAGTCTTGCTCCGTGGAAAAAAAAAAAAAAAAAAAAAAAAGGCAAGCGCAGGATTTCAGGCTGACAGCAGATGCCAGCAGAGAGCCGCTCCGCAGGCAGGCGGGGCTGGCCGGGGCGGGGGCGGCCGGAGTCCCCCACCCCGGGCGCTGGGGCAACTTCTGCCAAACCCCCTCCTCTGGCTGGGTGCTGCCTGCTGGGGGAAACACCCCTCCTGGGAGCCGGGGGGTTTGCAGCCAGCTGAGAACCCCCACGCTCAGCTCACAAATGGTAGGATCTGCCCTGACCCTCTCCCAGCCCCGAGAAGCGAGTGGGACAGCGGCTGCTGCGAAACTGGTGGCCCCAACAAGGGAAATGGGGGACGTTGCTCCTTCTGGCTCATCTCACTGGGCATGGCGGTGTGCCTTGGAGCCCCGGGCCAGCACCCCCGGGGGACAGGGGACATGCTTCCCAGCCAGCTGCTGCCTGCTCAGTCTGTTGGTTATCAT
This sequence comes from Rhinoptilus africanus, assembly GCA_013400135.1. Taxonomy (NCBI): domain Eukaryota; kingdom Metazoa; phylum Chordata; class Aves; order Charadriiformes; family Glareolidae; genus Rhinoptilus; species Rhinoptilus africanus. Next base: position 145,763 of record VXBO01011249.1, read on the forward strand.
GGTCCAGGAGTGGTTTGGGTTGGAAGGGACCTTAAAGATCACCCTGTCCCACCCCCCTGCCCGGGGCAGGGACCCCCCCCCCAGCCCAGGCTGCTCCAAGCCCCGTCCAGCCTGGCCTTGAACCCCTCCAGGGATGGGGCAGCCACAGCTTCTCTGGGCAACCTGGGCCAGGGGCTCATCACCCTCGTGGTAAAAAGATTCCCTCCTTGTCTGAGCTAAGGGGGCACTGGAGTGGGATTCCACCTCTTCCCACTGCCCACTTGCTCTGGGCTCTGGGCTAGCTGCAGCCTGGATTTTTATGGGGTTGCCGGTCCCCCTGCCTGCCCTGGCTTTCTGCTTAGCACCATGGCCCCGAAACCCATCCTCTCCTTCCTTCCCAAATTCCTTTCACAAGGACCTGGGGAGTACCTCGTGCTCCCTCCCTGCTTGGCAGGTGTCCATGATGCTCCTGCTCTGCAAGAGGAGCTGTTTTTACCCGCTGGCTGCACACACGCTGCCCCGGCTCAGCCCCCTGCCCTCCCTGTGCCCAGCACCGTCCCCAGTTCCTGGCTGGGCCCCTGCTGCATCTGGGACCGGTCTCTGCCTGCATCCCCCAAGCACCCTGCAGCTGTAGGGGGTTGCAGGAGGGGCCCCTTCCCTTCCTTTCTGGGCATCATTTCTGCGGGCCCCATCCACCGCGCTGTGCAAAGCTTGTTTTCAGCTTCACAAGTTGCTGGAGCTTGTTTTATAGGAGAATATATAGATATATTTGTGACCCCCACTATTGCCCCCTTCGCAATGCTCTTTTCACATCCTTGGCCCAGGTACCTCAAGCGAGCTCAGAGCTTCCTGGGGGACAAGCACTGAGAGCTTTGCCAGGTGTTTTTGACAATTCAGGAATGGTGTTGGACCTGGAAAAGCCCCAGGTCCTCGTGTTCAGGGGCCAGACAGGGTCTGTGAGCACTCCCTGTCTTTCCCCGGGCTGCCAGAGCCCAAGGGGACGTGCCACAGCCCTGAGCCCCTGGCTCCTGCTGTCAGCAGGACACACTTCTCATCTCAGTGCCGCTTTTAAGGGCTTCCTAAACCAAGCATTGGGGCAGCAGCTTGAACCCACACAGCTCGGGGAAGGCTGAGCAGGGGGATCCATCTGCATCCCAGGGAGGGTGCTCCAGGCATGAGCCCTGAGGGGGTTGGTGCAGAGGCTGGATGGGCTGTGGCAGGGGATGGGGGGCATCACCCCTGCTGTGGGTTCTCCATCCAGTCCATGGCATCTCCAAAGGAGCCCCCTCAGCATGAGAGGGGGACCCAGGGACGGCAGCAGTGACCCTCCCGGGGTAGGACACCCTGAGCATCACCCACTGCCCCAGGCTGGCCCTCGCTCACCTCTGATACAGCCCTTTGCCTCTTTCCAAAGAGAGGTTTTCATTTACCCTCTCGGCTGGCACAATCCTTATCCCAAGCAATTCCCCGGCCGTTCCTCCGAATCACAGTAATTACCTCATTACTTTGATATTAATAGAATTCATATGGCCTGGAGAAGATAATTGAAATTAGCCCCGCGCCGCCGGCAAGGGGGAGCAGAGGGGGCAGCGGAGGCTTGCGCCGGGTGAGGGCTCCAGGGACATGCCCTGGCCAGATCCTGGCACCCACTGCGGGTCCTGGGGCCAGCGATGCCTGTGGGGCTGCAGCCTGTGCTGTCCTGGCTTCAGGGAGGAATTATCGCCCAGTCTTTGCTGACAGCACCATAAGTGAGTGGGCAGGACAGACACCCATCCGTGTCGGACATCCCCGTCAGGCTCCATGCAGGAGGATGCTCAGCCGGACCCTGCCCCTGCTCTCGAGTTGCTCATCCCATCATCGTCCCCTGCCTTGTCCCCTGCTCTGGGCTGGCCATGGCGCCATTCCTATTCTTTCTGGGGAGAAAAAGAAAAAAAGAAAAGATTCATTATCTGCAAAGGCAACAAAGGCAGCGCGGTGCTGAATAGCTCTGGCGGGCAGTGCCGTGCGCCCACAGCCCACGGAGCCGTGGTGGAGCCAGGATGGAGCCAGGATGGAGCTCTCCTGCCCCACCTGCTCCCCGTCAGATGGGGGGTGACCCCCGACAAAGGCCAGGGCCGCGTCTGCCACCCTTGGGCTTTGCCCTGACACGTGTCTCCTTAACCTCTTCCTTGGGACCAGCTGCTACCAGGGACCCTCCTTTGTGGCCCCGGCGCGCAGCAGACGAGTCTCCCCATCTGGCTGACGAGGCCTCGTCTGTTGGAGACCCCCTGCCCCGGCTTATAACGGCATTAACCTTCCCTGCTGCGCTCTGTCCTGCTCCCACCCCCATCAACTGTCACCGAGCCTCCCAGGTCCCCGTGGGTGTAGGGACAGCCTGTGTCCAGGGCTTATCCCACTGCTCACCCACCACAGGCACCTTGCAGGGATGGGCATCCCTGCCGGCACCACTGGCACTACCACCGTCAGGATAACCCAGGCACCCGGCCTGGACATATCCTCGCTTCCCCCGTTCCAGCACCATGGTGTAAATGCTGCGTGTAAATGCTGCATGTAGATTCTGCATGGAAATATTGCATGGAATGATCCAGTACACGTGGTGTGTGTAAATGCTACATGTTGATGCTGCATGGTATAAATCACATCATGGCTTGAGTTGGAAGGGACATTAAAGATGATCCAGTCCCCCCCCCCTGCCCTGGGCAGGGACACCTCCCACCAGACCAGGTTGCTCCAAGCCCCGTCCACCCTGGCCTTGAACCCCTCCAGGGATGGGGCAGCCACAGCTTCTCTGGGCAACCTGGGCCAGGGGCTCACCACCCTCACAGCAAAGAATTTCTTCCTCATCTAAATCTCCCCTCTTCCAGTTTAAAACCATTTTCCTTGTCCTGTGGCTCCCCTCCCTGATCCAGAGTCCCTCCCCAGCTTTCCTGGAGCCCCTTTAGGGACTGGAAGGGGCTCTAAGGTCTCCCCGGAGCCTTCTCTTCTCCGGGCTGACCCCCCCCAGCTCTCTCAGCCTGTCCCCACAGCAGAGGGGCTCCAGCCCTTGGAGCACGTTCTTGGCCTCCTCTGGCCACTCCAACAGGTCCATGTCCTCCTTGTGCTGCATGTCACCGCTGCGTGGTGGAAGCGCTGGGTGCAAACGCTGCACAAGGTCAATGCAGCACAGAAATGCTGGTTATTGGTGCAGCATATGGAAATGCAGAGTCTCGGGGACACAGGGTGCGGGGGGCAGCCGAGGGGAGAGCCAGGGCTCACAGCACCCAGCAGGCAGGGTGGGAAGAGTCAGGAGATGGGTGTCGGGAGTGATGCCTGGACAGGGACAAGGTAAGGGGGCGCGAAATTGCCTCCAGGGTCTTAAAAGGTTCCCAAACTCCTGTGGTTGCAGTTGGGGTGAGCCCAGCCTTGTGTCCCGCAGTGCTGGGGCTCAGGACCAGGACCCCAACACAGGGTCTCCATCCCAATCCCACTGCCACCAAGCCACCTGCTCTTGCCCCTTCACAGAATCACAGAATCCCCTAGGTTGGAAGGGACCTTTCAGATCATTGAGTCCAACCACCATCCTAACTCTGACAAAACCATCACTGACCCATGCCCCTCAGCATCATGTCTGCCCATCTTTTAAATACCTCCAGGGATGGTGACCCCACCACTTCCCTGGGCAGCCTGTTCCAATATTAATAACCCTTTCAGTGTAAAAAATTTTCCTAAAATCCAGTCTCAGCCTACGCTGGTGTAACTTGAGGTCATTTCCTCTTGTCCCCTTCCTTGGCCCAACCCCACTGCCACCAAGCCACGCATCCTTGCCCCTTTCTCGGGCTAGCATCAAACTCCTCAGGGAACTGGGGAATGCTGGAGCACCCCAGGGTGCTCAGCAGGCAGGGGAACATCAGCGATGGGATGCGAGGAGCAGTGGCGTGCAGGGTCATTCCCTGGAGGCCATCCAGAAAAGGAGCCAAGGCAGAGGCTGTCAGAGGTCCTGCAGGTTCCTCTGCCCGGTCAGCATTGTCCCCAGGCCAGGGACAAGAAGAGGAGAGACTCCGCCACCGTCACCTCCCTCGCCAGACATCCCCAAGGAGGCCTTATCTGCCGCTAATGCTTCGCAGCAGCCTCCCCAAAACTTGGCAAGATGCTGCGAGGCTGCATTTGCTCCAAATGGATTCTATCAGGGGGAGAACAAAGCACTGGAGAGTTTTCAAAGCAAAGTGGCAATCGCAGCCCACAGGAGAGGCAGCCGGTCCCCTCTGGCAGCATCTCAGTGGGGAGCGGGTTGGTGTCCCCGGTCTGTCCCCTCCCAGCCAGGGCTCTGCCATCCCACGGTGGTGGCCAGGCAAGAGCCGTTCAACGTCCGCTGGCCAGAAGACAACAGCTCCATTTTCACCGAAGAATGACCCGCTGCAAAACCTGGCCTCGCTCCAGCCGCAAATGAAAAAATACGGTTGGTGGGGTGGGGTTTTTTTCCTCCTTTAAAGTTTCTTGGAAAGCTGGTGCGAGTTCTGGAGCAAACGCTGACCTCGGTGCATGGGCGCTTGCCCACTTCGCCCCCATCGCTGGTGTAGGCTGGTCCAGGCAGCAGCCCCAGGGCACAGCAGCTGGCGGAGTGGACTGGTTTTTTTTCCAACATCCTCAAGAACTCAGGGAAAAAAAAGGGAAAAATTCTCTCCTCTGTCAATCTTAGCAAAATTCGCAATCGCAATGTCAGGAGGGGTGCTAACGCAGAGGTTTCCCATCTCGTGCTCCAAGCCCTGGGAGCGTCAGCAGAGATGGCCATGGGTGAAGCCAGGATGTACCCAGAGCACCACAACCATGTGCTGGATGAAGCAAGGTGTGCACTGTGCTCATGGCGAGGTGTCCCCGAGGAAACGATGGCACTCTGGGAGCCGTGCTTGTCAGGAAGGACTGGGGGAGAAGGGGGAACCATGGAGGCAGAGGAAGGAATGAGACCAGAAAGTCATGTTGGCTCGGCTCCCCCTCCGATATGCAGAGAAGGTGTTGTCAGCAGTGAGTCAGCTCTGGGAGTTATGTGAAATCATAATTGAAGAATGCTGAGAAAACAGCAAAATCCCACCAAAAAAAAAAATTGTGAGGGGAAAAAAAAATCCCAACAACCCTCAAGCAAAAGCAACTGGAGTGGTGTGGATCCCAGAGCCTTGGCACTGGGCAGAGACATGAAAGGGGATGAGTTTAGCAACTGGATGCTTTTCAGGGCAGAATAGGGTAACTGCAAAATCACATCAGGGCTGGGGAAAAAGGAAAACAAACCCCAGAGTGGCAAGGCATGGCCCTGCAGCATCTGGCCTGGTGGTGGTGGGCTGGAAAGACCCACGTGAGATCCTAGGGACTTCTCACAAGGCATTCCCAACCCGCGAGAAATGTTGCGGCCGCAAGGGCTCTTTGAACAAGTGTCACTGAGAAGACGGGGAAACAATAGAGCTGCACAACGCCAGGCTCTGCCGAATGCCTGACTCACAGCACCACCACCGCATCCTGAAGGACAAACTCCTTTGTCAAGAGGGAGAGGCACAGGGGCTCGCCATGGGAGCTCTGACGTCCTCATGGCCACCACAAGAGAGACGCAGGGCAAGCGAGCAGTCGCCTGCAGGAGGTGTGGGCAGAGGGGAAAAGACACGGGAAAATCAAGGAAAATGTCACAAATGCAGAAACTCCAAGAAAAAGTGTAACCGGGGGGCAAAGGGAGGTCTGTGCACCCTGTGGGAAGAGGAACGGCTTTACTGGGGGCAGGATAGGGGGACAGTGCTGGATGGTGGTGGGATAGGGAGAGAAGTGTCCTGCCCATCGCCACTGGGGACTGCGCCCAACACCGGCCCTCCAGCCCCCCTGAGCAGGGCTGTGAAACCTTCATCTGCACACCAGCGAGGGCCAGAGGGGTAAGGGAAAGTCAGACCAAAATTCAGCAATGCCATAAGCCCAGCCCATGTGGCCCACAGAGACATGGGGGGGGCCACAGAGACCAGGCTGCTGCCCCCACATCGCCATGAGGAGATGCAGAGGGTGAGATGGGGTCACACACAACACCCAGCTCAGGACAGGAACTCACTGGTGGGGACAGAACCGCCCCACACCCTCATGGAGAGCACCCATGTCCCGCAGCATCCCCACAGGTGGGTGAGCTGGGCACCAAACTTCAGGCTCCCAGCTGTCCCACGGGGTTAAGAACGGCAAACTAAACTATATATATACATAAGCAAAGTAAAAAACTTTATTGTAATCGATAATGGTGTGATCAGGCTAAAGGACATCAATCAGAACATCTTCTCCATGGTATACACGCTATAGCTGCTGTTCATTTTAATTATCATTTACTAAATCAATAGTTCAAAGCTAGCTTGACAAGTGATTATTTTTATAGAGATTGATGTTACTCACCCATATTGAAGACTGTGGGTAGCTCTCTTTCACTCAGCCTTGGGGGGATAACTTCAAGAGCTGGCCCCACTCAAGGGAGGAATTCCAAACCCACTCCTACGGAGGGGCTGTACCAAAGCCCCTCTCGTTCAAAGATGGGACGAGGCTTTTATAGCAGAAAGTGACTGACTGCCAGTCATTTGTTGCTAAGTCAAACCTTCTAGCTCAGCAAAACACTGTATATTTTTATTATTCTTTTCTTCCTCTTGAGAACATCTGGTTTCACATCCTACCCTGTGAAGCATCTGGTTTCACATCCTACCCGGTGACGTTTATTCTTGGGGCTGCTGAGTCAGGCTAATCCTCAGTGTCCTTCCAACACTGTGGACAGTATGACCTCCTCACACGTCTGCTAGTTTTCCACCAGAAAACTCATGCAAGTAGGGCAAAGTTCAAGATGATGTTCTTATTTCACCCCCACCTAGGCAGAGCATCCTGCTGTGCCTGGCAGGGACCAGGGCTCAGTGCTGGGAGCCAAGCAAGTGCGAAACAGCAACAGAAGATGGTCTTTTGATATCATGCCCAGAAATAAATTGAATGATCCATCCAGTTCTGAGTAGCCTTCAAAGACTGTCCATTGCATAAGACAAAAATGATGGCAGTAAGCAACAATTTCATGAAAGAGGTTCCCAGCCTATGCTGAGGAGACAGTGTGGGTAGGAGCACCATAAACTACACCTGCATTTCTCATGGCTGTAGACATCTGAAGCGGTCAATATTGCACACTAGCAAACACCTTCCATCTAAAAGATGCTACTAGAGATGGCTGAGATTCCCGGTGCTTCCCTCCAGAGATGGGCATTGGCCACCGATCTGGCGGGAGCAGAGCTGGGCTGGGACATAGCTTGGTGCTGGATCCTTGTTGGGCTCCCCAAAGCTGGGACCTGCCTCCAAACAACTAAAAAAAAATGGGGGAGATGCCTGTGGGGACTGCGGGACAGGCAGGTCCTCCTCTGGTGACCAGAACCCCGATGTCACCATCTGTGTGGCTGCAGATTCCACCCCCTTCACCCAAACTGTCCTGGCCCCATGGAGCTCTTTGCCCTCGATGGGAAGGATGAACAAAGAGGTTTTACATAATCCCACGTGATCTGCATAATGCACGGCCCCTAAAACCTGCTGCTCTCCCCCCGCCAACCGTCGCACAGAGCTCCTGGATGTTGCTCTCTCTTCTCTGCCTGCTTCTTATTTCCTTGGCCATGGATCTAAGCACCAAGCAGTTCTGCCAGCCCCCCCCGGGCACCAGTACCCACAGCCCGGCACTTCTGGGGATGCTGCTGGAGGAACCCGCAGCCTGAGAGGCAGGTCTGAATCTGGGATGCAAATACCCGACAGTCGACTGGGGAGAGACCAAACATGAAAGCACATTGAGACATCTTCACAGGGACACTTTGAGGGTGCCATGCTGGTGGCTCATCCTGAGGTCCCCTTCTCTACTCCCCCCCATCACCCCTCTCCCCTCCCTGGGGAAGGAAACCCCTGCTGGAGCTCTGGTGCTGAGCTTTAGGTGGGGAAAAGCAGTTCAGAACCACAAAATCCATCCCCTTCAAGCTGAGAAAAGAAACTGCCCCTTAACGATTGCTAGTTTTGCTTTAAAATACAAAAGCAGAGCAAAAAATAAACTCCCGCCAGTCCCTGTAGCCAGGGAACGCAGCAGATGCAATGTCCGGTGACTGCAACCCAGTGTGTTTGCAGGGCTGGGGGCGGCCACATGCCGCGTCTGCACTGCTCTTCGCATCTCCACAACCTGTGACAACACAGGGACATGCACTCGACACAGTCAGCTGCAACACTGCCACATGGAAGCGGCCTGGCACCAAAGTGTCTTTTTCCCGATAAATCACCCCAAAGGGAGGGTTGTCCCGGCGGCGGCAGCGCAGACCCTGTCGGGCAGCAGAGGGGGAAGCGTTCTGGGCACCCGCTCACCGCGGGTTCGGCAGGGGCAGAGCCGGCAGCATCTCAGCATCTGCAGCAGTCTCCGACAATACCACCCGGAGGCTTCAAAATGTTGGGGAAAAAATAAATATAGCTCAAAGGAGACCAAGAGATCGAAGGGAAATGGCCATTAGCAACCCTCCATCTGCACTAAAAAAGCCAGCCATGTCCGGCACTCCGGATCTAATGGGTTTTTAATATTCTCGTGGCACGCACTGTGGTATATATGGTAAGAGACACTTGGAGGTCTTGCATGAGCACCATTACTCGAGGGGCCGCTTGCGGAGTTCAGGCTCTTCCTTTCCCTGCCAGCTGCCTCATAGATGTAGATGTTTCAATTATTCTGTCAAGCTGCATATTCCAAATTAAGGCCAGAGAAGTGTCTCTGTCTTACATAGAAAGGGAAAAAAAATTAAAATATATCCCTAAAAGGAAAAGAAATGAACTCAGAAATTAATAAGGCTGATTGACAATGCTGCTTTGGAAACTCTGGTACCATATGGCATCCTTGAATGGCTGCAGTGCTGTTAGGATGGGGCTGACCAGCTGGAGAGTTACTGTGGGTTGTTTGTAATTGTAATAATGGATATCAGATGGCTGGTGTGGAGCAGTTTATAAATGAGAACAGACAATGAGCCGCACTGTTTGTCAGGAAATCATTGCTGATACGGGCTTTGCACTACCCACCGCTCCCTGTTTGAGCTCCCAGGGCACCCTGTGCCACCGGTTAGTCTGGCTCTGACCGGGGGCGACGTGATGCTGGGGCAGGTACCGCATCAGCGACCGGGCTGGTGGGTCCTGCTGTGAGCAAAACTGCCAAAGCAACACCCCTTGCCCTCCTGGTACTTTGGGCAGAATCCCAGAGGCCACTCAGAGATGCCGGCGGGGCTGGTGTCCCCATGCACAGAGGGCGATGTGCAGCCAGGGGCCTCTCAAGGGAGCCAAAGCCACCGGTTTCCAGCCGAGGATCCACCAGAGCCTCAAGAGCCATCCAGGCTTGCAGGGCTGATGGGGGCTCAGATGCTGACACTTCCAGATTGGTCTTTGTGCTCACCAGCCAGAAAAATCATGACATTTCAGAATTTGCCATTTAATGGATTGTTAATATTTTTTTTTTTTAAGGTCATTAACAGTGAAATTCATTATTGCAATTCCTGCTATCTCCAGCTCTACAGCTTATCGCACAAAATGAAGCTTGAGTTTGGAACAAAAATGTCACATGCTTGTTCCCTCGCCTTTCCCAAAACAAAATTCCATCCAGATTAACACAGGGCATTGCCCAGCTGAAATGTCCCTCCTGCTCCATCAGAAGCCACCCTGTGCCACGTCGCCCAGCAGCGAGCCCCAGCCGGGGGGGTCGGGGGCAGGAGATGGCGGTGAGAGAAGACTGCATTCAAGGCTGAGATGTTACACCTATTTTTAATTCCCTGGGCTCCCAGTTTTAATTTTTTCTCCAAAATTATCCAAAAAAAATGCCATAACCAAATTGGATTATGCATCTTCCGTGGACACCTGGAGCCCCTTTGCTGGGGGACCTGCCGGCAGCTCTTATTTTGGGCTCAGCAGCCCCCGGCGTGGGGACGGAAGGAGCCCTGGCGCTGCTGGTTCCCTCCCAGGGTGATGCCATCGCTGGTGGTGGGGCCGGGGAGCGGCGGGCGCTTGGGGACCAGCCAGCCGGCAGCAGGGAGAGCTTTCTAGGAAAGCAAAGCTCTGCAGGAAGGCAGCCAGGACGGAAGCTGGGGCCACTGCACGTGCCAAGCACCGGGCAGAGCATCCAGCAGCCAACGTGCCCCTCCAAGCCCCACCACACCGCATCTCCACACCCGTCAAACATCCTGTCTCGCTGCATATAATATAATTAATCATTTCNTATAAATAGTTCTTTATATATTTCTTCTCTCTTTCTTTATATATTTCTTTTATATTCTTATATAGTCTATAAATATTACTTAGAAATGCCAGGGCATACAAATCTTCAGACAAAACCCTTTGTCAAGCTGGAAACAGGCAGGGCAGAACAAATAAAGTCTGCGATCGAAATCAGCTGGCAGGAAAACTTGCTCTAAGCCATCACCCCTCACCGAGCTCTGCAGTTATTTCCCTGAAAAAAAGGCCAGCTCCTGCTTCGAGTTCTAAAAACATGCCCGTTACAGCGGGGCACGTCTCTTCCTCAAAACTCTGATACTGCTTTTTTTTTTTTCCAGTTTGGAGAGGATTATTTGAGTCTCCTTATGCAGAGCCTCGGTTTCTAGGCTTTCGTATAAAATGCAAGTAACCCCTTCATTTTAATAGCAGAGATTCAGGGTTTGTCTTCTTTATACCAACTATTATTTAGGGAAAATTGGAATTCGACGACTGTGCACCGAAGCTTATATCTAATTGGTTTTAATTAGTAAGGGGACACCAAGATGCAGTGAGACATGAGACACAAGCGTAGTTTGGACACCACGGCTGGTGTTGGACCTGTCCCAGGAAGCGGGATGGCTGGTGGCATCCCCCAGACCCAGCCATGGTGTCCCCGTCCCCACGGCACACAGATCTCCAGGTGAGCTGACCACATCCCCCCACCTTTAGCCTGAAGTTGTCACTCCATAGGAAACCTCCCCAGCTTTCTCCAGCTCAACTTTGGCTGACCCCATCAGCGAACCGAGCTAATTGACATAAGCGAAATTTCCTGACGAGGCCATCGCTGTCACAGCCTCTTGGTCGCATCGCCCAGCCCCGTCCCCTGCAATGAGATGCAGGTTCCCCATTCGACTTCAGCATCGCTGATGCATTGCTTACTGCTTGCTATCATGTTTTAAATCACTGTAACTGCAAGCTCTGACATACATCTGCAGCAGTTTAAATGCAAAGAGGTTTAGATTTCAAAAGAAAGATATATTCAACACAAATCCTTACCCAAATACACTATTTTTTCCAGCACAGGCACCCTGGAAACACTGAGGACCCCAGGCTGGGTGCAACCCTTCACTGGCACCCCAGCATCCTACAGCTCATGTGGTTTGGTGCTTGGCTCAACATCGCTTTTGGGGTGTAATCTGTTTAATCAGCCCCCCATCACCCCTCCCGTTGCCCGCAGAGGGGCCCCGCTCACAGCCGTGTCAGCGTCATTGTTGGTTTTTTATTTTACAGGGATAAAATAAATAGAGCCTACCCACATCCTCCCGGTCCCGGCTCCCACCCACGCGCTGCCGGCATTAATGGGTTTACTTTGCTGTGCCTGGCAGGTAACGGCCTCCGAAAGCGGGTGTCACTTTGTCATCCAGAGCTGGCAGCTGCGCAGCGGGCAAGGAGCAGGTGGTGGCCCCGTGGCCCCTCATGATGCTCCTGAGGCTAGTGTGTCCTGGAGGGACGGATTCGGGGTCCCCAAATCCACCAGCTCCCCATACCCCTTCTCTCCCCTTCGAGGGAGGGTGAAAAATGCACCGAGAATCTGCTGGAGTGAGATGAAAATCCAAGGTAGGAGCCAGATTAGCACCAGGATGGGCACATGGTGGCTGTGAGTGTGACCCTCTGTTACGGTTTGAGGAAACCCGTAACAATTTATTGTCGTTTAGACAATTTTTCTATCACCTGATGGCCCCTCCCCACCTGTGAAGAGGAATCGGGAAAAGCAAGGAAACAGGAGGGTTGAAATATAAATAGATTTAATAGGATAAGACTAAATAATTAACAATAATAATAAAGAACCAGGATTAATCTCGATACTAATATCAAATATACAAGGATCATACCCAGCCCATTCCATCAGCAGGAAGCCGTGCACTCCCAGCAGGGGACAGCAAATGTGGGACACTGCGAGCGCTGCAGCTTTGGGAGGAAGGGAAGGGCTCAGGGATCTGGCACCTGGGCAAGGAGTTCTCTGGACTGCTGCCATCAAGGGACAGAGCAACTACGCAGCAAACTTTCTAATTTATATTGAATGTAGCCTTCATGGTATTAAATAATCCTGTTGGCAGCCTGGGTCAAGTGCCTGGGCATTGCTCCTCTCCATCCCTGCACCTGGCAAGGCTTGAAAACACTGAGACCTTGAATCCCACAGAGCCTAGCTGGCTATAAAGTAAATATTTTCATGAATTCAGACACTGGAGTCTTCCAAAAGTGGAGTTTTCCCAAACATTAGAAGAGAAATTAGTCCTGTGTCTCTCAACCCAGAACACTCCCGCACAACCACGCCAGCCCAAAACCCCTGGTGAGCTGCCGGGTGGGACGAGGGCTTCTGGGATGCAGGAGGGGATGAGGACCAGAGCCATCCCCAGCTGGGAGGAAGAGGATGAAAGCACAGGGCCATGGATGAAGCCGGGGAGGTGCATTAGGAGCAGAGGGGTGAAACAAAGTCAAAGGGTGGGTAATGGCAGAAGCGGGGAGCTGCACGACGCGCCTAAAGGAAGGAACCTTCTGCTTCAGACATCTGCAAAAAATGTCCTATTAAAAGTGAAATGGGGCTCCTACCCTTGCTTCCACTCATCCCCTATTTACTGAGATCCCAAACACCTTCAGGGTGGCAGCTGACTTTTGCTTTGTGTCTGTGTTGGGCGCAGTTGGGCACTGTGTCTGTGGTTCCCATTGCTGGAAAATAATAAAAAAAATTATAAAAACAGCTTGGCAAACCCCAGAAGAGTGCTGGGTGGTCGCATGAGGATGGGGATGGCCACGAGATCTCTTCATGGAGAAGCAGGGGCACTCTGGGGGCACGAGCCTGGCTGTGCTCTGAGGGGGGCTTTGGTTGTGATTTGCAAAATGCTCACCCCTTAGACAAATTATGGGATTTATTCCACAGGTGCAGCTCTGGAAATGGAGCACAGCAGCCAGGCTCGTGGTGATGCTGCCGCCCATGCAGCATTTCCCACCCCAGGACAGTCCTTTTGCCCCCCCAGATGGACTCTGGCCAAGGGTCCACTCTGAGCACCCCCAAACCCTTCTCCTTCCAGCCCATCTGCCACTCGAATCCCCTCTCCCCGGCTGCGCCATCAGGGCAGCTCCCGCTCCTCATTAGAGGTCGCAGCCCCTGAGCAAAGATTAATCTGGCTCTTGTGCGAATTTATCTGCTTGAAAAGAGGGACCAGCTCTGGCCTCGCAGTCTGGAGACCAGTGGGGAGTTTACTGTCCCCTGAGCTGTCAAGCCAATTCCCTGCAGTACCAAGCTGTTGTTCTTGGCATCTGCTAGGCAGAAAGACTATGAAACACCCCAAATATGTGTTTGTTTTAAAAGGTAAATATTAATTTCAGGATGCTGTTTACATTACCAGACTCTTCGAGCTTGAAGTCATTGCCTTTTGCTAGTTATCACATGGTATTAGTGTGTATTTAACATTTATTTAACTCTACTTGGTCCTGCCTGTGCCAGATGGCAGGCAGCCTGTGTGGCTAGGCACGGGCTTAGCCGAATGCTGCTCTGAAGGAAGAAAAGGGGGTGGTTTGAAGCTGCAAAGTTAACAGTTTGAGCAGTTTTTTGGCTGCAGGTCCCGAAATGACACCGAAGCACCCTGCAGCTCCGGTGTCCCCAAGGTTAGGTGGTGTGCCTGCCCCCAGGAGCATGGCAGAAGCCAACCTGGGATGCATCATCCTCTGGCAAGTCCTAACCAGTGCAAGGGCTGGGCTTTCCTCAGCTCTTGCTGTGCATCGGAGCCAGGGCAGGAGCTGACAACTTGTCTTTGACTCCGTGGCTTTGCATCACTGTGGCCTGACCCTGCCTGGCACTGAGCTGGCGCTGGCACCCTGCCTGCGGGGACAGGTCGGAGGATGCTGGCAGGGAGCCACCCCGGCAGAGGCCATCGTGGTTTGCAGGCATTGGGTGGGAAACCCAGAGACAAAACCTTGAGCTGCAGATGCGCATGGGTGCCCGGCCAGCCGGTGGTCTGGAGGAGCAGATGACATGGGAGAGAACCTGCCCGCTGTCTCCTGAGACGCTGAATGGCGAGGTTCCTCATCTCGGTGAAGAGCTGAGGGATCTCGCAGAGTGACGCACATCCCTGATACACAGCCTTGGCTACTGGAGGGGAGATTCAGATGAGATATTGGGAAGAAATTCTTTGCTGTGAGGGGGGTGAGCCCCTGGCCCAGGTTGCCTAGAGAAGCTGTGGCTGCCCCATCCCTGGAGGGGTTCAAGGCCAGGCTGGACGGGGCTTGGAGCAGCCTGGGCTGGTGGGAGGTGTCCCTGCCCAGGGCAGGGGCGTGGGGCTGGATGGGCTTTAATGTCCCTTCCCACCCAAACCATTCTATGATTCTGTGATTCTGTGATACCGAATGCTCACATGTCTCTTTTCCACCTCTTCAGTCGTTTACTCTCCGAGCACAGGGCCTTTTTGACGGTGTCACTGCTTTCGCAAATAATAAAGAAAAGCAGCCAGATGGCCTTTGGAAAACAAATATGATATTTGAGACAGTATCACCATCTTTATGGCTGCAGCAGGCACCCATCAGCTTGAATATACAAACAAGGAAGATCTGAGATGGCTTCAGGGACAGGATTACAGGTTCTAAGCTGCGCTGGATACTCTCAGGCTCAAACATTCCTGTTTGAGGAAAGGGACTTGCATGATAAATATTATCCCCAGAGTTTATCATAGAATTATTGCCTGTTTGGGCTAGATAGCTGCTGGACACTCTGCCTCCCACCTGGTGAACAGGTCTCATCCCCCTCTTCATTCCTCCATGCTGGATGAGATCCCATCCTCCTCCCGCCGGGCACTCCTGCCCCTCCAGGCAGTGCTGACCTACCTCGTGCACTCACCTTGTGCCAGCAGAAACACCGACCAGACACCAGGACAGACCTCGGGAAACTCCACCAAGCTCCATACCTCCCCTCCTGGCACCACCTGCCCCGCTCTCACTCAGCTCTCGCCCCTGTTAATGATGCTTGTACTAAACTTTCCATTTCGCCTTGTTTTGAAAACTAGTTTCCAGCATAGGAAGCAGGCAGGTTACTCTGCCATGACCTGCCCCATGAGAAAAACCCTTTACCTCATTTCCCACTCATTTTTATGACAGTAATTACTCTTTCTTCAGCATTTTTAGAGCTACATATGCCTGTGAGATGAGAGATTTCCAAGTAACATTCCCTCTTGCTGTTGTGTTTGCTGTTATTTGATCAGACCCATTAATCCTTGCCACCAGAGGAAATGGGAGGACTGAGCTGGTGTGGGACCTGGGAGGGGACAGCAAAGGGGTGAGGAAGAGGCAGGACAAGGCTGAAGGGACTGAGTTGTGAGGAGCAAGAATGGGCCCAAGAGAGCTTGTTCCAGCCCAGGGCCATGGTCACCATCTGAGGCGTCCCCCACCTGGGAGCCCTCAATCTCAGCATTCCAATCCCTCCTTTTGATGTGGGTCCGCAGAGAGAACAACCTTCAGCTGCTCACAGACACCTCACTAGCTCCAGGGACAGAGTCCAGGAGAGATACCTGACCGCCTCAGACCTGCTGGTGACCCATCTCATACCATACCCCGCTGTACAGGGCCTGCCTTGTGGTGGAGGCTCACACAAACCCACGCTTCAGAAGAATCATAGAACCATAGAATGGTTTGGGTGGGAAGGGACATTAAAGACCATCTACATCCAGTTCCAAACCCCTGCCCTGGGCAGGGACACCTCCCACCAGACCAGGCTGCTCCAAGCCCCGTCCAACCTGGCCTTGAACCCCTCCAGGGATGGGGCAGCCACAGCTTCTCTGGGCAGCCTGGGCCAGGGGCTCACCCCCCTCACAGCAAAGAATTTCTTCCTAATACATGATCTAAATCTCCCTTCTTTCAGTTTAAAACAAGAGCAAGGTTGCAAAGCCCTGCTCCATGAGACTGAGCCTTTGACCTGCAGCCACCTTTGTCATCTTAGTGGACAGGCTTTATTCACAGGGGACTCAAGGCCATGCAATGAAGGAGGTTTCCTTTGGCAGGACCGTTGCAGGAGCAGGAGCAGAAGCTGGAAGGAGCACAGTGAGTGAAAGAGGATCAAACCCAAAAGGGTGCTTCACATCAGCGCTCGGGTACAGGTGAGGATGTGGCAGGACAGCAATTAGAACTGAAAAAAACCCATCTTCAGAGCACAGGTCACTCAGAATAAGCAGAACAGACACCAGGTACCTGCTCCTATGGCAAGCATCATTCCATTGTGCACCAAACAGAGAAGCACACCACGGGAAAACACAGTCCGTGACTTGACCGTCTGTCTGATAGGCAATTAAATGTGTTAAAGGTGATGGGAGCATTTCTTGACTTTTGGAGTGCATGTTCAAATATTTTAAGGGTTTTTTTATGTTTTACTGGACATAGATACATAATGTTTATAGTGGCTGTGTATTTATAGTCCTAAAAATGCTGTTTGCAAAACTGTGGATGCTCAGCCAGGTGCAATATATGATATTTAGACATACATATCTACCTCTCTAGGATGCATGTGCTTGCATACTGCACTGGGCTAAGAAGTCTTTTTCTTGTCCCAAATACATCATGTTTAAATGATAAAAAAAGGGTTGCAAAGAAAGTCCATGTGCCCATAGAGCTTCTTCTCTAAAACAAAGCCTCTTTCAAGGACATACAGACACATCAGCTGAGTGAACAGGTGTTGCTCAGTTGGACACAGGACATAAATCCATACTCATAAAGGCTGGGTGAGTTTTTTTCTCTTAAAGCAAACAAACCCTGCTCTGTGCACCAATGTACCAGTAGAGTAAAAATTGCAACTGACCCCTTCGTTTGGTGGCTGTTGATGTTTCCCAACCTCTACTCCAGCTCCAGAGAGCAGGGGACAAGCTCAGCCCACTGTCTGGGGGCTGGGGGTGGGGAAGGGATGCTCACTGCAGGGCAGTCCGTGGCAGTGTGTGTCTCAGGGTAAGGATCCTGCTCGCAGAGCATCAGGATCCAGAGCTCATACTTCCTACAGGACCATGCCCATGCCCCAGGTCTCGCCTGCAACCTGAGATCTCCTGAGAAAGAGCCTGGAGAGCCCGTTCCCTGCTCGCACCTCTCTGTCTCTGTAGAAGACACTTGCTGGAGGAGCGGCAGGATGGCCACATTTAAAACATGAGCTTGCTTCTGTGGGGAAGTAGCATATACCTATAGAAATATCCCCAAAGCTGCTGTCATGAGCTCCTACATCTTTCATCAGCATTGAGTTCTCCAAGATCAAGCCCTGTATGTACTCTATCCTGGTACTCTGTGGGTATTATGAGTGTTATTTAGCAAAATCCTCTCCTCTTTGGGGTTTCCCTCTGCAGTTGTTTCAAATTTAGAAACAAAGCAGCAACGTAGACCCTGTAAAGGAGCTGCTCTGTGCCCACCATGGCTTTACCTTGGGCAACAGCAAAGCTGCTGAACAGAAAGGAAGGAGAAAATACATAAGCTTCTCCGTTGAAGCTCTCCCCAGCACATCTCAGCACTCTGCTTTGCGGTCCCAGCCCTCCTCCCCATTTTGAGCAGTGACACTTCACACCAGAGCACGTCCCCCCCAGGTTGTGGTGCTCAGGAGAGGTGGGGCATGGAGCAAGGCAGCAACAGCCCCATGCCGTCAGCACAGCAGTTCCCATCTCCTCCTCCACACTCAGGCACAAGGAAGGTCCAGCGTGGGTGAGCCCTGGGGAGATGCCAGGCTGCAGCTTGGGGAGCTGCTCCCATCATGTTGGTGAAGCCTCTGACGGAGTCCAGCTGGTCGCTCTTCTAGGGGCTTTGAAGGCCTGCTAAATTAAAACAAAGCCCTTATCAGCACCCCCACAGCAGCCCTTTCCGCTTCACCAGCGTAAATTTGGCCACAATGAGGCTGTAGATGACACCGAAGCCAGAGCCAAGCTGCAGCCAGCACGGCAGGAGATAAGAGACGTGCGGGGGATGCAGGCTCTGGCTGACAGGCTGGTCCAGGGAAGCACTGGTGCATCGTGAGGGAAGGAAGCAAAGCCACAAAGTTAAAATGAGGACGATGGGACTAGACGGATGCTCCTGTCACTTTAGCGCAAATTTGGATCTGCTCCCTCATGGGACATCTGGGCCCAAGAGATGCCTGTTCCTGGTCAGCAAACTCAAACTGGGTCCATGGCTCCCTGAGCATCTAGAGCTAACCACTGCCAAGCTGTGGTGCACCACGGCTCACCACAGCTGGGCTTTCACCAGGCTCCTGGCCAGTAACGGCCAGCACAAAACTGGGGGGTTCAAACCCAATTTGTTGGGAGCATGGCCCTACTGGGATACAGCAGCCTTGACTTAAGTGTCCTTTTTCCCCCAAGAACCAAGCAGAAATCACACCTCTTACTGCCTTGATTGTAGAGTCAGCGACTTGGAGGAACAAATAGTGCCTTAGGGCAGCCAGTTTGGATCTCCTGCTCCATCCCAAGAGCTCTCCTTCACTGGTGATTAGCTCTGCCAATGCTGAGCCAAGAGGTGGCAGGGCATCAAGAGCCACACTGGTACCAGCATGACTTGCGAACTGGTGGTGAGGACATCTACCCAGCACAGGAGCCTGGGTCCTGGCCTACTGCATCCAGGACCACGTGTGTATTTTATCGCTGGGAACAGAAACCCTGGCTATAACCCAATTTGCAGACACATGATCTTCCTCCTACAGCTACTTTCAAGTCTTTCGGGAAATCCCTGACCCAGCTGGCCTACTTGCACTTTCCCTAGAGAACATCTACCATGGCAAATCCCTCCAGGATGGGAGCAAGCTTGTGTTTACTTTTCAGCATGAAGCTGCAGCCTCAGCAAACCCCAGGCAGGACTCCCAGGCTCTCGTTGAAGATCTCATGACCACAAACTCCAGCATTTCTGGGCTCTGAGGTACCTACTGGAGGTGAATGGCACTCAAGCTTTTTGGACTTTGTCAGAGTCAAAACACTCACGTCTCAGCTCTGATGTGGATATGTGATGTAACTTATAGAATGATAGAATGGTTAGATTTGGAGGGACATTAAAGACCATCTAGTTCCAACCCCCCTACCGCGAGCAGGGACAACTCCCGCTAGACCAAGTTGATAAAGCCCTGTCCAGCCTGGCCTTGAACCCCTCCAGGGATGGGGCAGCCACAGCTTCTCTGGGCAACCTGGGCCAGGGGATCACCACCCTCACAGCAATCTGACGAATATCTCATCTAAATCTCCCCTCTTCCAGTTTAAAACCATTCCCCCTGGTCCTGTGGCTCCCCTCCCTGATCCAGAGTCCCTCCCCATCTCTCCTGGAGCCGCTTTAGGGACTGGAAGGGGCTCTAAGGTCTCTCTGGAACCTTCTCCAGGCTGACCCCCCCCAGCTCTCTCAGCCTGTCCCCACAGCAGAGGGGCTCCAGCCCCCCCAGCATCTCCGGGGCCTCCTCTGGCCCCGCTCCAACAGCTCCGTCTCCTTCTGCTGTTGGTGCCCCAGCGCTGGGGGCAGCACTGCAGGGGGGGCTCACCCAGCGGAGCAGAGGGGCAGGATCCCCCCCTCGCCCCCCGCCCACGCTGTGGGGGTGCAGCCCGGGATGCGGGGGGCTCTCTGGGCGGTGAGCGCACGCTGCCGGCTCGCCATTACACCCCCACACAAAGCCTCTCCGCGGCCGCGCTGACCGGCCGCAGCCCGGGCCTCCCGCCGCCTTGCCGGGGCGGGCCGGGT
>VXBO01011249.1:173242-191343 GCA_013400135.1 Rhinoptilus africanus
TTATCTTCTGACATCATTAGGATCTCTGACATTTCTAGTTTAGAAACAATAACTTGCCTTATCCGTCACCATGTTTTTCTAATTAAAGACAAAGCTTGGTAATTATTTTTTAAATGATTGAATTTCCCAAGTATGGAAAACACATGTCGGGAATCAGGCTGGCTGCGTCCGATGCGCCTTTTCCCATAACGTCCCTTGGAGCACGCGAGTGCAAATACAGATTTAGAGCTGTGGGTGACAGGTTTATCTGGGATGATTGGCAAGGATTTATAAACCGGGAGGGGATTTACTTTGCTCTCCCTCCCTCCTCTTCCCCCCTCTCTCCCCCGCTCCCCGACCCCCGTCTCAGAAATAGGAAATTGGGATCACATTAAACCCTAATTGGTTTGGCTCCAGCACTAGTTCGCTGGCTGCCAAATAGTTAATTTATTGCGTGAGAGTTTGGCCATGTGTTGAGAGGCAAATTTGCTTGAAGCGAGGGATCGTTGTAAACTGTACATCCATTCCCGTGCCAGGTCCTGTTTCCAGTGGCACCAGAGCGGGGTGCGGGAGGTGCTTTCCATACCCATCCTGGCGGGAGGGTGAGGGGGGACCCTGCCATTCTGCTGCCTCGCTCCCCAGCCCAAAAGCTCTCAGGAATAGTTGCCTCCAAGAGCTTAAAGTGGTTTTAGCTGGACTTGGCGATCGATGCTTGGAAACTGCCAGCTAGATAAGACGTGGGAGGCTCTCAAGAGAATAAATGCATCTGTTTGGGAGATAACAGCAGGCCTGGGCTGTCACCGCGGAGCGGGGCCAGGTGGGGAGTCCCCGGGGGTGGCAAGATGGCTTTTCCTGGATGATGTGAGGAGGGGCAAGCGGGAAGCAGGCATAGCTGGCCAGCTTCCCATGTCCCCACAGGAGTCCTCCTTGTTCCTGCCCTTCTCCGCTTGGGCCGGTGGCTGTTGGACATCCTGGATTTGTCGTCGCTTGCTGTTGGATCTCAGGCATATAGTGTTTGGCTCCCGTGAAGGTGTCTGGAGGCTGGGCTCCAGCAGAAGAGCTTGCATGGGCCTGGAGGACAAACAGCTCTTATTTAGGCTGTCACCGACGCCGCGTTCACCGGCACTTGAAAGGGAGTTATTTGGATTAAAGAGGATGCTGCAGCCTGAGTTAAAGGCTCTCACTGCTAGTGCGGCTCTGGTTTTGGAGTACGATTTGAAAGAAGCTGTGTAAGGAATAAATCCACGGCTGTGGCATTTTCTTTCATTTCTCGCTGAGTTAAATAACAAACTTTATGTCAGGGAGCTGCTTCCAGCTCCGAGGCAACAGAATTATTACCGCCGCGCTCAGCAGCGCCCTTTCTGTGTCAGCTGCTATTTCCATTGTGAACTTGATACCTGAAGGCTCAATATTGTGACCCTTTAATTTTCAGCTACTAAAACGTACCATGTGAATTGGCTAAAAGGGAAGAGCTCAGAAGGGAATTTGAAATAGTTATGCTGTGGGAGCAGTGTGTTTCTTTGGGTATTTCTTAAGTGCTGAGTGTTTAGGAGAAATTGATAGGTAGTGGCAATGCGCTCTTAGCAATACTTTCCCTTCTGTAGCTCTCGCTTCCTGGGACGTAATAAAATCTATTAAGTTCTATTTATGATCTAAGGCCCAATATAGTAATAGTTTTATTGGAATAATTGTGGCTGTTCTGCTGATAATCAGAATACTGAACACTTCCAGGCGTACTGCAGCCTTTTTTTTCTGAGGAGTCAGGGAGATGTTGGTTGAAAAAAAAAAGCCTGTATCAAATCAAGCATCATTGTAGGAAGGCAGCTCCTTCGTAGAACATGTTGGGGCCACGCTGCCCTGGGTTTGCCAGCGTAGGATGGAGGTGCTAGCAGGGTTAGGCAGACAAAAGGGAGACAGATTGGACAAGTATGGGAAGGAAACAGCGATGGTTTGGTTTGGAGAGCATCTTTTCATCCCGAGGTCTGAAGGCGGATTAAACACTCCCCAGTTTTGCATCTCCTGCTTAGTTTGAAATTCAGCCATTTCTGGAATGACCTCCTGTAATTACTTTAAAGTACATCGTACTTCCACCACTTTTGGCAGGAAGGAAGGAGGAATACTGTGCTCCATCGCCAGACAAAATAGAAATCAACAATTGGGATTTTTCTCAAAGAGCAGATCTATCTTCTCTGCTATTAAATCCGAGTTGGATGGAAGCCTTGTGCCCATTTTGCTTTCGCAATGCGAGCGTGGCGTTCTGCAGCACACAGCCCATGTTCATGTGAAGGCTTAAAGCAGCGAATTCTAGCCAGAAATTCTTTCTAGCACTTTGCTTTCCTTCTGCTGTTTGCTTCCCTCTTCGCACTACAGATGCTGATGGATCACCTTCCCGTGGTGAGTAACGATACAAGCCGTACTTCACGTTGTGCTGAGAAACTCTGTCATCTTCAGGAATGTTCTTTCAGAAATGCATTCACACTCCTAAACTGCAAAACCTTCAAGCCTAGCTTGAGATATTTGTGTTAGTCTAAACACCTACCTCCTGTTTGAGCCTGGGCACGTCCTCGAGTGTGTATCAGTGCTTGTGCCGCAGTTGGGTGCATGTACAAGTTGATACCTCCAGGTTTCTGGCTTTCTGTGCATTCTCCATTCCCTTATCCTTCCCCTTCTCCTTAAACTCATTATTCTCATCGCAGAGCCATCCACTTCCCAGGACCAATATTTTTTTGCCAGAAGGTCTGCTTAGAGATGGAGAGAAAAGGCAGCAATCTTGAGGATGGTTTCCAGAAAAAAAAAATACGGCAAATTTGTGGCAACCATGAAGCAAATTTGTGGCAACCATCATCAGATCTGGAAGAGCATCCCTGAGACCTTCACAGGGCTGAAATGGTTCAGAGATAAGGGATGGAGAAGCACAGAGGCAGGAACAGATCCTTAACCTGGTCTCTGCTGTCATCCATGGATCCATTTCTGCAGCGAAGCCACCCCTCACCTATAAAGTTGTGCACAGAAAGGAGAGGTGAGAATTTAGACACGTGGGCAGTGGCTTGTTCATAGAGTTTGTAAATCTGCCTATGGGGTATGCAGGCAAATCGCTATCATACAAAATTTAATTTTTGGAGGATTGCCTGCGTCTGTTTAGTACTGTTCATAAACTCCTTTGCTGCAAATTCGCCGGCTCGAGATTACTGCCCTTGCTCCACCTGAGTCTCCACATTCCAAAATACTCTGGCTGGTGCCTTTTATTCCCCCAGGGGATGATTTTTTCTGTGAAAGTGTGGTTTGCCCTCTATACATAGGTATGCTGAGCACCTAGAAGTTAAATTGATGGGATCTTCTTAGGAAGAATCTTGGGCAGCAGCAGATACCCCTCAGCTGGAAAGCTATGGATGAGGACCTTGCAAAGGGAGCAGCAGAGGGGACCTGCACCCACCTTGATTTTAGCATTGCCATCCCTCCTGTCCATATCTAACAGTGCCTGGCACTCGTCTGTCCTTTTCTTCTTAAATATGTTTGTCTCATTGAACAAAGCTTTTTTCCCCCCTGGTGTGTAGTATTGATTTTAGCAAGAGTAAAAATAAAACCTCTTTGTGCACGTGAATGGGTAAACAGCTATCAGAGCACACAAACTGTTGGGCACATAATTTTTAGATGTTTCTTGATTTGCCTGATACCGGTTTTGTTTAAAAGTTAAGTCTTAAGTCACTCTAGCTACTGTGTTCATCAGGTTTTATTTCCCATTTAATAATTACAGCAGTTTCCCTCGAGCCCTATACCTCTAATTAAGAAAGCTAAGTTTGATATAAAGTTAATGGAATGAAAACTGTTATATTTTTATGGTAAAATATGCTCGCAAAAATAATATTTGTAGACTCAGTCACTACTTCTGACCATTGTTTACTACATCATGATCTTTCGTCAGTGCTGATGATTTTTCCGACGGTGTATGGACAGTTCAGGATCAGAGAAAGAGGGGAGATTTAGATGATGTGTTAGGAAGAAATTCTTCACTCCGAGGGTGGTGAGCCCCTTGCCCAGGTTGCCCAGAGAAGCTGTGGCTGCCCCATCCCTGGAGGGGTTCAAGGCCAGGTTGGACGGGGCTTGGAGCAGCCTGGGCTGGTGGGAGGTGTCCCTGCCCAGGGCAGGGGGTGGCACTGGATGATCTTTAAGGTCCCTTCCAACCCAAACCATTCTATGATTGTGTCTGGAAAACTGGCATCTCCCTCGCCTTCAGACCAGGAAGACCAGCAACAGCTGTAGAAATCCTGCATAAAGGAGTGGAAAAAGCTAATTTAAATCTCCCCTCTTAGAGTTTGAAGCCATTACCCTCATTTTGTTGCTCCACTCCCTGATCAAGAGTCCCTCCCCAGCTTTCCTGTAGGTCCCTTTTGAAAAGCAGAAAAACCCAGATGGGACAAAAAGTGGTGGCATGTGTGGGCTTGTTCAGGTGACCACGTAGCCTTCTCTCTGCTGACTCCGCTTCTCCAGCATGGGGTGAGCCTGTAGATCAGCAGGAACAACCGAGGTGAGGACGAGCCCATGGACAGATCTGCCCGCATACATGCTGCCCGCCAGGAATTTAAATGTGTCACCAACAGCACTGTCCAAATGGCTGTGTTTCTCCCCGTGGCGGCTCCGTGAATGGAGATGTACCTCTGTGCACCTGTTTTATAACACAGAAGCAAAATATTTGGGGCATCCAAATAGTTTATACCCCGACAAACAAATTCTGGCAGTGGGAGCGTGAGTTTCCATCTCATTAAGCTGTTGGCAAAGTTCTGGTAATTCCAGTCACTGATACAGCACAGGAATTATCCCTTGACACGACTGGTGGTGTCAGGTCAGAGCATCACTGTTTTTTCTCAGCAGTTGCATGTTTATACTCGAGGGTAAAAGAAAGTGTTGAAATGTCAATTCATTGGGTTCTTCTCTGGTGCTGGAGCAAGGTCTTATGAGGTCAGAAAACAAAGATTTTTGTACAATGAGCATAAAATGGATTTCTACACCTAAGTTATAATGAGGAATTGTTTTCAAATTTAAAGTTTTTTGAAATTCAAAACGTGGCACTGACTCTCCGTTTTGTAGAGGCTTGAAGGTTCAGCTTGGAGCTCACCAGCTTGGCTTTGACGAAGTTCCTGCCCAGCTGTTTGTCGGTCTGTATGAAATCAGCTGGTAGGTTTGGTCCACTTTCCTGGGGACAGGACAGCTACCAGAGCTGGTCCCATTTTTGGCATGCAGGAGGTGTGCTGTGAGTTGGAGAGATGGCGTTGGGTGAGCTGATTGTGGTGTCCTCTGGCTCCTCTGGCAGGCAGAGGATGAGGCATTTTGTGGAAGGGGTGGCACGCAGGTGTCAATGGGCATGGGAAATTTGCCTCCAGCGCTGGTGCAGATTTTTACGGTGTCTTGCAAACCAGAAAGAGCAGTCTGCTCTCCTTCCCTCGTGTCACGTTACACAGCTTGAGCCAGGCGCGTACAAAATTCATTTTAGAGGTCTGTCATCCAGTTCCAGAGAGTAAGGAATGTTTCAGTAGGGCTTTTATAAAATTTAGATGCGTTATCAAAGGTCCTATTGTTTCCTCATTAAAGCAGGATTATTCCTCTGGGATTAGCTGTTCTGCATGGGTCAAAAAGACAACCACACTCCATTTTCCTAGGAAGCTTCTCCTGCCTGCAGAGATGCACCATGAAGCGGCTGAGGCAAGGGGGAAACTCAGTACCCACGAGACACAGGGATGCAGGTGTTTGGAAACGGGACCCAAGAGGAGCTTTTACATGAATGTCGGTTTGATTGCACTTGTCTCCTGAACACATGGAAGAATTTTGGTGGGCTACACTTCCAGCACTTCTTACCATTCAGACATCCCATCTCCCAGACTCCTTCTGGCATTTCATAGCCTCTGTCGTTGGTGTGAACCTTAGGGGGTGAATTTGCAGCTTTTCCATATGCCGAAACAAGCAGGCAGGAAAACCTTTTAATTTGCACAAGAATCTTCTATACTCAATACAAGTTGACCCCACAGGCTTTCTTGAACTAATTCCTTTTAGTTTAGCTTTGCAAGATCTAATTTTTGCCCTCAAATTACCTCTTTTCTTCTGAAAGTTTATTACATCTTATGGATATTTTTCCCCGTATGACTACAATCCTGAATTAGGTTCACGTCATCTAAAAACCCCTGCTAAGTAACAGATAGCATCTTTTACTGATGCTGTAGTGTCCAGACACTTGGAGCCTACTGGGAAGTGGTTTTGTTTGGATTTTTTTTTAAGTGCATGGTCTGTCTCTACACTGCCTAGTCGCAGAGTTGCATATTCTTATGTTCCTAATATAAATATTGTCATCATTGAACAAAGGCTTGCAGGAAAATGTTGAAAAGAAATGCTGAAGCAGCACTGCTAATCAGGTAGATGTATTACACTGCTGGTTAGTTGTGAGAAGTCTCCAAGAAGAAGGATGAACTCTTGGACTAGAAGCCTGCTTAGGCTGCGGTATTAATGTGAAGAGAAGTATTATTTGAAATGGCTGCTGTAAAAAGCCCCCAGAAAAGGGTTTTAGTACTTCTCTTGCTCTGCTGATAGTGGCATTCCCTAGAGGCTGTGTATTTGTCATCTGTTAAGGACACAGTTAATACTGCCCCAGCTGGGCTGAGTCCCACCAGCAGCCCTGGTTGGGTTGGTGTAACCCAAAGCTGTTGTGCAAGGGGTGCAACCGGTTGGAAGTGTACAATCCTTGGGGCATCTGATGGTGGGCTACAACCATGAGTAGGTCCGGTGGTGTATCTGTCACTCATCTCTTCTACCCTGCTTCAGGTTTTGCTTGGTGGCAGGTGAGTGGAAAGCTGCCCACGGTCACTCACCATACGTAAACAAGTCGTGCTGAACTCAAAACTCAGTGTGCAGCGTTTCAGGTTACATGGGCTCAAAGCAACCAGGTTATTAACCATGAACGCAGCATTTATAATCCAAATACTGATACGGCGTTAAGTAGGGCAGGGGCTGCTGTAACTCTAACCTCCCCCTCCAACGCAGACCGGGTGTTTGCCTTTAACCGCAGCTGCTCCATCTGCAGAACCAGGTGGAGACGTTCAGGACCTTTGGCAAAACACAGCTGGGAAGAGCGAAGAGCAGCCCCAGAAGGTGCTGGTTCACCTGGGTAGAGCGCACCCTGAAGCAGCATTGCCGGTGACAAACATGGCTTCACCTCGGCCATGGCTCTGGGCAGGATTAATGAAATTAAGAGGAAGTAAATATATGCTTGGGCTGGTTTATGGGTTTTTTTTTGCTCAGTAGCAACACAGCCAGATCAAATCAGCTATTTCCAGAATGCTGGCGTTTAACTGCCTGTGCCATCAAATCCAACCCCACTTTGGAGAAGCTTTGCTGATGAACATCTCTTTTTCATCTCCTACTCCAGGTTTTTATTATTGTGTTTTAAATTAAGATGTTTCTTTCTTACTCTTTCCTCTGAGATCTTAATTATTTTTTTTTATAACTCATGGTGTAGAAGATCAGCATTTTGACAGCTGTTGAAGTTTCAAGTTTAGTAAATCTGAATTTAGGACTGAAGGTAATTTTTGGGCTCTTCCTCTTTCCCCCATATGCATGTTAATTAGCTTCAACATACAGACATTTCACTTCTTCGAGCTCTTGCCTGCTGTCTGAACACGTACGTCGGGTGCGTGGGGTGGAAGACCTCTGACTTCTTTGATGTGATGCTCTCACCAAGTGCTTCCTTCAGTCTGTTGAAAAAATCTTCTCTTTGAACCTTCTTGAGTGCTTTTTGGTGTATTACATCCCAGGTCTGTGGGAGCAGGCAGAGGCAGGGGGTGCTGGGTGAGAGCGCAGGACGTGAGCGGATGCCCCTCTCCCCTCCATAGAAATGGTAAGGGATCCTGTGGCTCCTGTCGTTTTGTGTAGGAATGATGTCACCTGGACGTAAAACACTTGGATATAAGGCAGGCAGCTCCTTGGTAATGGTGTGTTTCCTCTGGAGCACTTAGGATGGAAAAATAAGCTTTGGGAACTTTGCGTGACTCTCTCCTCCCTGTTTCTCCAACTCCCCTGGGAATTTTGTCATGAGTGCTGCTGGATTGATGTGGAAAGAGTTCAAATGCCTGGGGGATGAGTGGAGATGTGCACCTCTGGGTGAGGTGGGTCCCCCTAAAGCAGTGCTGGGGGCAGCCGTGGCTGAAAGTGTTGGGTACAGAGACGGTGAGGCTGGAGGAGCTGATGCCTCCAGCAGTTACGGATCTCCTCTTTACCTGGGCTGGTCTTGAGCTTTTGCATGTTAAACCCTGAAAGTTTTTAAGTGTGGGTGGGTTTGTGTGCTTTGTCAGCCTGGTTTTCTTCAGCTGTTTCTCTTGGGAGAAGCTAGCTCTAACTTTTTTTGAGACTTGATATTCTGTACCTTTTGTGTTTTGTTGAATGAGATTGTTTCAGAAGAATCTTCTGATTGATTCATTCTCCTGTTGGAAAATGTCCATTTCTCAAGACAGAAACTCCATGGGCCCAAAGCTCAGGAGATCAGAAACCACCCTAGCAGCTCTGGAATTGTATTTACTAAACTGTACAACATGGCCTAAATAAATATTTATTGATTTGAATATGGTCCTTTGGCATCCTGGTAGAGCCCTGGCTGCTTGACCTTTGGCTGTCCTGATGTCTCCTTGTTTTGTGTAATTTTTGAAAGAGGGTTGGGTTTTTTGTTTGGTTTTGAGGTTTTTTTAATAACTATATGGAAGGGAAAGATTTTTAAGTCCAGTTTTCAGAGGATGGGGTGGTTTCTGCCTGGGCCTCCTGCTTGCTAAAGGTGGTTTCACCATTGTGCAAACCTCCGGTGGCTGTGGAGAGGAGGGAGCTTGAACTGGGGTTGAGCTTGGAGGGGTGGGTGGATGCCGGTGAATCTTGGCAGGTCCTGGTGGATCCAGCAGTACCACCAGACACCAGTATGGTCCCATGAGTGCTCTTGTTGGGAGGGAAGGGGCCATACTGGTGTGACCATGGGCTGAGCTTGGCTGCTGCCCCTTGGAGGAACGGTGTAATGGGAATTACAAGGGAGTTGAACCGGAGGAGAAGAAGTCATGTTAGTGCCTGAGTATAGTTTTTCACCCTCTTAAAATTCTTCTGTTTCTTTGAAGTGTGAATCCCAGATGCTAAAAAAAGTATTTTTCCAGCCATGGCTATGCTGTCTTGCTGTGTATTTTCCACCAAATTGCTGAATTATTGTTTTCCTTCTGGCCTTCAATTTTTTTTCCTAGCTTTATCTTTTTGTCTGGATGTTTTACATGGCTAAAACTCGTTCCTGTCTAGCATACCAATCTGAAAACTCCCCCGTGAGACAGCGTCCCCACCGAGCTATCACATAGGACAGGAATGTTGGCTTTTTTTTCCTGGAAACTTGTAAACATGAACTTCCTGTTGACGCGAGCTGTAAATCTGCAAATAGGCTCTGCTTCCGACAGGAGATTAAGGTAATAAAATTTCAGGTCCTTGTTCGCTGTGCCTGGTCCTCCTCGAGCCCTGTCCAAGCAACCCAGAGGCGATGGAAGTACAGAGGTGCAAGAGGCAATCTGCTGGTTGCTCTGCACCTCTGGAAAAGAGTCTTTCCTGTTATTTTTTTCCCGTTTTCTATATTCGAATACAGGTACAATCCTAATAGAAGTCAGTTGGGGAATCTCAAAACCCTAATGACTCTAAAATGATGCTTCATCACTTTTTTTCACCTTTTGTTTCTCCCTGCCTCTTCCACCACCAAGCTGATCTTCAGTTTTGGGGAGTTAACATCCAAAACAGGCAGTTTTGGATAATGAACGTGCCACATTCCAGCAGCTATTAGAAGACTTTGCATGTTACCACCCATGTCACTTAATCTCGCTGTTATTTCTGCCTCCAAGAGGAGATCTGGTGGGACACATAACTCATACTAGTTGTTGGGTTTTCCCTTTGCCCTTCTGCGCTTCGTGCAGTGACAGCTCATGAGCCCCAGCCCACACAGGGCTGGGAATCCGACCCAGGGGCTGGGGGCTCTTCTGCCGTGTAACACCAGTGCAACGTGAAGCTGTGGCTAGCAAGCCATGTACTTTACCTTCCTTCTCCCAGCACCAAGACAAGCATGCCCACAGATTGCTGGGAGAAGGGGCAGCAGCACATGGAGAAGAGCCACTTGATTCCCCGTAGAATCGCCTAGGTTGGAAGGAACCTTTCAGATCATCGAGACCAACCATCAGGCTACCACTGACAAAACCACCGCTAAACCGTGTTGCTATGCACCATGTCTACCCATCTTTTAAATACCTCCAGGGTATTTAATATACCTCCATGCCGTGTGTTTTTTAGAGGCAGATACATGCTTTATTTCTGGGTAGGTAGCAGAAGCTGGTAGCAGACACCCGGGCAAGTGGCTGAGCTCAGCAGATGCCATGGGCTTGTAATTGTTGGGCATGACCACAGTGATCTTCAGGATCAACTGATGGGGATGCTGGGGCTTCTCCATGCTACCAGGGAAGGGATGGAGGCAGGCAAAGCGCTCGGAGATGGTGGAAGCAGAGGGTGGAGAAGGGAAGCAGAAATAAGGCGAAAAAAGGGATTAAAAGCATGGTAGTGGAAAGGGAAAAAGGATACAGAACGGAAGGAGGAGTGGTTACAGGACATGGAAACGAGGAGCAACAGGCAGGGTAAAAGGAAGATCTGGGTGGAGGCTGAACTCTCTTAATAAGCATCCCATTAATTAATACTTTCTCAGGCGGGGTGTGGATGAAGTCCAGCCCTGCTCAGCCTGACCTCCGTGCTCTCCGCGCTCGCCACCGCGCTGGTTCCTCCTTGGCTTCCTGCCCTCAGCGAAACCGCAACCTTTCCCACTTCTCTGGCCAGAATGAAAGGCACATGGCAGCGGTGTAAGAGGAGCCTCTTGCAGTCGGCTGCGCTTGGGTGGGCGTGCTGGTTCTTTCGTAAACTAATAGCTCCCAGCAGTGCTACTAAATCAGACTTGGTGGAGCCGGGAGCGGAGAGTTGGAATGCCGGGCCAGGCGCAAAGGGCTGCCTTGGGTTGTTTCAGTTTTCTGGTTTTCTTTTTTTTCTTTCCCCAAACCCACCATTTGCGAGGTCCAAAGGGCCGACTGACAGCAGGAGAGGGAGCTGGCAAGGACAGGCTTTGCAAAGAAAAATTAATGAAACATAAAAATAAAACCCCCAAAATAAAGCTTCCCCCTCCAAACCTGTTTAAAACATATTTTTTGTTGTTTGGCATGGTAGAACAAGAGGGAGCTTTGTTTGGTGCTAAACCTGCAAACTCAATGAACTGGGATGCTACTGGAAAGCCCTGCTAAAAGTCCTAAACTGGTGGTTTTACTGGGTAAAATGAACTTAACTGAGGATTATTTTTTTAGGTGTCTTAAAGGGATGCTGTGGTTTGGGTGGGAAATTTAGATTATTTTCTTTTAAATCAAGGTTACCAGGCTAGTGACAACTAATTAAGGAGAAAAAGCACCTCCTTTGGTGGCTGTCCTATTCCAGGACATGGCTGGCAATGGGATGGGGAAGTGTCACCTCCTCTGAAGAGCCAGGCAAGGACCAGAGCCCAGACAGCACCGTCCCAGGGACTGGAGGGGAGGGAAGCTCAGGAAGAAGGGGGCAAAAAGGCTTCTGTTAAAGGAGCCCAAGATAAAGAAAGAAAAGCCGTTATCAGGGGAAAAGCCACAGCCTGCAGGAGGGAAGTCGCTGGTGGAGGGAGGCGCAGGAAGCAAGCTGGGGTATAATGACCTCCCCCATAGGGAAGAGGCTTGTGATCTATCGCATGCATTTTATTGCTTGTATTTTTTTGTAAATGCTGCCCTTTATGGGGCGAGAGCAAATACTGACAAGTTGTGCTTTGATAAGCTTTAACATGTGCTTTCTTAATTGTTAGATCTTCCACAGGGGAGGTGGTGGGGAGCATGGTGAGCCCAGAGCGGAGTGTCTGATGCAGGACACAGCTCTCAAAGTACACAATCTCACCTTAAAAAGGGAAGTTTTCTGACAGCAAAGCCAGAAAGGCTCCTCAGCTCCCACCTGGGGCATTGGGCAATGAAAGATGAGGGTCACCAAAACCACAGTTGGAGGGGAGTGGACATATGTATTTTAACACACCTCTATAATCGAACCGCACTGCTATTGATCTGGAAAATATTGTCAAGCTGCAGAGCTGTTGGACTAGACTTAATCCTCTGCAGGCTGGGTTTTACTCTCTCCAAATAGGATTACTCATTTTTTCCATATTTCTGTGTTTGGTTTAAATACCCGTGACGGCTACAGAGGCTTGGATTTCTAATCAGAGCAAGGGTGTTAGATTTAGGAATTGGTGTGTTGGTTTGGTGTGGTTTTTTCTTATATAGGACATCAGATCCTGGGTGTTTTTTCTTTTCATATAGCAGGAATAAGGTAACTTTTGCTTAGGTGTTCCCTACCCCCTCCCAAGGCCTAAATCAGTGGCCAGAAGTAAAGTTTCAGTAACTTCTTCAGGCTGTGCTTAATTCCCTGTTGCACCTTTGCTCGCACTGTTTTTTCGCAGTGTCTGATCATAGTTATTCTGGGTGTAAATTCTGCCAGCTGAGTTAATGCCAACTTTTAATATGTTTTTTCGTCTCTCTGGGCAGTATTGACATGGCACAAAAGCCAAACACGACTCACATTCCCTCCTGAAGGAGGCAATATGATTAGATTTACTTGACAAATTAAGCTTGTTAACGTAATCTGCCATGTGCTAATTTAAATAATGGATGTATTGAAAAGAGGATGTTTGTTAAATGTGATAAATTTGCTAGGAATGGAGAGGTCTAATCTCTTTTTGGGAGGGGAGGGTGCGTGCCTCTCTCTGCCTAGCTTGAACTCAAGGCAGTGTGTCTCCCCTGCAAACCCACCAGCATCGCTTCAAAGGGAGCAGTCCCTTCTTGGCTCCTCTGACTTGTAAGTAAGGCATAAAGAAGGCAATAAAATCTTTGACTTTCCTGCCAGACCTGAGCCTGGAGGAGGAGGAGGATCCCAATTGGTTTCCATCAGATTCCAGTTAGCATGAATTTACGGTTTCCACTTAGCCTGATAAATGGCTTTGGCTGCCTCGGTGCGTTTGGATTTATTTTTCTGTGCAATGGAAAGTGGTCAGCTTGAAAAGGCAAAGGCTTTCCAGGGTTGCCGTGAATACGAGTGAAACTTCTTTCCGAGGTGAGAACACAGCAGGCAAAAAAATAAAGCTGCGGCGCGTCGTGGAATATGGGTGGAATTGAAGAGAAATCAGAAGTAGCTCGGGTCTCTTGTGCATGCTGTGGCAATGGGCTGTGATAGGCATAAAAATTCCACTGGAAACTGGAAAAATTCTTCAGATTTCCTCGCTTTCCTCAGAAACCACACTTAGCAGCAGGTATCAATAGCTCCCAGTGTTCAAACTTTGTTTGCATCGTTCTTTCCATGGAACATTCCCATGAGAAGACAGCAGAAGCAGATTAATGTGGCAAGCTGGGGAAAGCAGCTTCCCCTCTGCTGCCTGCAGTCCTCCTCCTTCCACTGTGGTGGTGATGTCTGGCTTTGTAATGCCTTTTAATGCATATCTGAGGAGCAGCCTAGCCTCTTGGTTATGTACAGGTCCTGCTTGAGGTCAGTAGATGACATGTCTCGGTGTCTTCTATTACTGCGTGCCTCTGCTTCCCCCTGCTCCATTTGCAAAGGTGGTGGCTGAGCGGGGCATGGCGCATGGGGTGCTTTCTCCTGGCTCGCTTGGCAGTAATGGGACCTGCTCCGTGGGTGCTGCTGGAGAGACCAGCTGGTGGAGGCATGCTTGCCTGTGGCTCCGTGGACCTCCATGTCCGTTTGTGCGAGCTTAGGGCTGGGTCATGTTTTGGGCGAGCTTAGGGCTGGGTCATGTTTTGTGCGAGCTTAGGCACATGGGTCATGTTTAAGATACAATCCATGAGCCGTGGATAGCAGAGGAGGCTTTGCAGTGGCTTCTACTCAGGGCACCCAGGTGTCCCCACCTTTAGTTTTTACGCCTCGAGAGCCCAAAACCAGACATGCATCTTCCTCTGAAGCTGAACCATGAAGTCTGGCATATTCCTGCCCAACCCTGTCCCAGAAGTCGGGATGTCTCTCCTGGGGATGTTGGGTTTTGTTAGAAGTTGGCCTGTGGACAGCATGACAAAGGGTGCATACGTTTTCATAAAGGCTTATAAAGTCAAATCATTGTAACTATGCTTAAAATACTTGGAGTGGCCTAAGATTTTGACGTTCCAAATTGCTTTAGGTTGTAAAAAGAGGAAAATACTTTATTTGGCCATGGTATAACAAATTGTAGTTACAACCCAGTTGTCATAGTTGGGGACAGCTTTTGTTTATCTCAAGTGAAAAATTTACAAGCTATTTAGGATCTTAAGTTAAAATATGGTTAAAAATGAAGGTGGGGGAACATCTAGTGCTAGTTACCTATTTCAAATAAACCCTGTGAACCCCAGGTCATCCCATGTACCTTCTAAGAGGGCTTTCTCTGATGAGTTTGACCCAGAGACCTTGCAGCTCGCAGGCTGCATCTCTTGAACATCTGTTTGTCCTACAGCATCCCTGTCATGGTTTTGGCCGGACTGGCCAATCAGAAACGACAGATGGCCCTCCCCCCCTCCTCCTCAGAGAGGAGAGGAAGAGATAAGGAGATTTAAGAGTTTAGAAAAAGAACTAAACTACTTTAATTAAAATAATAATAAATAAGGAAAATAAGAAATAAGAAGAAGATAGAAAAAAGTATACAATATATACAAAACCGTATCTAGCTCCCAAAGACGATGATCGTGTCACCAGCAGACAAAGGGAAAGTCTCAGACTGGAGTCAGCTAATTCTGGAACTAGAATCAGGAGTGCTTGATTGGGATCAAAGGCAGATGAACAGACAGGGTCCTCCTCAGACGTTGACCATTGAGGAAAAAATGCGCCAGAGCAAGAGCAGCCTTGCCCCTTTGATCCCTTAGCTTTATATGGAGCGTGATGCAGAAGGGATGGAATACCCTGTGGGTCAGTTTTGGGTCACCTGTCCTATCCGCTCCTCCCTATAGGTGTGACCCCTCTGCGCTTCTCCGCTTCCAACCCTCTAACGGGACAAATAGCGAAGTTAGCCGGCCTTGGTTGTTACAGCAATAGGTATAAGCAGAAGCCTCAGTGTGTAGCTTTCCTTGGTATAATCAGGTCTTATCACTCGGAGAGTGAACAGTGTCTGAACAATGTGCTGTTAATTTCAGACTTTAGTCAGTTAGACGAGGCCCAGCTAAAAAGTAAAATTACAAATCAGAAAATTGGTTCCGTTTTACCTCAAACCAGGACAATCCCCCGCTTCTCATGCTCGGACTAAGGTCAGCTTTTGAATTTGGTGGCTGGTTTGGGGCTGGTTCGTTGATGTCGGGGCAGGGCTGGGCAGGGAAGAGCAGTGTCTGATGCTAAATGCTTAATGCCTTAAGCATAGAGCTGCATCCATCTGCCTGGCACCGTCTCCACTGGGGGCAAAGCTGCAACATGAGCTCGCTCCTCGTAAGTCATCAGAGAATCCACATGAGAGCCACCGCTGTTGGGACGACCCCGGCCAGGGAGGGCTCCTGTTGGGGACCTCACAGTGCGAGGCACCAAGGAACAAATCATGAGACACAAGTCCATAGGAAAATAACTTCATTAATTCTGGTGCTCGTGGAGCTGCTTGTTTTTTGTCTCCCTTCATTGTCCGTGTAATTTAGAGATGATTTTTCCATCTCAGCTTATGAAATATTGAGAGCTTCAGTATTTTGCGCAACCTTCACCAAAAAAAGTGGCAGAAGCCCCAGCGAGCAAAACTTTCTGGAATTAAATGTTTTATGGACATGCCTTGCCAGCAGCCGTGCCAGTGAGGACGGGGGCACAGAAAGTGGGGGGGGACCAGGAGCTGCTGGTGGATCTGCCCATTCCCACCCGGCTTTGCTGCCCTAGCCTCGCTTCGCAGGCTGCTCCAGGTATTTGTGAGCTGTTGCTTGATCGTGGTCTGCTTTTTTTAACTGAAGCATTGGAAATTACTGTTCTTAATTGAGATTGGGAGGTGGGGGGGGGTAGCTGTAAATCCATGCCCCGCGGGCTGCCCTCCTGGCAGTGATGTGCTCGCCCAGCCAAGGCTGGAGCAGCTTCTTGTCTTCCTACAACAGCCAAAAGTCTCCGGCCCAAATGCCTAGACCCAGTTATCATCCAGCATCCTGCCTATGCTGGGGGTCCCGTGCTCCGCAGGAAGAAGCCGTCCCTTGGCATGACACATGCCATGCCTGCTCACAGAATGCTTTTTAATACTTCTTTTAAGCACTTTTTTTTCCTCTTTACAGCCTTTTCCCCTCACAAAGGGAAATAGAGGTACCTTAAACTAATTAGGAGGAAGATGCAGAGAAGCCAGGGGTGAAGGGTTAGGTGGGATGCCGGGGGGCAGTGCTTCTAGAAAGTTTATGGACATGGCTTGGCAGTTAGCAGTAGCCTACCAAAGTGTTGGAAAATTCATAAAAAGAAGCATTTTGCTGTCTGTGGGCAAGTAAGTATCCCACCATGCTTATACCAGCTGCGGAGAATTCAGCTCCTGTGATTTCTGGGCTTTTAAAAACCAGCGTCCCTCAGTGTGGGCAATGAGTGGGCTTTTAGTTCGCTGTCCTGGCACAGAACTAGGTCTCTGGTTCTGGTAGCTGGAGGTGGTGTTGCCTGCAAAGATCTGGAAAGGATTACGTTGAGACCTGAACCTGCTCAGATCAGAGACTGGAGTGGTGAATCCCTCCTGAGATCTTAAAATGTGCCTGTGCCTGCTCCGCAAGCAAAATGCGAATGTTGCTTCTCCTCCTTGGGTGGTTTTATGGGAGGAGGATGGTTTGGACAGTGACTGGAGGGGTGGTTGCCCGTTCTCCAGGGCAGTGCTGCCAGCAGCCGGGGAACGCCGCTCTGTGTGCTGGGCAACGCTGTTGGGTAAATCCGTTTTTCCCCAGCGCCTGGCTGGCGACGAATGGTGCTGGGCTGATGGGATTAGTCAGGGGCCTCCAGTTAATGTCTGTTGTTCACGCTGCATCTCGGGCAGCAGATATTCACAATTACCAGGGGGTTTGGAGGTGGCAGAGAGGGGGCAGAAAAATGGTCAAATGTGGTTGTGTCCAGTGGGTTTCTGTTACGAGCCTCTCTTGCTGCTGTGAGATCCCTGGTGGAGTTTACTCCCCCTATAAAACATTTTGGGTTTACATTTTCCTTTAACACTTCCTCTTTGAGCCGAGTAATATGTTACATGTTTAATTGCTCTTCCTTTGAATTTTCCAGTCCTGCTTTGGTACCCTTGCAACATCAGTATCTTGTTATCTTGTTGTTACTTCTAATTGCTAACACATGCCAGCTTTCCAGCGCAAGCAAACTCTGGCACTGGGGCTTGGAGGGGAGTTTTTACAGGGAAACCTTCAGAAAAATTAATCCGCTCATTTACCCAACAGCTTATCCACATTTCAAAATTGAGGGCTGAGCCACCGGCTGGTTTACACCCTGTGCTGCGTCAGGCAGAGCCCATTTGGGGAGCGTCTCTCTGGTGGAAAGGACTGAGCAAGCCCTCCTTTTCCTCTCGCTGCCGCCGTTTCTCGCTGTTATTACCGGCCATAAAGAAATTGCGTGTGTTTAAGAAGTTAATGTCGGCGCTGGTAGGTGTGTGCTCGGTGACATCAGCTGGCGAGCAGCCTGGCAGCAGCGCGGCGCAGGCAGGGAGCAGGCAGGGTGCAGGCNAGCAGGCAGGGAGCCGAGGGTGTGTGCCTCTAAGCTGGGTATTCTGGCAAGGTGGAGAGCTGGTCTGTTTGGCAGGACCTTCCCATCTGGGATCCATCTGTGTTTCCCTGGAATCGGACAGGCGGCTCCAGGCGGTGAGAAATCGCAGATGTGCGGGACCTGACACATGTCCAGCTAATGAAAGGAGAAGGCAGGCTGGGCTCCGGCTGCGCTGGAAGATCACGAGCGGAGGAGGAGGAAGAGCGCTTTTATTTATATTTCAAAGAAACTAGGTGTATTCAACAGCAGCTGGATCGTTGCAACCTCCCGGTTTAGGGTGAGCGATGGATGGCTCTATTTTTAAAGGGGGCTGGGGAGGGCGCAGCATC
>VXBO01011249.1:191359-232796 GCA_013400135.1 Rhinoptilus africanus
TGGGGCGGCGGGGGATGCTCGGGCGGGATGCTCAGCCGCCGAGGAGGTCTGAAGAGCGAGGTGGGTTTCACTGGCATGCTGGGGAGAGCCTCAACCTTGAGCACAGGTAGAGGGAGAGGGTGGGAGTGCATGCGGGTGGGGGGCTTCTGCCTCCCCCCCACTGCAGTGGCGGAAACTTCGATAGAGGAGCAGGCTGCATGCCTGCCTTCTGCAGCTGAAAAAATACTAAACTCTCTGAGGAGAGCTGCGTTAGAGCTCTCTGTATGTTGCTGTGGAATGTTTTTTAGGTGGGTTTTTTTCCTGATTTTTATTTCCCCCCAGTTCTTCCCCCACCCCCCCAGCCTTTGTGCAGAAGGATTCAGCATTTTCTAGGGAATAGAAAAGCAGGAAGGTTTTTTGTGTGTTTTAGCAGAATATGGGGTTTCCGCTGTGCCTAGCCTTACTTACTCTCGGTGCTGCATGCTGATATTGGAGCTGGGGGGGTAAATCTGCAGAGGTTTGTCTTCCATCGGCTCCCAAATTTCATTAATTTTCTCTGTGTTTTCAGTGCTTCTCTGCATTGTGGCAGAGGCTGCTCCCTTTTTGTCTTTACGCTCCTCGAGCAGCAACTGATGCTACCAGCATCTAAATCTCTCCTGATCAATTTTGTGATACCGGAACAGACCTCCCTGCCCTATATATTTTCACTGTTGGGCTGCAGACTGGTGTATTTTCTCTTTTTCCATTGTAATCTCCCAATTCTGCAGATGTATTTTAAACCTGCACTTTCCCCCCCACCCCCCGCCCTTGTTTTTTGGGAGGGTTCAGCAGTTGGAATTGCTCCTCCGACCCTCTGGAGCAGCTTGTTGTAAAGATCCCTCTGTTGTACATTTGCTGAGCTGCTGCCCTGGTTGTACGCTCTGCAAAATATTGTCAGCTTTATTTATTTCTTGACCCCACACACCTCCTGCAGCACTTGGCTCCTGCACGATGGTACTCGCAGTCCGTTTTATGTGCTGGAGAAATCTGGGAGTTGCACCAAAATCGGCACTCAAAGTTTGGGGAGCTAAAATGTGGCTGAGGATCACTTGCTATCAAGCTGGAAAAAATAGAGAGGAGTATTTGCGAGGCTGTCTGGTGCTGGATGATTCCCTTTGGGGCACTTTGCCGTTGTTTTGTCGGGGCTGGATTTAAGCGTGCCAAATGACAGGGTTTCCCTGGGGAGAGCCTGGCGCAGCCTGGCCGAGCTCCCTGGCAGGGTGCTGCACTGCCGCGTGGGCTGCTTCGGCCGCTGCATGTGTCACCTTAAGGTTTTCCTTCTCTTGCAGCATGCAAGCATTTGGGTATAAGCTTTTAAAATATATATATTGTATGTTTGTGCCTCCAGACACACCAAACACCTCCTATGCATCCCTCTCTCTCCCCGGAGAGGAGGCAGAAGGAGTGTGTGCCGCTCCACAATTTCAATGTCTCAAAGTGCACCAGCAGAAAGCAGGAATGAAAACCAAAAAAATTCTCCAGCAAAGCTGTACGATGTGACAATATCTGAAAGCAAAGAGCCATGCTCCTCTGCTGCGGCTCTCCCCAAGACTTTCCGAATCTGTGTGTGTAGCACAGCATGTTGGAGCATCTGCTT
Organism: Rhinoptilus africanus; assembly: GCA_013400135.1. NCBI lineage: Eukaryota > Metazoa > Chordata > Aves > Charadriiformes > Glareolidae > Rhinoptilus > Rhinoptilus africanus. The sequence continues at coordinate 192,975 of VXBO01011249.1, forward strand.
CTGCCGTCTCTTTGCAGGTCGGGCTCTGATTAAGCAGACGGAAGTTTTGCCAGCATCAGGGCGGCATGATTTGGCCATAAAACAACTAATTTGCCGGTGTCTTGCTCAAGCCCTGCAGGAAACTTTTTTACTTCTCAGGTCCCTCTATTTTTGGAAATCATTTGGGGTACCTGACGAGCTGAGTGCTTAGGTGAGAGAGGTGTTGTAATTTGGGGAATAGGATGGCTTGAAACTCACTGGCCAGTCGTAAGGATTTTACAAAAATGGGGTAGCGCATCCAAGTGAAGCCTTCCTCCCCCCCCCCCACCCCCGCCCTAGAACTGTCTGCTGGATGATGTGATTTACACTGTTAATATGGAGATGTCTAGTGGGATTTTTGGGGCTGCCTGGGCTTCACCTAAATGACTGTGGGTCCTCCCCAGGCTGGTAGCCCTACCCCAGGACATCCACCCCTCAGAGAAACCTGCAAATAATGCAAAACTAGGAGACCCCAGTGCAAGAAACAAGGTAAAAGGGGCAAAGCAAAAGCAGTTTGAGCAAATATTGCCAACAGGGAAGTGCAGTAAGCCAAGTGAAAGATTTGAAGGGTCTGAAGAAGGAGCTGAATTGCTCAAGGCAAGGAGAATAAATCGTTAATCTGAGAACTCTATTACACAGGGAATGCCCTGAGGAAAAAAGCAGAAACTCCATTTAATAGTGAAAAGGCCAAAACAGTGCTGCCAAGTCGGGTTCTGCTCTGCCCGGGGATTGGAGCCGCGGCCCCTGCTTATTTCCAAGATGTTGCTATTTTTGCAAGTTGCATCTGCTGGTTTTTGCAGAGGCTTGTTCAAACCTGCTGAAGCCAAAAGCCAAGGGAGTTTTTCTCCTGTGAACCATGTGGGTCAGGCTCTTGAGGCTTTTTTTTCTTCCGTTTCATGCCTCTCAGTCTTACAGGACCAGTGTCCCCAAGAGAACTGGGTTTCTCTCCTTAATGCCGCCTTGTGTGTGAATCCCAAATTATTTTACTGCTGCTTCAGAGGGCTTTGTTATGCGTTGCTCACGGTGGATTTTGGCTTGTAGCGGTTTTCATGGGGAACAGAAGGCAAGAGGGAAAGTGTGGTTTGACTCCAGGAGCTGAGTTTTCAAGGCAACCAGCTTTTCAGTCCCCAAATTGCCCCATAAACGCGGTAACCATCAGCAGCATTTCTCTCTCCCACGGTTATGCGCGGGGACGGACAAACCAGGTGGCCTCTTGGTTTTTTTCCAGCTCTGTTTTTTTTAGAGTTTGGACAAAAAGCAAGATTTGTTTGACGTGCATGTGCGATGTTTGTAGTATAACTGGGTAACTGAAGAAAGTCATTTGAGGACTTGGGCATATGTAGCAGATTTAAGGCAACGCTGGTTAGTTTTTAAATCTGAACAGGAGATGGTTGTAATCTGTTGCCTGTTGGGTTTTTTCACATAGTAAGAGCTGGCTTATCTATGCTTGGTCTGGGCTAGATTGTGAGCTTGCCTTTACCCTGGCATCTACTGACTATTTCCATATTGGATTGCTTGTTAGAAGCTAGGTATGAAATGTGTTTCGACAGATGCTCCAGAGCGGTCCCTGGGGGCAGCGTCACTGCAGGTCTCTGGGAGCTTGTTCAACTTTTATTTTTATGATGGAGACTGTCTTAATTCATGCAGTGTTCAGGGAACGGCTGGAAAGCCCTTTGTTGAGAGCAAGGGGAGAAGCTGGGAAGAACTGGTGAGCGATGATCCCGCAGTTAAAGTGCAGCACGGAGAGGCTTGGGTTCAGTTCTTGGGTCTGCAAGGAATTTTCTGAGGCAAGACCTTGACCTTAGCGCCGCTTTGTGTGTTGGCAGCTTACGTCCGAAAGGACAATAGCGATTTCAGACATTTCAAAGCATTTTAAAGTGTAACTATCATGCCTTTTATTGGGCTGGGCAGAGGCATTTTTATAAGCCAAGCTTAAGGTTTTAGAATAATGTGTATTGAATTTCCTTGGCGTGCTCCTGGCTGCAGGACTCCTGTCTTTCATGTCTGTGGCAGGACTTGTGCTGTTGAAGAAAGACAGTTGCAGGTGGCCACAAGACCACTTGGAAGAACCAGGACTGTTGCAGATCTGCTGCTTGGGTTCCTCTCCACTCCTATGGAAGCTGTAAATCCAAGAGTCAGTTTTCCTTCTAGCAACAGGATGCCACAGCCTGACGATGGGATGCTGCATGGCCATCCCTTTCACCAAAAAGACACAAGCAAGCCCCAAAAGTATTAATAACCATTACTGAGCTCGCCCAAAACGAGGGGAGGAGGAGGAGCAGCCCCAAAACAGCTCAAACCTGTTGCTCCGCAGCAAGCTGTGAAAGTTTAAAGAGCCGGTATTAGTTAGGATGCTGGCAGAGTGTCGGGGGGAGCGGGTTATTGTGCGGGGAACAGATGTGCCGTGCGCCGTGGCCGCGTGCCGGCTCTGTGCTGCTGCTCCCGGCACCAGGTGCAGCCATTGTTCCGGCTGGTCCCTATTCATCCACCCTCGGCTCCCGCTCCGCGCCCGCTCCCTCATTGTTTCCCCAGGAAATTAGCATTAAAAACCCATCCGAAACCCCCATGTCCCTCAACTGCAGGTGACTGTTATTGGCCCCAGCTGCCACCCTTGTGCTTGATTACTTCCATATGGGGTTGTGGCAAGAAGTAGGATCCACTTATTGATTTTTTCCCCCTTTTTTATTCCCCCCACCCCACACAGACACTTCAGCACTCAGGAGGAACAAAACCCTGAAATCTGTTAAGCCCCCGATAGGCTGGAGTTGCTATTGCAACTGGGATGAACGTTTTACAAGCAGAGCTAATTACCCCCTCTCCCTGCTCTCTTCCTTTCTTCAGCCCCCACCCCATAAATGTAAAATAATCAGAGGGCAATTGGTAGTAAATTACATCTTTGCAGTGTCCTGAGAGGAGGTTTCCTTCCTATCAGGAAGAGGTCTGCTGGGCTTTAGATGTTCGGTTATGTGGGGTTTTTTTTTTACTAGAAAATGGGAAATTCTGGCCTCTGGCATATTGCTGTGGCACACCTATTAAACAGACATGCAGATCGCAACCTGAGTCTGGATACAAAAGAAAAATAAAATGAGTGAGTTGGTTGTTAATTTGTGAGTGTAGTCAACTGTTGAGAGGAGCCAAAGAAACTAGATGCCAACAGACGTTACAAAATTCTAGGAACAATGTACTATTTTTTTTTTTTTCCTGGTACGATTCATTCACAGGACAGCAGGTTGCATGAAACCCCAAACCCCCGAAGTCTCTTCTGGATATCTTGCTGGCAGAGCGGCACGGAGCAGCCTGGGTTGGCCCCAAGGTGAGATGTGCTGCAGTTAGCAGGGGGAGTGGGTCATCTCTTGCTGCCCTACCTAGGACCTGAAAATGAAAGTGCTCTGCAGAGGCAGGGAGCATCTCCATTAAGGAGTACGGGTGGGTCATGGTCCATGACAAGAGGACCAGCCCACGCAGCCCTGACCTACTTTGTGCCAGGCAGGAATAGAGGACAGTGGCAGCTTGTCTCTGCAGTGGAGGTATCAGGCATAGCTTTCCTCGGTGCTTCTCTATAAACACCTTGGGTGACAAAGCCCTGTCCAAGTCTTGAGGTTGGTATATACCTCTGTGGAGAAACTTTGGGTTTCCCTTATGACACGCTGGTACTCCCAAGAGGAATTTGTTTATGCTCCAGTGTTTTGGCTGATGAAGTTTGTACTGGTGGCTCCAGACAGAGCAGCTTGCTGGGGGAAGATGGTCCTCAAAGCGCCACAGCTGAGGTGTTGCATGCTACTGCCTGGGCCTGAGCAGCCTGCTTTGAGATGAAAGGCCATCAAAGCCCCACAAGCCTCAGCCGTTTATGGCTTGTGAGACTATTTCGTGGATAATCGGTAGGTTTTGTGTCTTTGCATTCTTGGTGGTGCCTCTACAGCCGCTTTCATGGGGTCTGCCTTCTTCCCTGCAGCAAAATGCACTGGGCAGCCCTGGACTGCTCAGGCTGAGACTTTATGGGATGGTGGTGCCACAGCCTCCTGTCTGACATACATATGTGAACCTCTGTCTAGAAAAGATTCTAGATGTTCTTCTCTCTCATCAGAGCAACCAGTTAACAACTGTGAATTGTCCAGACTGAAGCAAAAAACAAGGAAATCAGTACAGACTTTTTTTACTTCTCCGCTTTTTTTTTCAGGTTATGGTGAGTCTTTAGTAAATAGCTCCTACGAGCGGAGGAACTGCATTAGGATGCTCGGGATGGTCAAGTCTCTAGACTGGCTTTCTCCCTGGGTCAGAGAAGGGAGTTCCCATTCCCCCACCATGTCTTTCACATGGAAGATCTGTTCAAAACGGACAATGACTTTTTGTTTTGATAAAGCAGCCCCTTTGGGCAAAGAGTCCCTGTCGCTACTCTGGGAGTAGATGCTGCAGTGAGTCTGTGCTCAGATAAAGAAGTCTTTGAGAACGGCTGGGGCTTGGTTGGTTGACCTTAAGATTTTGAATGCAAACTCACGTCCAGATGGGCAACGGACTTGTCCTAAGACATTGTGTTTCAGCTTTGATTCTTTGGCATTTGTCAGGTTGACCTCCACCTTGAGGTGCATCCTGCCTTGACAGGTGGGACCTGCCAAGGTAATTTGTGAGCAGGATTTAAAAAAAATCCAGTTGGCATTTGAGGAGATGAGTGGCTGAAGTGCTCAGGTTATGCACCGCACGTAACTCCTTCCTGATACAGACCCATCCTGGCTTGGCTTCCTGGCATGGACCACCCAGATCTTCCTGGGAAGCAGCCTTGCAGGTGCAATGGTGTAGATTGTGCACATCTGGGAGTGGACTTCTAAAAAAATATAGTAATAAATAAACCCCTTAGAGGTGCTGTGCAGCACGGGGAGAGCCACCAGCTAAATTGGGAGAGAAGGGTGGATGCAGCTAGCAAGGCAACCTAACGGAGTATCTTGAGCGATTTTCCTCATCCTTGTTTTAAACCCTTCAAAGTCAAATCTCAAACTTAGGGGGTTTCTTCTCCCTAATTAAATTAACAGGCCATATGGTGTTTACTGTGAGCGCCTGCAATATGGAAGGAGCTACCTCCTGGATCACTTTCTTTTTTTCAAAAGAAGCTGCTTTACCTGATGTCGTGGTTCTGAAATGTTCTTTTCAGCAGAGGGTGCGAGGGGTTATTTCAGCCACCTCCCTGCTGTTGGTGTCACCTTCTCATCCTGGGGATGAGCTGTATCACAACCTTCACTGTTTCTGCAGCTGCCTTTGTCTTCTCCCAACTCTTCTGATGCCATTTTGCTGCTTAGTGGGAGTGTGTACAGGTCAGGGTTTTTTCATGCTTTTTCATGTGCAAGTAACAATTCTTGTTCTTGGAGCTGAGGAGTGTAGAAAACAACTCAGGGTGGTGGGTTTTTGGGGGATGGTAGTGTTCTTTTTAACAGCTAATACTATTATTTTTTTTTTGGTTGGAGGTAACATTAGCATCTCAAGAATGTGTGAAACTGAAAGTTTTGTGGAGTTTTGTTCTTTATTAATGGACTGTTTTAAAAAAAAATAAAAGTTACTTTGCATGTGCTGCTTTTATCTTTATATGAAATATGGAGGAGGAAATGAAGACTTTGAGGAAGAAAACCATTGGTTTATTATCAGACCCTTGCATTTAGATGAACAGGAAAGCAGGGTAAAAATCTCTAAACCTGTAGGAGAAATGAAGGAATGAAAAATCTCAGATCTTCAGTGGGAGGCGTCCCTGCCCATGGCAAGGGGTTGGAATAAGATGGTTGTTAAGGTCCCTTCCAACTCGAACCATTCTATGATTCTGTGATCTTGATAGCTCTTTTCAGCTACTTTAAATCATTTGGTAGGGTTTTTTGGTAAGCGTAATTCTTGTGTGTGAGTGGATTTTGCCATGAGCTCATCTTCCATCTCTCCAGTGCTGTGCCTTAAACTTTCTCTGCAATTTTAACTTGTTGACGCATCTTTTCTGCAGGGGCTTGTTGTTCAAAGGGGAGCTGGGTGACCCTTCTTCAGCCGGGCTTAGCTTGTTCAGTATCTGAGCTCCCAGAAGCAGATACATTTGCGACCACTGAAAACGCCCTGCCACATTAGCATATTCCCCGTAACGTATGCTCAAAGGGTGCTTCTTCGCAGAGAAGCCTCTCTAAAGATAGCATCGTGAAGTTCTGTGTTGTCAACCAGGGACACTTGATCTAAAAAACAACATTTGATACACAGACAAGGTTTGCAAGTGCCATCTGGATTCTGGGAGATGAGCTAGGTTGTCTCTGTTTTGCATACACTCATCAGGAAAAAAAAATAATGTGCGTGCGGGCAGATTAATTCTTCAGGATCACCTGAGCAGGACCACTTAGTCCACACGAACGTCCTTGGTGACATGGGACACCAGTGTAATCCCATACTGCTGGGCAGCATGTGCCAGTGCACCTTCTTAGGGTGCTGGCAGTAATTCCGTAGGGTGCTGGAAATAAGTCTATAGTTCAGTGGTACATTTATTGAAACCCAGGTGGAATCAATATAAATTCTCTGGGGCCAGTAATATTTTAATCTACTGTCAAGCCTACTGCAAGGCAGAACGTGCAAATGATGCAAAGCCCTGCGGAAACGGGCATGTTTTTAGGGAGGTGGGGATGCAAGGTACACAGATGTCTTTGTCGGGCTGCAGTTCTGCGTGGTGGAGAGACTGTCCTCAAAAATACACCAGCGCTGAGAGCAGAAACCTGGAGAACTGGAACATCAAATACAGCCCTGGGTTGCATAGCAAACTTACTGTCCTCAGCCTCTCTGGGATATGTAGGTTATAAAACGTATTTTACTTCAGGGCCTATTTCTTGACTTTCTAGTTATCCTCATATGCAAATTGGATTTGCCTAATGGGCTGGTGAGTGTAATTGAAAGGCAGCCTGCACTTACACCATAGTGAAAAGTCTCACCTGTGCCCAAGCACAGATGGGTCTCTGCCTCGCTGCCGCATCATTAGTGGAAATTTATAGGCACCGTGTCACAGGCTTTGCTGTGACTGTGGTAGGAAAATAGGATTTTAAAACAAACTTGGGCTGCGTTTTTTTGTTTGTTTGTGGGGTGGGCTTTGTCTTTCCTGGGTTTGCAATTCTGATGGTTGCACTTCTTGGTTAACGTCACCTTTCCCGCTCCCTTGGGCTCCAGTTGGTGGTGAGCAGGCTAATGCAGGTTACTAGCAACTAATTTAGGACAACCCTAAGAATGGCGAGTTAGAAAGACTTCTCTGCGCTGTGTTGCAGCATGATGCTTTGAAAGCACATGCATCAGCAGCTGAGCTAACACCTTCACTCTCTGATACCTGTGCGTCACTGCATCTCCAGAGGTTATCCATGGAAAATCTCTTCTGCTGCCCAGGAGACAGGGAGGAAGGAGGCGCAGCAGAGCCAGCTACTGCTGGCTGCTCGTCTCTGCTGGGCTCATTCCCTGAAGAGACCAAGAAGTAGTGAGCTTTAGCTGCTCTGCTGTCCACCCCCATCTCTCTGTGCCTGGGCTCTGCAGGAGGTGCTGGTTCAGCACAGAAAGGACATGGACTTGTTGGAGCAGGGCCAGAGGAGGCCACAGAGATGCTCCAAGGGCTGGAGCCCCTCTGCTGTGGGGACAGGCTGGGAGAGCTGGGGGGGTTCAGCCTGGAGAAGAGAAGGCTCCAGAGAGACCTTAGAGCCCCTTCCAGTCCCTAAAGGGGCTCCAGGAAAGCTGGGGACTCTGGATCAGGGAGGGGAGCCATAGGACCAGGGAGAACAGTTTTAAGATGGAAGAGAGGAGGTTTTGATTAGATATCAGGAAGAAACTCTTTGCTGTGAGGGTGGTGAGCCCCTGGCCCAGGTTGCCCAGAGAAGCTGTGGCTGCCCCATCCCTGGAGGGGTTCAAGGCCCGGTTGGACGGGGCTTGGAGCAGCCTGGACTGGTGGGAGGTGTCCCTGCCCAGGGCAGGGGGGTGGGACTAGATGGTCTAAAGACCATCTAGTCCATTCCTACCTAAACCTCCCCTAAGGTCCCTTCCTACCCAAACCCTTCTATGATTCTATGGTGTTCCAGCGCTGCACCAGTGGCCCCACTCTTAAAGGCCCATCTACATCATCAAAACACCTCTCAAATCCTAAATGCGTTGCTCCTGTGCTTCTTCCAGCTTCATTGGACAGTGGAGAGCTTTCCATATGCTGATGGGGTTTGGGGTGAAGGGGAAGAGCTCTTTGTGTAGTGATGTGAGTAGTGTTTTTAAGAGGCAGAATTGTTATCTTGGCACAGCTCCTATGTGTGTCATTGATCGGGAGGGAATATTAGCTGGGCAGCAGTGAAAGTACTTAGCGCCCAAGCGAGTGAGGTATGCTCTCTAAAGAGAGCCAGCATGAGTTATGGCGTGATTACTAAGTCTTACTGACCTTAGGTACATTGATGGGGTAACAAGATGGGCGTTAGTGCATGCAAGGGCAGCAGTAGTAAAACTATAGCGGGGTGAGGAACACTTGTGGTTCTTGGTTTGGACTTTGGCACTTGTAGGGAATTGTAAATAATGGGGATCAAAAAGACTTCCCAAGTCTTTTCCGAGTTCCTCCTTGGCTTCTCTGACAACTTGCCCAGTTTTGGATAAAGTTTGGATAAATTTCAGACCCTGGTGATGGGTGAGCTCCTGCTCTTCAGCTTGCATACACAGAAGGGAGACTCTGGGCTCTGTTATGTACTTGGAAAAGAGAGGAAAATTCAGTGACCCAAGGGGGATTATTTTCCCTGTGTCTTTCCTTGATTCCTTCATTTTGGGTTTGTGAAAGAACTGGAATGGTGGTTTGTTTTGGCTCGAATTTTTGTTTTGGTTTTTTTTCGGAAATGACCATTTTCACCTAAACTAGTCCTTTTGACTATCAGTTTCTGGACTGCTTCCCCCTCTGGGTGGTCAGGACTTGTACCTGTTCTGTCCTTAACACACAGTTTTGGGGTTTTTCTCATTTAATTTAGGCTTTTCATAATAGCTTTGGGTGTCCTTGTTATTGTTTGTGCCTCTCTGTGGTCTGATTGTTACGGATTAAATGTGCTGTTCTGCCTTGAGATCTTCTCACTTTAAGAAATGGCCTTGCTTTTTTCAAGTGGCATTATTTTCCATTTACTGGTAGTGGTGCTTCTGCTGCTGGCGCTGGTACTTCGGGTCTGTCTTGTATGCATAGACTTTTTTATCTCAGTTCCTGTATTACTCAATTTGCATCTTTTCTACTCACTGGATACCCTCACCCCTTAGATACCAGATCTGCTGGACCAGTACTCAGTACTGGCTATTTTTTTGAGGTCAGTGGTGGTTTTTATGTTGATTTATAGTGGTGGGAACCAACTCACCAAGCAGCACGGCTTGGGAGACAGAGGACTGAGAGAAGGATGTATTCTTAAATTGTTTTAAAGATTCTTACTTAAACCTCCTCCTGTACATCTTTAGTAACCAGGTTTAAAGTTCTTAAGTCTTCAGTTACTGGATTATTTTAAGGGGAATATGTGGTGGTTCTCAATCCATCCTCTTATTTTAAATTAGACTATTTCCTCCTCTAATGATTTTGAAGCTGTTTTGCTTTTACCTTGTGCAGTATGAACCTCGGAGGTGCTCGGGGTGGCTCTGCCCTATGCAGGCTCTGCGTTTCCCCGAGGTGTGTCTGTGTTTGCCTGTCTGGTCAGGCTGAGTAGTGCAGGACCCAGAACTTGTCCACATCCTGGAGGATGCTCGTATTTGTTGCACTGAGTGAGGCAGGTGAGGCAGGATCATATATAGACAGGGGCTGTCTCTCCTGAAGGAGGCTCATGTTTTCCCCTTGCTGCTGTGGTTGAAGTGTTTCTGGGTTCTCTGACGACACAAAACTCAAGTAGACCTTGCTGTCAGGAGCTTTCTGCCAGCCCAGGCCATGCCATCGCTCATCACCCATGGGTGCTGCTGGGGCGCCTGGGCAGCACAGCCTACACCAGCTCCTCTCTCCACTGTGGGAGCTGCTCATGGTGGTTCTTGATGCACCTCCTGGTTCATGTAGGCTCTGAAGGGCAGCAGAAAGCCTGCAATTTTCATCCCCAAAGTTATGAGCTACATGGAAGTTTCCCATGGTGTGATGAAGAGCAGATGGGTGTTGAAGTGACGATCTGCAGATGGGAGCCTCAGGTCTAGGGCACAGGGATTTTTTTAACTGGAGACCTATTGATCTGAAAGATCCTCTTAACAATCTGTAGGAACTTCTGTACAAACATCCTGGTAGGAACTGGTGCTATGTGTGACCAAACTGGTTCCAGCAGCAAACAGGGAGCAGAGGACTCGGGCATTGGGATCCCAGTTCCCCCAGCACTGTGGCGCGGGGCTTCACACCCCCACTTTCCTGCTTGGAGTTGGGTTAAAAATGCACCAGGAAGTGAAATGGCCCCCACTTGATGTGATGCTTCTCTCCAAGGAAGCTCCCTAAATGATCACTCCTGAGCAGGCAGGGATCCATCCTGCAGGGAGCAGAGAGGGACTGCTGGTGGGAAGCCTTTAAGCAAAGGGACTGTGCTGACCCAGAAACAGCACCTCCCTCGACATCTGCTAAATTTCTTATGGAACTGGCTAGAAAATTACCTCCTCTTCCACAACTTTAGTTTTCCTACTGAAACTAAGAGTTGGGATATGAAACACCAGGTGGGGAAAAAGAAAGGTTGCTAGCCTGGCATCTCAGAACAGGCCATCACTTTTTTTTTTTTTTTCACCAGCTTCCAGGAATGGACCAAACTCACAGCCTGGAAGTTGCAGGACCCAGCAAAAATCTCCCGGGAAGGGGCTTGGGTTGGAAACGTGGCTCCCTTGGGAAGGCCATGGGAATACTGGACCCATGGCGCTCCCCTGGGTGTTTTGCAGCGGCCGGGCAGGGAGCAGGGGCTGCACCCACCGCCGCTGAGCTCTGCTGCGGTGCCATGGCCCTGGCCCTGCTGGGTGTGCGGTACTGGCGGCTCTTTGGCTCCAGCCCTGCAAAATTGCAGCGCTGCTGCTACTGAAATGCTTTTTGCAGATTCCCCTTTTCTGAACTCTTTTGTTAAAGAATAAAGTGGGGCAGCCAAGGAGGCATGAGGTCCCAGACTCTCAAACGGGGTTTGTTGAGCGACAGTGACACGAATTTGTGGCTTAAATCTCTTCTGTCAAGGTCTTTGATGATGGATTTTACACAGCGAACATTGATGATGTTGTGCCAGCTCAGATACCTCTAATCATAGAATTGTCTATGTTGGAAGGGACCTTTCAAATTATTGAGTCCAACCATCACCTAACACTGACAAAACCCGTCACTAAACCATGTCGCTAAGCACCACATCTACTCATCTTTTAAATATCTCCAGGAATGGCAACTCCACCACTTCACTGGGCTTGCGAGAGGCTCTTGTGGAGGATGTGCTGCAGAGAAGCTGCATAGCAGCCAGAACTCTCCAGGAACGCTTCTCCTGGGTGAGACAACCCTACAGCACCCCTGGGCTCCTCCAGACCCCTCTCTGGGACCGGGGGAGACCAGTGAGGGCTGCCATGGTGGTGACCCCACACTGGTTTCTCCTTGGGGAGCTGTGGTGGTGACTGGGATCCCCAGCGTGCAGTGGGATCGCTCCTCAGAGTCGGCTCCAGCATCTCTGCCGCTCCGAAGCCCATTTTAATCAGTGGATGCATTTCTATTGACCATTACGAGCTGTGGAGAGCCCCTCGGAGCTAATTAGTAATAAGAGGATGCCAATTAAACACTGCTCCCTGGGCTCTACCACTGCTTTTTCCGATACTGCTGGGTTGGAGAGGAAGGTAACAAAAACCAAATTGGAGCTTAGTGCATATGTGTTTCATCTGGAGAGCAGGAGAAGGGTGGAGCTGCTTGTTAAATGGCCAGCAATCCAAGTTTTAAGAGAATTTATGAGTGTGAGATAAAATCATATCCTAAAGGCTGTCTCAAAGCCTCTGTTAAGGTGGAAAATGCTTTCAAATGTTAGAACTTGTTTCACTGTGGTTTTTCCCATTTTTGGGTCGCTCAAAATTTTACAGGTACAAAAGTTGCAGCTTTATTTACAGTGTTTAGCCTAAGCAGGAAGAAAAAAAAAAGACTTTCACTTCTAAATTTACAGTTGCTCAGTTGTTCTTCTATATAACCTATGGGATTTTTGTTAACAAATTATTTTCTTTATACTTCAGCAGGGTTTAGCACAACCCTGGTTTAAACCTAGTGCTTGCAAAAGCCTAAAGTTTTAAAGGCAGTTGCACCCGTTCTGAACTTTTATTCTTTCAGCACTTGGGTCCTGTTAAATGCAGAGTTAACTGCATTTAATGTTACCTGCACAACAGGCTGGTGCTCTTCAAGAGAGGGCTTACGCCAAGTAAACCTGGTAGGTTGAATAGGCATCAAGAACTAGGCCACTAATTAGAATTAAGAAGAGTTTATGAGGTGCTATAATGGGTACCTAGGTGACAAAAAGTGATCGACGCTGAAGGTGGGGAGGAAAGCTGTGAAGTGCCGATGCTGAGTGTGAAGCGGTGGTAGAGCTGGTGGCTTTGGTGTTGAAGTGCAGAGGATGCTTTGCACGTCTTGCACATTGACTGCGCTGCCGAGTCGTGGCAGAAGGGAGCACTAGTGTCCGATGCTTCGGTTGGGGCAGCACTGTGTGTGTCTAGGTGGCTGGAGAGGATGGAGCCTGGACAAAACGCCTGCCTACCTTCATAATTCATGCAATCATAGAACGTTTAGAGTTGGAAGGGACCTTAAAGACCATCCAGTCCCACCCCCCTGCCCTGGGCAGGGACACCTCCCACCAGCCCAGGCTGCTCCAAGCCCTGTCCAACCTGGCCTTGAACACCTCCAGGGACGAGGCCTCAAGAAATGCGGTGCCTGAACTGCGACAGGGGTCAAAGAATGCCACTAAGAGGAAAGGACTTTTCGGTGCTAGCGTTGCCGGGCAGGCCGGGTTAGTGTGTCCTTCAGCCGTGAGTTTCCCGTGTGTTGGGTCACTTTTTACCCTCTGGAGTAAGCTTGGTGTTTGCTCCCTGGACCCCAGAGAGGCAAATCGCCCCATCCATGGCCTTGCTGCTCTGGGCAGGAGCAATTTCAGACCTTTTGGTGATAAGACCTTAAAGCCAACTTTTTAAATGACTCTTCATATCTGAAAAGTAGCTGAGATGGTAAAAGTGCCATGTATCGTTCATGTCAGCATGGCTAACTCAATTCTTGCTTTTGCTATATATGGCATTTACTATAGGTGAAACTCAAGCTCTTTTTTTTCACCCTGACGTAACATTTCTCTGTATGTAAAAGCCCCACAAAACAATCATCAAAAAAAAAATCTTTGATAGTGAGCTGTTGCTCCAAGTCTTTCTAAATGGTATCCCTTTTCTATGTGTTGTGTCTGGGCTCCACCGGACTCAGGAGCTGTTAATCTTCCGAGTGTTTTCTTCCCTGCGGCAAATGAGAGACAGATGTTCCCATCTGGAAAGTTTGCTCCCGCCACCGTTGTTTCCCTCGGAGCCGGAGGATTTGGAGAGCCGTGCAGCAGGCTGAGACTTTTAAGAACTAATTTTTCCATGATTGTGATAATTGCCTGTTTGATATCTGTAACAGCTTTCATTTTTCGTTCAGAGTGCTTTAGTCTGATAAGTAAATAGTGCAGAGGAGTAAATATTTCTTAATATTGTAATAGGAGTGGATGATTTAAAAAATAAAAGTCCTGATTCTGTAACTTTAAATGGAACAATGAACTGATGAAAAATTAGCAAAATACTTCAGCAGTAGTAATCAAATGAATTAGCGAGCATCTCTGGATTTGCTCAAACTGAGCTGCTTTGCCCAGACCCGGGTTATAACCATGGCCAAGGAGGTCTGAGCAACCAGAGGAGTGGTTTTGGGTAGGGAGCAGAGCTACTCCTATCGCCAAAGCACTTCCCATCCTTAGACTGAAGCGCTGTCTTCTCTGCAGGCTTTGGTTTCCAGGAGTATCATCTGCTGGGATATATTCCAGGGGTATATCCCACCCTGCAGGGTGGATGTCTCTGATGTCTCAGAGCAAGCAGCTGGTGAGGACAAGGGAAGGTTGCTCCCCCTGGGACATGGTGGTGCTTGTGCATCCCTTTGAGACAGCCGATGAGCAAAAGCTGTGCAGGGACGTCAAGAGATGAACTTGGGGCCCCAAAACTTATTTGCATGGGCACTAGCAGTGTGGGAAGGGAACTGCTATGGCCTGCTGGTAAGAGCAGCAACAGCTCCGAAGTAAATGTGGCTGCCGTGCTGTGTGTATATGGTTTTTAGTGCAGCTTTCACTATCTGAGCAGCTGTTGCCTTGCTCCTTCATGGAAAGGAGAACAGGAGAATGAGGGATACTGCACCAAAGTGGTTTGTGTGCTTGTATAATCAGAGAGTGGTTAGAGTTGGAAGGGACCTTAAAGATCATAGGGTCCTTTAAAAGTCATCTCATTCCACCTCCCTGCCCTGGGCAGGGACACCTCCCACCAGCCCAGGTTGCTCCAAGCCCTGTCCAACCTGGCCTTGAACCCCTCCAGGGATGGGGCAGCCACAGCTGCTCTGGGCAACCTGGGCCAGGGGCTCACCGCCCTCACAGCAAAGAATTTCTTCCTAAGCAAGAAGCAAGACAACTATAATTTGAGGGTCCTCATGTGTACCCCACACAGGGGGCTGTTGGATGCCATAGGTTGTGGGATGGATCCTCCAGCCATGCTTTCTCACCACTGGCCCTGGTAGGAGTTTGTGGACCAGGAGGAAACCAGAGCTGAGGGGGCAGGGATGCTGTGCGGATCGGTTTGTGCTGATGGGTCTGATGCAGCCGAGACAAGGGCAGAGCTGGTGTTGGGTGGGAACACAGCAGAATAGAGCTGCTGTGAAGCCCAGCCTGTGCTACCGATGAGTTTGTAGAGTCAGACATATTAATAGGGTTTTGTAAAAATCACTGAAGGGCAAGGCAGATAAAGATCTGCAGTCTGCCTTCAGGAATAAATTATTAATCTTTTTTCCCTTATTAACTGCTTTCTGGACTGGTTGCAAGCGATAACATACTTTGCTCTTTCAAGTTCTTCTATCTGAGTTTCACATTGAATTGAGATTTAAAGTGAAACAGCTGTGTGTGGGAGAGGAATAGATGGCAATGGAGATACACGCGTTTATTTTTGATTTATAAAATGCCTATCCCAGGCTCAGCAGCTCCCTCCTGTCTAATGCGAGGCTCTCCTGCGAGGTGCCGAGTGCTCTCCACTCCCACAGCATCTTACAGCTCAGGAGCCTAGATCTGCTATAAAACCAAGCTAAACAGGGTAAAAATAGGCTGATTGCATGTAGTGGAGGAAGTATCCATACAGTAACATACGTTACCCACTGCAACAGGTGCTATAGTATCATCTTAGCCAACTCTGTGCTTTGGCGTGGAGGAAGAAGGATGGAGGAGGACCTCAGATGACCAACATTTGCTGCTGACCTGTTTATGTGACACGCTCGGCTCCCAGTTCTGATTGTAAATTATCATTTATTGACTAGAGCAAAGGGAGACCTCTGGAAAACACCCTATGTGCAAATAAATGTCAATATTTGTATAGAAATATAATCTTGACTTCAAACCTCTTAACGTCTCCCTCTCCAACAAATTGGGACTAACCCAATCATCCTGTTTTTTCCGAAGGCTGCTGTATCAGCTGCCTTGTTTCTGATGCTTATCTTCAGTCTGGCCCCTCCGTTGCTTTTTGATGTTGTGATGCTGCAAAAAGATAAAATACTGGCTCTTTCCTTGACGATGTGATTTCAGTTTGAGCTTGGGGAAGGCCGTCTGGAAGCAGGTGATGGAGGGATTGCAGTGGAGTAGCAGTAAATGGCATCTTCTGGAAGTCTAAGTAATGCTACTCTTGCTTTTCATGTAGATAACCTCTCATCTGCATGCCTTGGAGAACGGCAAAGGTGCTCTACAGATGGCTTAGAGCCGTCAAGGGGAAGGAAAGGCAACCTTTGAGCGGAGGAAAGATGTTAATAAAATTTAAATGTAATTCTTCCCATTTCTCAGTTCCTAAATGTGAAAAATATTAGCTTGGTGGAGACTGAAAACAGATGGTGAGCAGTTGGAGCAGATAAGCATGTTATTCAAAATAAACATTCGCCAAAGCTGGGGAGGTGGCGAACCATATTTCATTTCACCCTATTTACATTATCAGGTCAGGTTCCGCTGATGCTGCCTCTCGTTTGCATTCAGACTATCAACAGGGAGCCCTGCGATGCAAGCCAACTGCAGCGTATCCTTTTCATCATCGACGCGTTTGGGCTGGAATGGATGGGTTTGGGCCATTTCCCTGGCTTTTTCTCCAGAAGGATATATCGAGCTAATTATCTAAAAGCAGCTCTCCTAGGCTGCAGGCAGGGTCCTGCCAGCCACTGGAGAGGGCACCGAGGCGTGTCCTTCTTTTGTTTCCCTCTTTGAAATGGTCTCTATCCATTTAGACAAGCTTTGCACCGCTTTATCTTAAACCAGAGACTCTTACCCATGTAAACAGCAGGGAAATGAGCCTCTAGTCCAAAGGACTGTTTCTAGGAAGGGTTTGTCTTGCTGACTTGTAGGTGATTTATAATTCATGCCCCTAGTCTGAGCGGTCATCCAAGGTGGTAGGGCCAGTGGAATGAGAGATGGGTCTGGAGTGTGGCTTATTTCCTTTGCAGGAGGAAAGACTTTACTGCCTTGAGCTGATACAGGGTTTAACAGCCTGCACGTACTCCATGTGCTCACTCACAGAGGTTGGTGTTAAATAGTGCCCGTGTAAATTCACATAAAGCATCCATGTTTTCTGCACCGTAGCTGTGGCTCTTTCTCTCTACCCTTGCTCTCAGCAAGCTCATGGCTCTGTCACCGCAGCTGAATCAGTGGTTTCTCTTGAGCATCCTTCTGCAGAGCGGAGCATCACCAGCCTCGGGCACTCCATCACTGCCGGTCACCTCTTCGAAATGCAACCGTGCATGTGGGAGACGCAACCCAGGAGTCATGGCCCCAGCAAGGATGTGAGACAGGTTCACAATCCGCTTTTTGTTAATAAATATAAATCTCCCATCCTGATATTGTTCTGCCATCTGTCAGAACTACATGTTGAACTCTGGGAAGCGGAGAGGGAGGAGACCATTTGTGTCTGTCTGCCCTCGGAGTTATTCGTGGCTTCTTCTCTGGTTCTTTATCTTGCTTTTGAGGGAAGGTAACATCCAGTTTTCCTCATGCAGTGTTTTTATTTCTTTTTCATTGCTTAGTTTATTCTCTAATTGCCAAAGGCATTTAAGGATCAATTTAAATTCCAGTATACTTGAGATACTCCCTAACTTGTCCCGATTTTTTTTTCTTTTGTCTTTTCCTTTTTCTCAAACCCACAGGCATGAAGAGATTAATAAAGTGGCTTCTTCATAGAGTTTGTAATGCGAGGAAATGCTAGCTGTTCTTCAGAGGTTACCTATCACACAACACTCTCTTTGTATTAAACACCATAGGCAGAAAACTTCTTTAAAGAAAATAAATGTGTTGAAATCTTATTTATTTAGTGGGTGTTGAAACTGCCCTTTCTAAAATCTGCTGCTGTGTTGGAGAGCCGGGGCCTTGGTGCCCCAGGAGCACAGGAGTGTGACTTTTCCGAGGACCACTCGAGACCCCAGTTTTTCTCCTGGTGTACTCTCTTCTTCTCTCACTTAGCTCTTCCTCCTCTCCAGAGAAGAAAATCATCAGCTGCACTTAGTCTTAACATATGCTCCTTTTTAATTTGTTATGCTAGGATGAGAACTGGAGCAGCAAAGGAAATGCACTGCACACTGACAGTCAGCGCAGGGACTCATAAACCCACGGCCTTTCGGCAAGTCGCTGAAGAGCAGAGGGATGAAGGGTTTCAGGTGTATTCAAAGCTCTGGGGCTGTCTGGTCTCCTGCACACCTGGGCTCCTTAAATGGGACACGCAAATATATAGGGCACGCAGCATCAACTGCTATATGCCTACAGCTGTCCTCGCCCAGACAGCAGCTTTGCAGCATCTGAAATCTGTAGCTCCCATCGCTGTGAAATCTGCTCTTCGGGCTTCATCAGCTTTGGAGAAGATGAGATTCTTGCATCGAGCCAAGACTAAAACAGCATCTCCGTGGTCGGGTTTCATTTTACTCTGAGTGAATCGTCTTCCCATGTGAAACTCCAGTGCATTCAAGGCTAGGAAGGCAGCTCTCACGGGTGGCCATCTCACCACCACCTCTTTCCTTGCTTAATCTTCGCAGGTCCTGGGTGAAAAGTTTTGACGTTTGGCACCTTGACAGCAAAAGTGTTATGCCATAAACACGTTCAATCTCTGTCCTGCAGGCACCGCTTGAAAAATAACAACACATTTGTAAATGATTCCAAGTCCAGGTAGATCTTGGAAGGACGTGTTTTTGAAGGAGAACAACCCAATGTTTCCAGTTTAGACAGAGGTCCTGCTGTGATGCTTGGAGTATTCAGTCATTGAGAGGAATTATTCCTCTTAGAGCATCATCCAATAATCTATGACAGCGTTTGACGCTCTAGCACAATTTCAGATGAGTGATACAGTGGAGTGACTTGCAGGCATTTTGAGGAGCATCTCAGCATCCTCTCTGTGCATCTGGAGGCAGCGCCGAAATGTTGCCCTTGGTGAGACAATAAATATTTCCAAACAGTGAAAAGCAGAAGAAAGAGCCTGGGAAGGCGGTGTTTCTCCAGGGACCATCTCGCTGGCTTATTTTTACCTCGGGTCAACTTAAGGCTGACTCAAGTCCTCATTCACACTCTGCTTTGCTCACATGATTCTCATTAAACGGGTGTGTTTAGGTTTAAAATGAGGAGGTTTAGAAAGTTGTTTTTTATCAGCATTTATAGATGCCCCAGGTCATTAGCAGGAAGCTTTTAAATTTAACAATCCTCTTTGCTTCTTGTCTGTCAGAGCAAGATGGAAAAGAAGGTGTTGGCTTCTTTGGGCTTTGGTTTTGGTGTCTCATGCAGTAGCCCAGCGGTAGCTGGCTTTGTTTTGGGGTTATAAAGTCAATGGGACTTTCTTTTCCTCCCCCTGTAAATTAACTGAATTAATTCTGCTTTCTTATTGTGCCTTAGGGTGAAAGAGGAGAAACCTTAAGGATTGGTTTCACACTCTGTTTCTCTCCAGGGCATGGCAATGTCAGGTTGGCCATATATGCCTGGGGAAGAGGGTGTTGTAGGAAGGGGGTGAATAAGATGGAAGGAGGCCGGGGGTGGCAATGTGTTGGTACTGGAGGGATGCGGTAGGAAAGAGCTAGCAGCAGCTGAGTGGGCATGGAGATGGGCAGAGGGCTTGCAGAGAAAAGCATGACCCACATCCCACATCTCTGTCCCCAGACGATGTGCAAACAGGTCACGGTTCTCACGTATGAGCTCACGGTTTTGCAGTTATTCCCATATTCTGAGCAAAGAGGTGTCCGTCCCCTGACGGCCATCAGACAGCTGGCGCCGAGTAGTGGGTAGGCACAATTAGTGCTGTTCCGATTGAAAAATTTGGGTCATTTAGCAACCTGTGTGAGTGAACTCGGACTTTTTGTGATAGAAATGCCCCAACTTCTTGTACAAACCCTGCTTTTTGACTGTTTTGCTGCATGTATTTTGGGAGGAACGGCAGGGGTTTGTCTGCTCCGGCTCTTGCCAATAAGCTCACCTGCTGGAATAGGTACTGATGTGCACGAGTGATGCCCTGTTCCTACACCAGTGTATTGTTATTCATCTGAACGTCATATTCGTGCGTGGATATGACAGAGAAAGTTGGCATATCAGTATTAAATCATAGGAAAGTTGGACCAAATGTATGTGAACAGTAATTCACAATATTATATTAATATGGTTATTATATGTTAAAATTAAAAGTGCATTTGGTGGGTCTCTATTTAGTTCATGAAAGCAAAGCCCAGATTTTTTTTTTCTTTTTTGAAAGCAGATACAAATAAATAAAGACAAACTTTCTGCCATGGAAATATCATGGACACAGGTTTTATAGTAATTCCACCCTCAGTTATTCCAGCTGCACCAAAATGGCAGGAGAACATGGGGTTTCAGCATGTATTCATCTCTGCTCCCTCTTCTGCGGGACATCCTGCAAACAGCAAAAGAAGAATGCTATGAATAACGAACTTCACTTGTTACCTTGCTGGCATTAACGATGACTTGCCGTAAGGACAATAAAGGAGCCAGTTCGTGCCTGGCACAGGGCAGCGTAGCAGGTGCTGGGGACTCACGGAGCAGATTCCAGGCCAGCGGCACGAAGGGCTTGGATGCCAGTTCGCCTCTTCCCTGCTCTCGAAAGCAGCATCTTTGTTGTCAGGAGCTGCAAAGTAGCAGGTTTTGTGGTTGTGTTTCAATGCAAAACTGCCATCTCTTCAGTGCTTCTCTGCTTTATGGGAGCACAGTGTTTAATTGCTCTGACAGTCGTTGAAAGCTGCATTTCTTACAGCTGATAGATATATGTAAAAACTCTGGATTACAAATTAGGTTGTTATCTAATTTGATTGGATTGCAGCATGCGCTTTAATACCTTTCTTCTGTAGCTTAACGAAGCATCAGGACTGATCCCTCAGGATTGATTAGGGGTCCATGTTGGGACCAGTAGTGACATGGACAGTGGGATCAAGTGCACCCTCTGTGAGTTTGTAGATGACACCAAGCTGCATGGTGCAGTCGACACACTGGAGTGATGGGATGCCATCCAGAGGGACCTAGACAGGCTGGAGAGGTGGGCCTGTGCCAACATCATGATGTTCCACCAGGCCAAGTGCAAGGTCCTGCACAGTGTCAGTACACGCTGGGGGATGAAGGGATGGAGAGCAGCCCTGCTGAGAAGGGCTTGGGGATGTTTGTTGGTGAGAAGCTCAACATGACCCATCAACGTGCACTGGCAGCCCAGAGAGCCCCCTGCATCCCGGGCTGCATCCCCACAGCGTGGGCACGGGGGAGAGACATCCTGCTNCCAAATCTAACCCGTCTATGATCCTGAGTGACACAGAACCCCTGTGCACGTGTCATTTTTCAGCGTGCCCCCTTCGGCTGCCTCGCGGAGTGGCCATGCTCGCTTGTTTGTGAGCTCCTGCGTCCAAAGCAGCGCTTTTGGCTGCCATCCTGAAGCTCCAGCAGGCTTTTCTGCTCGCCAAAAGCCAGCAACTACCTGAGAAAGTTTGCTGGTCCGAAACCCAGCTTGCTTGCACCAGAGCGAGTTGAAAGATGAGCATCTGCACCTCCCTTGCGCCCTGAGATGGGGTCCAGATGGGTGCGCTGGGAACCCATTGGTGTTCCTGCGCTGGGGACGTCCTGGGGTGTGGTCGCAACTAACAATTAACAAGCTAATTGAATAATAGTAATTAACAAGCTAATTGAATAAGGCGAGAGACGACTTGAGGAGCAGGGAGCAGTCAGCCTGTTCTCGGATGGGCGGTTGGCCTCACGTCACACCATCCCGGGTCAGCAGCCAGGCGGGTGCCAGAGCCACTGGCATGGAGCACGCCTGGGATGGTGGTGGTTCCCACGGGAGCTGCACTTTTGGAGATGCTTAGGCTTTGTCTGCTGAGATGTCTGGTTTTGAAAAACAAAAAAAAGACCCCAAAAAAACCCTGGAAAAAAATCCCCCAGAACGCACAAGCCTTGCATAAACACATATTTCCTCGTTTTCCCTTGAGGATGCCTTTTGAGGCTCATTTCAGCCAAACTGGAGCCAGGAGCACAGCTGCAACATTTGGCTGAGCTGGGACATCCCACCAGAAGGTGGTCTTCATGTGGGACCCTCAGAGGCTGAAGCAGAAGCTGCGGTGTGAGCTGGCCCTCTATTAGACACTAGAGACTCCACACAGGAGAGAGGGTGTGAATAGCTGATGTTGGCTCATTTTTACAGCCCCATGACGGTTTCGGCTGCTTGCTGCACACCAGGCCGGCACCCACCCACAAACCGGGGTGCTTGTTGCATGGCTGCGAGCTGGCAGTTACTCTGGAGAAGCCGTCTCGGGGCCCGGCAGTGTGAACATGGGGTGCATGGCGGGGTGCATGTGTGCACAAGGCTGCGTTGGGCAGCGAGGGCTGCCCTGGTGCAAGAGGAGGTGCAGGAGCATCTGGTTTGTGAGGATTTTTATAAAAAGCAAACCTGTAAAACTGATCAGAGCGCTGTTTGCCAAAGTGGCCGCTTTGGAGTGTGTTTTTGTTGGTAGGGGAGCAGGGCTGGGGGTGAAATCTCGGCACCCCTCCCCAGTGTCACCCTGTGCACACCGGCAAGATGCGTGTGGGCACATCTGGGGAGTGCCGAGGGGATCTTAGGCAGAGAGGGGACAGCAAAGCAAACAGGCAGAAATACTTTGAGGAAGCATCTTCAGGCACAAGGGCTGGGAAGATGCCGTAGAGAGACTGGGATGGTGAAGACGGGCATCCTGAGCCTGCCTGCTGCACCTCGGGACACCCCCTGCACCCTGGGTATCTGCCACCTCTCATCTTCACCCTTGTAATTTTGTGGTCTGGGCAGGCAAATGCTTGTCTGTGACTGTCACTAAGCTTTGCCACCTTTCTCTTCGTACAGTTGCTGGTGAGAAGAGGGTGCCAGTGATGCCCGGATCGCCCGTGGAAGTGAAGATCCAGTCCAGATCCTCTCCTCCCAACATGCCGCCACTGCCCCCTGTGAACCCTGGCGGCCCCCGCCCGGTGTCCTTCACCCCAACTGCACGTAAGACCCCAGTAACGCTGCTTTTCCCTACGACCAGCTCGAGCCAGGCGGGAAGGCTCTGCTTGTAGGAGTCACTGGGGGTGTCTCAGCCGTTGGCATGGCTGTCAGGGAAGCGGGACGGAGGCTTTCCTGCTGTTCTGCTACACATGCAGGATGTATAACAGGGTCTGTAATCCCCACCCCACTCCCCTGCCTGCTCCTACCTCACTCCCGGTGCTGCCTTGAGTCCTTCTCCTTGCAGTTGCAGCCTTGATTTCCACCATAAAC
Organism: Rhinoptilus africanus; assembly: GCA_013400135.1. Classification (NCBI taxonomy): domain Eukaryota; kingdom Metazoa; phylum Chordata; class Aves; order Charadriiformes; family Glareolidae; genus Rhinoptilus; species Rhinoptilus africanus. The sequence goes on from VXBO01011249.1 coordinate 215,961, forward strand.
TCCTTAAAAAATTGATGTCCTTTATCAGGTCAGCTTCAAACAAGCCAAGAGCTTTTCACTGTATCTTTTGAAGGAGTTAATTCCCACTCTGCTGTATCTCACTTTGCAGACAGAGTTTCTGCAGCTGAGATTAGAAAGTTTTTTTTCCTTTTTTTTTTTCATTTACCACTCTCAGGAATTCCTTGCTGTCCATCCAGCTTCTCTTTTCTCCATCTTCGCTTTATAATCTTTGCTCTGAAACCGCAGTAGATCCTGGCCCTGCCTGGCCGTAGCTTCTGGCAGGGTGTTGCTCAGAGGTGACTCCACAGATGGGATGGACATACAGCCTTTCCTTATAGCCTGGAAAAACTTGTTTTTTCTCCCTTAGCCAGTATTTCAGCCATGTAATATCTTTTGAAAAGCATTATTCTGGAGTAAAGCTGCTTTACTTTGTTGGGCATGGAGATATCTGGGCCCTGCACGTGTCAAGTAAGTGTTTTCCAGGCTCTCCTCACCCCTTTTCCCCTGTGTTGAGCGTCTCCCTGGCTGGTTCTGCATTGCTTTGCTGTCCATGACAATGTCTGGGATATCTCAGAGTTTCACGCTGGCAGTGGATTTCGGAGATTTACAATCCAGCCTCTTTCAGGACACACACTGATGTATTGCGTGATGCTGGCAATAGCACTAATCGCCGGGTTATCCCGCCAGACACGTCGTCCCCATCTTAATGCGCTGAGGGGTTTTTAATGGCTCTCCTTTTGCTCAGGCAGAAAAAGACCATTAGCAAAGTGACAGAAATTAATTTTTCCAATGAGGTTGCTTGGCACGCTGCTAAGGGCCAAGGAGCCTGAATCTGCTGATTGCAAATGGCTTAATTGTCTCTTTCCAAGAGAGATGAGAGATGCAACCTGCGGTGAAGTTCATTCTTGCTTTTTTATTTCTTGGTGGTGCCAAAAGGCCTTGGTCAGAGTCAGCGGGTGTGTGCCCTGCCTTGTAAAAGCCCATGGCCTGGGCAGGCAAGGAGTGTGCTGGAGGAAGGCGGTGCCTGCCTGCGGATCACTGACAAAAGGGTTGGAGAAACAGCAAAAACCTTTGACTACTGATGACCTAAGGCAGAATTTAACAGAGCGGCCCTAGATGATGCCTTTTATCTTCCCAGGAGTTTAGCATCCTCCTCTCCCCAAAGCAGTAATCCCACCAGTTTCCGTATGCTGCTTCACTTGCTGCATCGCTGTCTTCTCACCTGGGAATCGCAGTGCCAGCCCCGCACTGTGGTCTGTGGCGGAGCAGATCCTGGCGACGCGCAGGATCAGATAACTGCCAGCCGCCCTGCGGTAATGCCGTTTGCAGGAGGGTCAGGCAGGGTGAGAGCGGTTACGGGGTCTACAGCTAACAGCAGCCCTGAGCTAACTCAGCTCGCTCCGCTTCCCTGGCATCACCCCAGCCCACCAACGTCCACCATTCCCATCCTTGGCAGCCTCCTCCGAGGGTCCCCCACAGCCCCCAGGTGGGTCACACAGCCCCTGCTTCTCCCCAGGTATAAATAGAGCCCGTTGCTCTCCCTAGCATTTCATTTGAAAGAATAAGAGGAAGCGAAATAGAGAAGGGGGTAAAGCGCCTCGGTCGCAGCCACCAGAGAGCGCAGAGCTGTGCAAGCCTCTGCTGTTTGAGAGGAGCTTCTCTGAGCAGCTTTCCCCCCTATTTATAACACTTGTATTGTGAAATAAATACTCTTGATGAGTAATTGCCAGAAGCCTTGCCTTTCGCATAGCTCTGCTTTTGCTGGTAACTAGCCCCACGAGTGCATGCAGAACATCTCTGCTCCTTTGCTGCCTTGGGGGAGCTGGTGTGGGCAGGAGTTTTTCAGGTTGCATTGCTCCATAACAAAAGGCGTGAGCTCACTTTGCTTTTGCACCTCCATCCTCTTAATCCTGGCCTTCGACTTCATTTCATCATCTGTCTATGAAAGGACGCGTCTTTGTTATGCCCCAGGTTACCCCCTGGTTAGCAGGAACCACCTTTGATGGTCTCTTTGTCCTTATCTTTCCCCTCCATCTTAACTGACTCTGGTTAATCTTCTCGGCTTCCCTCCTGTGCTCACCACGGCAGGTCCAGGTGCATGGAGCCTTTCCAGACTCCGACCCCAGCGTGCCCCAGAGCCGTTTAACTGTTCAAGTACCTCCTGCCTTCTCTGAAAAACCCGCACTGAGGTCCTGAGGACTTGGTGTGATCCTCAAAAAGCTGCAGTGGAAATTTCGGCATCTTTTTTTACAAGTTGCTGCTCCGTCACGGCACGCACCTTCCCCTGCCCCGTGTGCAAGTGGCAGCTCTGCCAGGCAGTTTCAGTGCTTCTCCTCTGAATATCATCGTTTGAAATGTCTTTTAGAGCTTGTGACCTTCTCTTCAGCCATTACACCTGTGAGGGATTCAGATCTGGGTTTTTAAGGGTAGCCCAGTGGATCAGCTAAAACTGAATTTACGATGATGTACTTTTCACCTCTAAAATTCTGGGTTTATACTGAGTTGGGGCCCCCAGCACACAGCTGCTTTTCAGACAGGGCTTTAGATTGCACAACGGCGGCGGGGGGATGTCAACAATTTATTCTAATCCCTTGCCGAGTTCCCGAACTTCCAGCCCTTCGGTCTGTTTTGACGTGCTCGCCGCTTACGGGAGGCAAAGTTGCAGATGGGACCAGGTTGGAAACAACAACTGTGTTTGCGAAATTCGCTGTGAATCCCCGGGGAGGTACAGCAGGCGGGCGCCGCGGGGCAGGATTCTGCCAGCTCTCCTCGGGGCAAGGTAGAGGCACCTGAGCCACAGTATCTGTTAATGGGACCTTGGCTGTAACGAGCACTGATGACTTACAGGGCCGGGAAGGATCCTTGGATCATCTGGTGTAATTTTCTGCCTGACGCAGACCAGAAAATGCTGCTCTGTTATTCTTGCCGAGGGCTGTAAACTTTGAGCTAAAGCACGTTTAATTCCCCGGGCTGAGCATACGGCACAACTCAGTGTGCCGGGGCACTGGCTTCCTGCAGCCTGACCCTGTGTCCTCCCCGGCTGCCTCGATTAGGGGCCTGGAACACCTCTCCTATGAAGAAAGACTGAGGGAATTGGGTCTCTCTAGTCTGGAAAAGAGNGAAGGGAGGTGCCCCTACTCCACTGAGCCCGTGTTCTGTCCGTGTTTCATGGCCCTGGAGATGAAACTCGCCAAGCAGAGGAGAGGAATGCTGGGGAAGTCACTGGCTCTGGTGTAAATCACACCTGAGCGATCCTGTAAGGGACGCCTTGGCTGGGCGACTGGTTCTTGTGTGCTGGGGGCTGTGGAGCATCCCGATAGCGTAGGGAGAGGTCGAGGAGAAGGCGCATGTGTTGCCCTGACTGGCTCCATCCAGCACTGCCTGTGGGCTCTGCTCTGCCCCATTTCTGGCTCTTGCCCTGATTTCTAGCGACAATTAACCACCAGCTACAGGCTCTTGGGTGAAAGATGGATCCTCTTAACCACCAGACTGCAGGGATGTGCCCATCTGATGCCCAGCAATGCTTCTGTCTCCCATTTGCAGTGCCCAATGGAATAAACCATTCCCCCCCGACGCTGAACGGGGCACCATCCCCACCCCAGCGGTTTAGCAACGGTCCTTCCTCCTCCTCCTCCTCCTCACTGACGAATCAGCAGCTCCCGGCCACATGCGGCGCCCGACAGCTCAGCAAGCTGAAGCGGTTCCTCACTACCCTTCAGCAATTCGGCAACGACATTTCACCAGAGATCGGGGAGAAGGTCCGGACCCTCGTCCTGGCGTTGGTGGTAAGCCCTGCACACCGGCCTCGCTTTGCTTTTGCCAGACCATTTTGGCGATGGGATGCTGGCAGCTGGCCCGTGCCCCAGTTACACAATGTTTTCTGTTTACGTCTTCATAAGCAGAGCTGTTGACTGAGCAAGAGACTCTGTAATGTTTAATGTTTTCTGCTTAAGTTGCTGACTTTTTTTTTTTTTCATGTCTTCAAAAAGCTTTGGCATGAGCTTGGGTGCAGCTGAACTTAAGAAAATCTGGAAGGATTTAGACTAAGCTTTTCTATAAAGGCCTGGTGCCATGGGCTCACTGGAAGCCATGGATGATGCTGGGCTTCTCCAATTCCCCTCATAAATGAAACTTCTCACATGAGTCAGGGGAGTCTGTAGTTTTGTAGTAGAGAGGTGTTTTCTTGCTTGTGTAGATTTGTGATCGCATGGCCCTGCCCGCAGATCAATTTACACAGAAATGCTAGTTCCAGCCATTGCTTCGTTAGCGCTGCTCTGACTTGGGTGTGTGCGAACTCAGCGCTGCTTTGCTTGGCGAGGCAGCTGTGTGTGATGGAAAAAGCATAGGTTCTGGTCAGGAACTGGGTTTGGAGAGCTGTTGGTGCCTCTCTGCTCTCAAATTGCTTCTAAGCAATATCATCTCATGGAAGATGTCCCTGCTTATGGCAGGACGTTGGACTAGATGGCCTTTAAAGGTCCCTTCCAACCCAAACTATTCTGTGATTTTAAGTGTGTAGGGAATATGAAATTCAATAAGGGCAAGTGTCGGGTGCTGCCCCTGGGGAGGAATAACCCCCTGCACCAGGACAGGGTGGGGGTGACCTGCTGGAGAGCAGCTCTGGGGAAAGGGACCTGGGAGTCCTGGGGGACAACAGGATGGCCATGAGCCAGCAATGTGCCCTTGTGGCCAAGAAGGCCAGTGGCATCCTGGGGGGCATCAAGCAGAGTGTGGCCAGCAGGTGGAGGGAGGTCATCCTCCCCCTCTGCTCTGNTATGATTTCACGTATGATACGTGGTGGTGAACATGGTGTGTATTTAAAGGGCTTTTTTCCTCCCTGTGGTATGCTCCTGCATGTCTTAACCAAGCCCACTAGCACAGCAAGGGTGACACCAAGGTCTGCAGAAGATGGGAAGGCTGCTGTGGAATAGGAGGTCTGGGCTTTGGGTGTGCTGCCGCTTTGCTGATCGCGTATTTGCCCGCATTGCCAATGGCGTTGATTCTTTGTTTGCGACAGACTGAAGATGCAGCTACAGGAAAAGGCTTGGTAAATAATTTGTACACATCCCCTGCCCTTCTTCTGCACTCCCACCCTTGGGTTTGCGAGAGCTGGGGTTGGAGGTGGTGTCTGCATTAGCAGTGCCTCTGTGCCCTCATGCCCTTTTGCAGCTACTGAGAGCTGAAAACACCCTTCGCAAAACAAACGAGCAGATCCTGCTGAGGAATTGTGACTGATATTTGCAGGTACACAAAGTGACTGGTAGAAATGCTGTGCAAGCCCCATACTCTGGCACACGGCACCATACCACCGGCCCGGCTGAGCCCTGCTGCAGCAACCAGCGCCACTCCTGAGCTGGCTTCTGCTTTTTGGCAGGTTTATTTTGAGGCTCAGCCCACAGCAGAGGTAGCTGGACCGCAGGCAGCCTGCAGTATCACTGCTTCCAAGGTTGGCGTGGGCAGAGCAAACAGACGTCTGTCCACGGCCTCAAGGGCTGGAGCACCTGATCCAAAATGCTGCTGCTGGAGAAGGGAGGTGTATATATATTTCCAGAGATGTAGAGTATCCTTTCCTTTTGGAAAGGAAAGGATAAGTTGTCCAGGTTCCTCTGGCTGTTGTTTTCACCACTGATTGTGGTAATTGCTGCAGGGATGAACTTTCTATATGCAAGTTATCAAATGCTGCTTGTCCCAGGGAGCAGCCAGCCTCAACAGCCACAGGGGATGCAAGGTTGGGCCAGGGGAGGACCATGCTGGTGGGGCGAGCAGTGGGCTGGTGGTGACTTTGTGGATGGGTTAGATGAGCTAAGCTGAAAGTGAGGAAGGAGGAGAGGAAGATGTACAGCTCTGAGCAGCTGGAATCGCTGTCTGGCTCCCCACAACCTGCCCAGGCTGCCTGGCCAGGATGCGGGAGATGCCGGCTGGGTCCTGCTGCCTCCTAGAGCCAGTCCGGGCTGGGAGGATGCTCGGCCGGGCAGCACCTGGCTCTGCACAGCCTACACCCCTCGCCTGGTGCGGCATTTCTACTCCATTGGCCTGAGTCTTTTTGGCTGCATTAGGCAGGATCTGATGCAAACATTGTCAGTCCTGTCATGGCAGCTGCAGTCTCCCTTCCAGTTCTGTTCGTTTGGAGCTGTTTCCCACATGTTTAAATTACGAACAAAATGTCATTTCACTTCTTAATTTCTTTTCCCAGAACTCAACGGTGACAATCGAAGAATTTCACTGCAAGCTGCAAGAGGCGACAAACTTCCCCCTCCGGCCGTTTGTGATCCCCTTTCTGAAGGTGACAGGGAGCTGGTGGGGCTGTGTGTGCTGGTCTGTGCCGCTTGGCAGCGTGTCATTGCTGGGAAGGCTCTTGTTTCAACCACCACGGGAATTTTATTGAAGTCCAAGACAGACTGCACAGACCGTAGCGGTGGCCATGTGGGACTGGCCTGCGGAAAGCTAACGCTATAACGAGTGCCACATATGTCTGCTTGTATGTTAGGGATAAAAAGACAAACCAAGCTCCATTCGGCAGCTTCTGATCCTATAATCTTATTTGCAAATGTTCAGATCTAGAATATTTGAAGCATTGGCATACGGATGGTGTCTGGGGTGGTTAGTGCTGGAAGCACAGAGCGCTTCCTGCAACACTTGGTTTTCGGGTGCACCGATGTCAGGTCATCCTCAGCTCTTGAGAAAACACGGGTAAATCTGGCAGTGCAGACACCAGGAGCTGGAGGATGCTGAGTGGGGGCCACAGGCTTTAGGTGTTATTGCTCTAAGGGACTGTATGAAGAACAAACCTGCTGGAAACACGTGCCTGCAGCCTGCCTAGTTTTCCATGCTTGTTTTCCAGGCCAACCTCCCGCTGCTGCAGAGGGAGCTGCTGCACTGCGCCCGGGCTGCCAAGCAGACGCCCTCCCAGTACCTGGCGCAGCACGAGCACATCCTGCTGAACACAAACACCACGTCCCCTGCCGACTCCTCTGAGCTGCTGATCGAGGTGAACGGGAATGGGAAGAGGCACAGTCCGGACAGGTAAAACCAGCTTTCATTGCTCTGCCAAGTTCTTGAAGTCATGAATTTTATTTCAACTTTGCTGCTGTCAAAGCTTCAAGCAGCATCCAGGGCTAAACTGTAGGATCTTACCACTCCCAACAGCTATTCTGTCTGTTAATAAGACACCAAAGCATGGCTAGCAGGGTGAGGGAGGTGATTCTGCCCCTGCGTGCCCTCTGCTCCACTCTCGTGACACTCCCCTGCAGTGCTGCATCCAGCTCTGGAGCCCCCAGCATCAGAAGGACATGGACCTGTTGGAGAGGGTGCAGAGGGAGCCATGGAGATGCTCCAAGGGCTGGAGCCCCTCTGCTGTGGGGACAGGCTGAGAGAGCTGGGGCGGTTCAGCCTGGAGAAGAGAAGGCTCCAGGGAGACCTCAGAGCCCCTTCCAGTTCCTAAAGGGGCTCCAGGGGATATGGGGAGAGACACTGGATCGGGGAGTGGAGCCATAGGACCAGGAGGAATGGTTTTAAATGGAAAGAGGGGAGGTTTAGATTAGATATGAGGAAGAAATTCTTTGCTGTGAGGGTGGTGAGCCCCTGGCCCAGGTTGCCCAGGGAAGCTGTGGCTGCCCCATCCCTGAAGGGTTCAAGGCCAGGTTGGACGGGGCTTGGAGCAACCTGGGCTGGTGGGAGGGGGCCCTGCCCGGGGCAGGGACTGGGTTGTCTTTAAGGTCCCTTCCAACTCTAACCACTCCATGATCGCTCCTCGTGCGCTGTGAGTTCAGGTTGGGATCCTCTTTCAGGCAGGTTCTGCCCCAGAGGGACATGGGTAGCACTGAAAAGCCTGAGCTGGGGAGCTGAGCTGCTCTCCTGCTCCCCGGGCGGGGAGTGGAGCGGAGGCGCTGTCAGGGCTTGGGAGGGTGCGGTTCATTTTCACCACTTCTTATTGCAAGTTAAAAGCTGTTATGTAATTATGTGGAACATGCCACAAATTCATAAAAACTGTGAAATTTTGATTTGGTCATGCTCAGAAAGTTGAATCACAACACTTGAGCATCTTGAACTTTTTCTTTGATGGGGTCATTTTGTGGATTTGTTCCCAAGTTGAGCATGTTTGGTTTAACTCCCTGCTTTTACCCCCTGGTAAAATCATCGCTGCCCAAATTCTGCTGCTTCGAAATCTGTGTCTATCCCTTTCTGAGTATGTTTATGTGGTGCTAACAAATACCTCTGGCTGCCGGTGTGGTTGCAGAAGGGAAGACAACAGCTTTGAGAGGGAGCCGCTGCCAACGGAGCCTCCAGCCAAGAGGGTCTGCACCATCAGCCCCGCGCCCCGGCACAGCCCTGCCCTGACCATCCCCCTGATGAACCCTGGGGGGCAGTTCCACCCCACCCCGCCGCCCCTCCAGCACTACACCTTGGAAGATATCGCCACCTCTCACCTCTACAGGGACCCCAGCAAGATGTTGGAGCACAGAGAGATTCGGGACAGGCACGGCAGCCTTGGTGAGAAAGCCTGGAGGGCTTTGAGTTGTAGGAGCTGTGAGGTCCAACAGTTGATCTTCGGCACTGGTCCCTGCTTGGCCACTGGCACCCAAAGCTCTGTAATACTGGGCATGTCCACAGCAGAGTTTTTGCAGGAAATTCAGAGAAAACAACTGACTGTGGGAGGTTAAAAATGGGAAGATTGAGAGTTTGTATTTCCCTCTATACACGTAAAGGCTGGAGCCACCGAGGATGAGGAGGAAGGACCTGGTGCATGAGTTGAGTATGGCCAACCCAGCAGGCAGGTGTGGAGGCAGGGAAGTAGAAGTGAACCTTTCCAAGATCTCTAAAGCAGGAGAGTAGAGCCTGACCCCCTGCCCGGGGGTGTGTGGGAAGGGCACACTCTGTTTCCAACAGGGCAGCACGAACCACGAGCTCTGAGCTCCTGTGGGTGTATAAGAAGGGAGCCAGCTCCCCAAGCGCATCAGATCCAGACCCAGGATTGGATTGTAGCACTTCGGAGGCAGTGAAACAGACAAGGATAAAAGCACCAATGTGGAATTGCCCCTGTAGAGCCACCTCCTTGAGGTGTGTTTTAAAATCCCAGCTATACCTAGGTGGAAATAAAGCTCTTCATTATTGCTTTAGGGGCACCTTCCCTCTCCAGCACTGAAAGCAATCACTCCATCTCATTATTCTTCTGGCTGTGGTTTGTTGCAGGTTTGAATGGAGGATACCAGGATGAGCTGGTGGACCACCGCTTAACGGAGAGAGAGTGGGCTGACGAGTGGAAGCATCTTGATCATGTAAGGAAGCGCCAGGAGGTGTGGGAAGCTCTGTGGGACACAGCAACCCAGTGCTCCTCCTGCTCCAGTTCGTTATTTTCTTGTTGTTGATACCATATCCAGGCTTTCCTGGTGGCTTGTAGAGGATCGAGCCACCAGAAGAAGGTGGGTGGTGGGGAGGGCAGGTGGGAGCAGTAGCGCTTTCCTGGCAGGTTTTCTCTGCCCTTGGTCAGTGGAAGCCAAAATCACTCAGGACAAAGTGTCTGGAGCTGGGGAGCTTCTCCAGAGCCATGTGGTGCCCTGGCTGGCTGAGCAACCAAACCCAACTCACCCTCTTAAGTCTTTTCTGCAGCAGCCCAGGCCAGCACTGGACCAACAAGTCTGCAGATGTGCTACATGCAGCAAGGGTGGGGATTTTACAGAATAATTAAACGCATCATTATTTTTTAAAGAATTTTTTTCCTGGGCTGCCAGCCTTTTATGGGCCTCCACAAGGTACCACCAGCAAGACTTGGTGCTCCTGGCAGACTTTCTGCAGTCTAGTTTTTCCCCTCTGAGCAAGGCTGTTCATCCAAGCACTTCACTGGAGTGTTTCCTCCAAAGAGATGGGATTGAAATTCCACTTTGATCACAAATGCAGCGAGACTCCATGCTTGCCTGTGCTCTAAAGCTGATGGTCAGAGGGCCAGGCAGTAGAGGCCCCGTAGCTGAATATTTGTGAGCTGGGATGTGGCTATGGAGAGGTGGCACCAGGATTACAGACAGCCCTTGTATGGACACCCTATTCCCACATGGAAGTGGGGGTTTTTCACCTCCACCTTGAGAAGCGTGGCCCTAAACCTCCTACGGTGACAAAGCCCCGTGGTGCAGGTGTCATCACCTCCTTCCGGGTGGTGCTGCTCAGCATTGCTGCTGCACGTGTCCCAGTCTTATCCGCCTGTCTGAATACTGCACCACTCGAAATAGTGTGCCTGGAGCCTGTTCCTGTGAAACGACCTCGTCTTTCATCTTCCTGGGATGGTCCCTGTGGTACCTCTGACGAGTAATTGACCTCACGAGTGGGCAGCAAGACTGAGAATGTGTTTCCTCCCTGCAGGCGCTGAACTGCATCATGGAGATGGTAGAGAAGACCCGGCGCTCGATGGCGGTGCTACGGCGCTGCCAGGAAGCCGATCGGGAAGAGCTCAACTACTGGAAGAGGCGATGCAGTGAGACTGCGGAGCCGCGGAAGGCGGGCGGCGAGCTCATCTCCCGGCAGCACAGCCCCAGCAGCTCCGACTCCCTCAGCAGCGGTAGGCAAGGGGCGGGCCAGGACCTTTTTAAATAGGTGGCTAATTACCACAAAGCTGTCTTAGGCATAAAGTGATGCTAATATATTCAAATTATAAATTAAATACTTAAGCGGCGCATTGCTGTTCTCAAAGCTTTGAAGAGAGACGAGTCATGGGACAGGAGCTGGCTGAGCTCCTGGAAGCAACATTTGCTGATGGCTGAGGGCACCTTTGGGCAGCAGCAGCACCTTCCGATGCCGGGAGAGGAGCATCTTCCTTGTCCCTGAGCCGTACGTGCTGCCTGAGCCCAGCCAACTTCATTCAAAGCTGAGAAAGCGGGGGCTGAAAAGTCAGGAGAAATGGTTGGTTCCGCCACTCTTCCCCTTCCAGGCTGTCTTGCCTAAAGGATTCTAAATGTCAAGGTCTAAATGCTAAAAATACCGAAGACTGCTCTAAGTGTAAGAGCTGCTACCTGAGTTATTAATTCTATTTTTGTATCATGAGTCAACTTAACTTTATTAAAGCTGACTGTATTTCCCTTCCAGTACCCAGAGGTTTTGGCCCTTTACAAAAAAACAAGACTGAAATGCCGATTTTATGCATCTGGATGTAATTCTAAATTCCATCCAGATAAATTTGCTGCAAATCAAATGTTGAAAATAAACCCCTGATCATTCAGTGATGAAGATGGAGCTTTTCTAACAACAATAGTAAATGTCAGACTAAACCTCTCAATTTTATATACGTCTAACTTTTTTGTATACAAATATTTCTTTTTATAAATCGGGAAGGTTGTTGATGCTTTCTCCCCTCGAGGGACCTAGGGCTGATTTTCAAGCTCCATTGCCGTTGAGAGAAGGTGCGGTTGCACATGAAGAAGCATCCCCAGGTGCGGCGCAGGCTTAAATAACCTCACCGCCTTCCCGGAGCGCTTTGGTTCTCCCACCAGCCTTTGACGTGAATCAGTTTTTGGTTTGACCCTTCAGAAAGTTACTCTGAAGCCTTAAAAAAGGGGGAGCCGACAGAACACAGGATGAGGTTCCTGAAAAGCTTCTGTGACCATCCCCATCTGTCCTGTACGCTCTTCGCAGGCCGACGGGTGCTGGGGGGTGTGTACACCTCTCGCCATGAGAGGTCTTGCAGGACAGTTTGTCCGTCAATTTTTTGAGTTGTCCCTGAGAGTGGAAAGTGCTGCCTTTAATGTAAACTTCTGGACATAGAGATTGATGCTCAAAGCCCATGGACAGTGCAGATGTTTGATGGCATATATTTATAAGCCTTGCCTTTTGTTACAGAGTACCAGGAGATGGAAATGGGTTATACAGTGTCATAAATAATGCAAGGCACTAATTAAATGCTGTAATTTATCATCTGAGTGTTTGATGAATGGCTTTAACTGTAGGAATCCTCTGCTTTGAGTTTCAGCTGGTTAATTCTACCCTGCCCCACGATGTGCCAGGCACTTGCTGGGCACTGAAGCAGCGGTTGGGTGGGAAGAGGCTCTGCCAACCTTTCCCTGTCTCCCTTATTCCAACAGATTCGTTGCGGGAGTTCAGCAGCAGGTCAGGAACAGGCTACGTCACCGAAGAGATATGGAAAAAAGCTGGTGAGTGTTTGCTAGTAGCCTTGGTGAGGGACTCTGCCAGATCGGTCGAGGTAAACACAGATGCCACAGATTTGCTCTGCGGGAGCTGGAGAAGCCCAGCTGCAGGAAAGCCCCGGGATGTGCACATCTGGCTACCGATGGGCTGGGTTTGCCCACAGGCTCTGCTCCTTCTCTCCAGTGCCGGTGGGGAGCCCAAGGGCCACAGCCTGGTCCCACCACTGCCAGCCGGGGGCATGATGCTGGTGCTGACCATGTCCATTCATCCCCCCCTGCCCGTGGACATCCCCACCGCAGATGTCACGGCACCGCTTCCTGACATCTCTGTCATCTCTCAGAGGCTCGCCCCCCTCCTCGGGCGGGTGGGTGAGGCTGCTCTTTTCTTCCAGAAGAAGCTGTGAACGAGGTGAAGCGCCAGGCCATGTCGGAGGTGCAGAAGGCGGTGGCGGAGGCTGAGCAGAAGGCATTTGAGATGATTGCCTCCGAGAGGGCTCGGATGGAGCAAACCATCGCAGATGCCAAGCGCCAGGCCACCGAGGATGCTTTCTTAGTGATAAACGAACAGGAGGAGTCTACAGAGGTAAGGTGCCCGGGGACATCCCAGGAAGGGACTTCTGGAGACTCACAAGTCTCCAGGTCCTGCCCGGCAGTGACTCGGAGCCTGTCCTGTCCCTTTTCCCTTTTAAAAGTCTCTCTCCAAGCAATAACTAAAAGGATGCATGGATACTCTAAAAACCCCTCTCTGCTGGCAGAGGAATCAGCCTAATTAAGTTACTAAGCCTCATAACACCTAATGAGACATTTGCACGGTGGAAAAGAAGGGATGACTCCTAGTTTGTCTTAGCCAGCAACACCTGCTGAATGGGTGTCCCTTAGAGAATTTCTTTCTACTCCTCCAGTCATTTATTACCTTCAGTATTGCTTCCCTGGCAGCTCACATCTTAAGGATGAGCTTTGGAGATCCCAGCTGGAGTAAGGCTAGGAGAATTGCTTGGCTAATTCCTGCACCGCGACCTCCCATCCACGTGTGATTTACTTCTTGTTTTGATTTCTCTGTAAGAGCAGAGGCTTTATTTCCACCAAGCAAAAATCTGATGGGAACGTGGAGTTAATGTGCCCGCTGGGACTGAGCGGGCAGCTGGTCCCTCCCTCCTCCTGCAGGGTTTGGGTTCCCGTCGTGACCGGGGCTCGGGAAGGTCTGGTGCCGCGGTCCCTGGGCACGGCAGGAACCATGTAAATATTCGATGGTATTACAGAGAATATGTCTATACTATTTCCTGATTAAATCACCGAACGATGAATGCACCCGTCACTAAACACATGATGGGAGTGGGTGGAACTGCTCAGGAAGCCATGGAAGAAATGAGACAAGTGATGATTTCTCCATAGGGAAATACTGGAGGAGTCTCCTCCTCCTCCGGCCATCCCGGGGTGCGGTGTGGGACCTCAGGAGCAGCCCAGCGTCCCCCTGCCAGCGCCAGCCCCGTCTCCCCAGCACCCAGATGTGTCTCTAAAGGACACATTGAAAAGCTGTCGCCTGTTCTGGCACACCGTGTAACCTTTGAAATACGGTTTAAAAACACCACCTGAAGCATGGACAGCTGTAAAGCAGTGACCCAGTTTTCCAAGAGTTACTGCAAGGTGGGGGTTTGTTTTGCCCGCGAGTCCCGCTTCTCTCAGGAGACCGAGCGGCCTCGGGGACACTGGCTCTGGAGCAGCTCGCCCCTGACCGGCTCACTGCCAGCCCATAAATCATCGCCAGGAGCTGCTGGCTCCGGTGCAGACCTCGGGAGTGGGGAATCTCGCTGCCCTTCCCCACAACAGGGCTGTCCCATACATCTCCCACCACCCCGCTCTCCTGCTTTCCACCGCTTTTCCCTTGTGCCGGCAGAGTTGGTGGCCAGCGAAAGGTGCCCCGTTAGGCAGGGCAAGAGCCGGGCAGGCTCCAGCGGAGGCTGGTTTCCCCCAGCTGAACCTGCCCTCCCCAGTATGCGATGGCTAACGCACCGCTCCAGCTGCGGGAAGGCTGAATCCGCCCGCTCCCCTCCCCGGAGCAGCTGCAGCTCCCAGCGCCGGCCCCTTGTCCCTGTGCTCCGGAGGCTGCAGTGACACGGTGACATGCCGTGAGCCACCAGCTGACACCTCTCCCGCAGGCCAGCGGGGCTCTGCTCCACTTCCGGAGCGAAGCCTGGGCTCTGGCAGTGCTTCCACCTGGCTGGGAAGCTTTCAAAGGAGCTTTTTCTTTTCCAAATTAGCCCGCTCCAACCTCTTGTGCCTCGAGGCAGGGTACAAAGCAAGCGCTGCCTGTGCAGCATGCTGTAATCCCTGCGGAGAGCACTTGGCTGGGAGCGATACCAAAATAGAGCAACTTAAAACAGGAAATAAAAAGACCAAACAGCAGCATCTGCAGTTTGTTTTTTAGTCCTTGCCTGCTGTTTCCTCTATGCATTTGGGTGAATTTAGGGGAGAGGATGTGACCGGTGCAGGCTGGCAGGCGGTTTTGGACAGAGCGGAGGAGCAGGGGTTAGTACCCTTGGCAAAGAGCAGGCATTCATGGATTGCTCATTTTAATATTAGTAAATCTGGGCCAGAGGGGGCTGGGCAGTCCCCTCCCGAGCTGTCGAGTCAGCACCGTCCTCCAGCTCTTGGAAACTAAACCCGTTTTACAGTGCGGTGTCTTTGGTCCCGCAGAGCTGCTGGAACTGCGGTCGCAAAGCCAGTGAGACCTGCAGCGGCTGCAACATCGCCCGGTACTGCGGCTCCTTCTGCCAGCACAAGGACTGGGAGAGGCACCACCGGATCTGCGGCCAAGGCCTGCACGGCCAGAGCAAGCCGCTGGCTCTGCCCATGGGCCGAGCGGCCGCCAAGAGCCTGGACGGCGTCCCCAGCCCAGCCCTCGAGAAGACCTCGGCGACCACCTCCCGGTCCTCCACCCCGGCATCCGTGACAGCAATAGAAACAAACGGACTCTAAAGGGGAAGTTTTGGTTCACTCCATTTGATTAGTTTCCCTGGGTTCTTTTTAAGCCGAAAAAGGAAAACCCCGCAGCGACTTGTATCACTTGACACGTTTGACCATTGCGCCACCTCCTCGGAGCACCGACACGTGGGCTTTGCCATCTCACTCTGCCTTTTTCCTTTCATGGCTCGTGAAGAACTGGTGCCAGCCTTGCCCACAGCGCCTGCCTGCCCGTCTCTCTGCGGGGGCTACCGGAGCAGCATTCGGGACCTGGAGGAGGCTGGGCACTCGCTCGGGGGGAGCTGGACTCAGTGGAGAGCACACAGAGGAGATGCTGAGTGCCGTCCTCATGGGTCAGACGCGCTCAGGCTCCTTTCCTGAAGTCTCCAAGCCGCCTCCTCCTTCAGCTACCTTTCTTCCATAATACGCATCTATTTTTCCCTCGCTCCCAGACAGCGGCGTCTCCCAGGGCCGCGCTGGTGGCCCACTGTTGCTGTGAACAGACCGGAGCCGATGTCCCAGCTGGAGCATCTCATCCTCTAGTGCCATGGCAGAAGCTGAGCCCCCTTCTCTTCCCCGCCTACAGGTTGGCAGCTGGTGGTTGCAGAGAGGGAGGAGAGGAGTCATCTGCCCTAAACCGAATGTCAGTAGCAGGGAGGTACGGATGGTCCCTTCAGGATGGCCTGGCTTTGATCCCCTTCTGTGACGGGACAGTTACGTGTTACCGGGGGTGGGACCTTTGCCGGGGGAAGGCGGGCAGAGCAAGTCTGGACGGGTGGCAGGCGGTTATTGCCCTTTCCACCTGGGTACCGTTAGTTTGCTACACAGAAAGTGGTTGGGTTGTTTTCACTGCATGGAAGTGGTTGGTTTGAGAGCTACTGCCGTTGTCTCTAACCACAGAGATCCTCCCGCGATTGCAATGGGTTATTTATAGCCTGTTTTCTCCACGCACGTTGGCCAAACTATTAAAATAAATGCAGGACTTGGTGTCCAACATCGGTTCTTGCCCCCAGCCCCAGGGACTCCTGTGGTGCTGCTCCGACGGCTGCGCCCCCCTCCCCGGCCATGCCCAGGGATGCGCAGGCACCACCGCCTCATCCGGCCGTCAGAGACCATCCCAAAAACGCAGCCTGGGAGAGTGAGGTGCCACAGGGATACCACGGTCAGCCTGGGGACATCCACGGCCCGGAGAGTCCGTGCTGCGGCGGGGGAGGAGGGATTCAGGGCAGCGCAGACCTTGTCATCGACACCCACCACGCGCCCTCCCGGGAGCCGCACCACTCTCCCGCGCTGCGCACAAGCGGGCTCTGGAAAAGCAGCTATTCCGCAAAGCCGTGTTGTCATGACTGGTTTTGTGTGATCGCTGGGCTGGCGCCCAATGAGGCGAGTAATTCCCAAATTATTTTTGATCACTTTTTCAATTGGAGGCACATAATAGAGATGTAATGAATCGTCATTGAGGCTGCAGCGCTGGCTGCCCGGAGATAAACGAGCCACCCGCTGAACCAGATTTATCCCTTAGGGAAAACTGTTTGGGAAGCTGCTGTCATGGGATGGAGCGGGTGGTTCCTGTGTCTGCCAAGTTCTGTTATGCAAAAAAAGCCACAAAGGCGCCTGGTTGAAGACGGCTCTGGAGTGTCCCCCAGGAGACGGCACTGGGCAGAGCCCTTGGCACGGACAGGGCTCCGGGGAGCTGAGCACTGGGTGGGATTGGGGCAGCCCTGAAGCGGGGCAGCCATGTGCCCTTGTGGCC
>VXBO01011255.1:5098-22225 GCA_013400135.1 Rhinoptilus africanus
GGGAGTTCCGTGCTCCATGGGAGGCGGCGCGAGGGGCGGCGGCGGCGGCATGTGGTGCTCGAAAGCGGGGCTGAAGTTATTCGTTCGGAAGTTGTTGACGCTCTCCTGGAAAGGGGGCACGCGCTCCTTGTAGGGGGGCGGGAAGCCCCCCATGCCCGGCAGCTCTGACGTCCCCGAGGGCCCGTTATCGAAGGCGTTTCCCCCGCCGCTCATCTCGAACCACCCCGCCGCTCGGCTCGCCTCTCGCCCGTGTCCTCTGTTCCCCTTCCCCAGCACCCGGATGGACTCCACTGTCTGGATGGGCTCTCCCGACATCCCCCGGCTGGAGGCGTTGTGGTAACCCAGCGTTTCGATGGGGGCCCCCTTCTCCTCGGTGCTGTCGGGCAAGTCCAAGCAGGAGGACGAGACCCTGGTCTCTATGCGGTAGTGTTCCTCCGGCGGCTGCGGCTCACCCTTGGCAGCTCCGGATAAACTCACCCCCTCGCCGGAGCTACTTTTGGAGATCTGGCCAAAATGCTTCTCCTCAGAAGGTTTACGGGAGGCGTTTTTGAGCATGTTCTTGAATTCGATGGTGGAGGTGGCGGAAATGGAAGAACCCAAGGATTTCTCCACGCTCGCGGCGGGGGCTCTGCCTGAGGGGCTGGAGAGGGCGTTGGGAGAAGAGAAAAGCGAGCGGTGGGGCATCGAGTGGGGCGAGTCCGGGTATTGCTTCTGCGAGAGGCCGGAGTGCACCACCGATTTCGCTAAGTTGTTGTGATTGGAGTCCGGCGTGAAAAACACGTCGTTCTTGCTGGGCGAAGGGGAGCCGTCCGAGGCGGAGTCCTTTCCCCGGAGGCCGTAGCTCCCGTACATCCCCGGGGAGGACGCCAGTGGGTCGCAGCTCTCGCTCTGCTCCAGAATAGACCTCATGGACTGCGGGAAGGACGACTTCACGCCAAACTCCTGCGCTCTTTGTCCGTAGTTGGGCAGGACCGGCTGGTACTCCGCAGCTTCAGAGAGTTTACTGGATTTTAAGATAGACTTGGCGGGTTTCTTCTCCAGGTTTAGCATGGCCGACGGCGGTGGGCCGGAGTAATCGAAGTCGCGGTAATCTTCGTCTTCTTGAAAAGAGGTGTCGGGGTAAAACTTCTCCTGGGAGGAGTCCATTAAGGAGGAGGGTATCTCCATGCTGTCCGCAGACTGCTTGTAGAGGCCGGCTGGAGAATCTCTGCCGAGGCCGAAGGGCCGGTAGGTGTGCACGGAATTGGGAAGTTCCTGGGGATATCCATCGTCCCGGCTCTGAAGAGGCGACCTGGTGCTGCTGGGAGTTGAAGAACCGGGGCTCATGATTTTTGACAGCAGGGAGATGGTGTCAACGTTGCTCGACGTGGGCTTGTCCATCATCTCGTCCTGGGTGGGCGTCCCACTCCGCTCATCGCGCACCGGCGTTCCGTCCACATTGTCCATGGAAGTGCTGGTAGGACCACGCTGGAAGTCAGACGCGTGACTTTCTGTTGCGATGCTGGACCCTAAGCTGCTGAGAATTGGAATATTCAAGTTCAGACCGCTGAAACCTGGATTTCCCTTCAGGAAATTGTGTATCTTCATCTCCAGGCTCGGAGAAGGGGGTTCCGATTCCAGCTTCGCTTTTGAAATTTCGGAGGATTGACCCAGTGAGGTTTCTGTTGGCAGAAGGGAAGAAGGAGTGGGAGGGTGGGAAGTGGGAAATCCCAGGGAATTGGTTGGCGGCTTAAAGCCGGAGCTTGACAGCCCTGGGGCGTGTCCAACGGGAGCCTTATTAACTGAAGTTGAGGAAACCTCAGCAGCAGACGAGTTTGGAGAATAACCAAAACTCTTGGATATAAAGGACTGGGTATTGGAAGGAATATTCCTCCCCTTCACGCAAGGAACAGTCGTGTTGGCTGGCGATGCCGAAGTGCTCTGCGCCGCAGCTTCGCTTGACTGCACGGTATTTCCAGCAACGCTCTGAAGTAAGGACGACAAACCTGGGAAGAAAAGAGCGCTGCAGTCAGACATCTGGGGAAGAGGGGAGGCACCCCGAGCCACCATCCAGGGAAAGGTTTCGATATTTGTACTGCAGATGTCATTCCTTAAAACGACTCTGTGTTTTAGCCAGGAAAATGACCGGATTTTGATGCATTAATATCGAAATTAACACCCACCGAACTTTTGCCAGAGGCTCAGACTGATTTATAAATATAAATTACAACATGCCTCCGAATAAGCTGGGTAATAACTCAGCCTGGCCTTGCAACCAGGTGTAAAATCATGGCGCTACCCATCAGGGCTCCACACGTGAGGTGCAGAGGCAGGAGCAGCACCCCTGGGAAGGTTTCTGCTCTAAAGAAGCGCTCTCCAGAGCGCAGGGAAACCACAAAGGCCTGGCGTGGGCTCCTGTCCCGTTCAGCGCCCTTCCTCAAAGTCGTATGAGTAAAGTGCGCTTCGGTCACGGCAAAAATACAAAGAGGTACAGAAAGTAATAAACTCACTGCTCCGTAACACGTATGCTACCCGAGAAAAAGACATCCGCATTTGCCAAAGATGTAATACATTCCAAGTAAGTTTTTCTCCCTTCATTTTCCCTTTAGGATAAGCACAACGGCACATTTCAGCGCAGCTACTGCCACCAAACCCAGAGTCAGCCTCTCCCTCAGAACCCGCTGTGGTACCTTGCAAGGCTGGTGCAGTCTGAGTCTGGGTTTTGGAGAGAGCGGACAAAATACTTTCAGGAGTTATTTCAACTTTGGAGAGAATATTTGCTAACGGGTTGGAAGGAGCAGATGGAGTCCCCATGACAGAGGTCTTCAGGCCACTGGTAAGAGCTGTTGGGCTCGTCGGGGTTCCTGGAGAAGGTCTCGAGGCGGGACTGACACCTAGGACGGAAGCACACACCACTCATGTACGCTGCTTCATTTGACGGTTTTTTTGGCTCAAATTTTCCACAAATACAACTGCAGCAGAGCTCCAGTGAGCGTGAGCGAGGAGAGGCTCACAAAGCCAACAGCTGTACGTCAG
Source organism: Rhinoptilus africanus (assembly GCA_013400135.1). NCBI lineage: Eukaryota > Metazoa > Chordata > Aves > Charadriiformes > Glareolidae > Rhinoptilus > Rhinoptilus africanus. Next base: position 8,114 of record VXBO01011255.1, read on the forward strand.
AGAGACCGAGTCAGATTCTTTTCAAGCAGTAACTCATTCACGTTTATTTTCACAATTAAAGCATTAAAAGATTACAAAACAAAACTCCGTTTTTAGCTCCATTAAGCAAACACCGGGGCCAGCACCGCTTCAGCACTCACCTGTATTTTTCATTACAGATGTTAAACTGCTCAGAATGGAGCTGATCTTGGCCAGGTCCACGTTGGCCAGGTTGGGCAATGCCAGCGCTGGCGACGGAGGGACGGGCGCTGCGCTCACCGCCTTGGGAGCCGGGGGAGTCGCAGGAGTCTGGGCAGGCGTTGTCGCTGTCGCCGATGTCGTGCCTGCCGCCGCGGTAGACGGCGCTGCTTTGGGGACGCTTTCAGCCTTGGCAGGGGCCGAAGCTGGAGCAGTCTGCTTCTCCTTCCTCTCTTCCACTGGAGAACAAGACCAGAACCGTCACGCTGAGCAACCTGATCTAGTGGGAGATGTCCGTGCTCATGGCAGGGGGGGTGTAGATGGCATTTAGAACTCCCTTCCAACCCAAACCATTCTGGAATTCTGTGTCCCCAAAGAATTACTCAGGGTACAAGATTTTCAAGGGGATGCTCCTCACTAGGCACGGTAGGTCTGATTCCTGCAGGCTATGTAAGAGCGTATTCCATGAGTGGTTTGGGAGATGGGAACAATCACAGCTAAACTGGGACTTTCCCGCTCGTGGGGAGGAGATGGAAACCCCACAGCACCAATCCGCAGCCCAACAAGGGCTTTGCGCCCCCGCTACATCCCAGGTGAGGCTGAAAAGGGCTGCTTTCTCTCGATGTAATTTCCACACAAAAATTATTCCCGCAGAACGTACCAATAATTTTAGACGTATCATCCTCTACATCAGAGAGCTCCATGTCTTCCACATCCCGATTATCCGTCACAGGCTCTGGAGAGACCATCTTGCGGCTTCCAACCACCGGAGAGCGGGAGTTGTCCTCCTCCCCCATCCCCTGGAAAGGGGACTCAGAGCCCGTCGGCGATGGGGCATCCATACTTGGAGAAGGGACCGGAGACTCCTCTGGATCAGGAAGGGTTGCTTTCAACTGGTCTAGCTTTTTCTTTAGATTGCTCACTCGATTGGCAAATGTTTTATAAGCCTAAGAAGGAAAGGACATCGGACTGAGTATCTCTTATCTGAAGAGAGCGTGATGCTGCCCTCTCTTCCGTAACAGCAGTGACACACAGCCTTAGGAAAGCACTCTGAATTACCTGCACCCTGCAGCGAGAGCTCTGCTCTAGGAACTCAGACTTGTAGAGCAGCGACCATGAAAAAAGGGGAAGGTAAAACCTTTTTCCCCAGTGACTTACAACAATTTTCATTAAAAACATGTTTTCTAATAAATACGTTGCCTTTTTTTTTTTTGAAGGGCTAGGGGGGATTGGTTGTTTTTACAATGCTTTACTGAATTCTTTCATCTAGTTCACATATTCATCACAACTCGTGCAGTTTCTAGAATTTAGGATTTGCTAGATGAACCGTAATTTTGTCGCTGTTTAAATATGCAGAGGGGCTACAAAATTCCAGCAACGTACAAGAATTGAGCTTCTGACCCATGGATTTTTGTAGCGTCTCCTTTTCCTGCCCAGCACCTCAAGCCTGCTCTCTTTTGAAACCATTTGTACAACCATCACGCCAAACTTCTTCATTTGTGAATAAAGGTGATGCAGTTTCTAGCCTCCAAAATGCTCAGCGGACATGGGCAGAGGTCGATCTGCCCGAGGGGGACTGAGGAACAGTGTACTTACGTTTGCCACCACCTTGACTTCCTTATACTGCGCCTCATAAAATATACCGGCATTCTCCAGAGCTTCAGTGAGAGAGGGGCCATTTTTCACTTGCTTGTCTAAGCCGTTTACAAACTCTTCCAGCTTTGAACTTGCTTCTTCAAACTCCTTGGAGAACTTCTTTCCTCCCGTTTTGTCTGCAAGGAGATTAACACCACGTAAATAAGCTGCCACCTGCCAAATGGGAAATCAGCGCTCAGAAGCGCAGCCTCAAGAGCAGCAACCAGGGAAGTTCAGACAAGGGACGCTGCACCACATGCCCAGTTCATCCATTGGCATCCATTAAAAAAAAAAAAAAAAAAAAAAGAGGCCAAGTTGCTAGCAGTTTTGAACAAGTTATTAGTCATAAATAAATTCAACACACAGAAGTGTAAAATTTTACTCTTTCAACTTTCATTCTGGGAGACGTAAAAATCTTGAGTTTTATTTTTTCTTCGTTACCACGTTCCAAGGGTTCTTAACATCATCGGGGGACACAACAGCTACGACTGTAACTGACCATTGTCAGAGCCTGCAGTCGCGGATTACCAAGCACAGCTAGAGCTATCTGCCGTTTTACAATTAAATTTCCTGTGAACACGGCTCAAGGTGGCTGAGTTCATTCACCCCCGATATGTGCTCCTTGCTATCGGACTCACAGTTGGCATTCTCCAACTATAGCCATTGATGGATGCCTTCATTAACTTAAATCTGTAATTATTTAAGGGGTTCGGAATTAGGAACAATGCATGTTTTAACAATATATGAGGGTATGTCTGAACAGTACAAAATAGATCCTCATCACTGCTGCTTTGTTTGAGCTCTGTCTCTGCAGGTTCCTATGAGCAGGTTCAAATTAACCTGTTAACCTAAACCAACGGGTTTAGGCTCCTGCTCAGCAGTTCTTAACCACACTTTGAAATTTTGGCATTTTACCGACAACTTGATTTCTGGTCTAAGCTCAACAGAACCGCGTGTTGCTCCTACAACTGTCAGGATACGTATTTGTGCCTCCTTCAATTAATTCAGGTTTTGTACGTTCTACACTGTCTTTACCTTTTAAGCATTTAAGCGTTTCGGTGCTGCACACATCCACTCTCATTGTGGAAAGCTGCTTCTCTTTCAGTTCTATCTGGTCTTCTGAGCGCTTATACAGCAGCAGTTCATCAATGAGAGACTGTGGCTGAAAAATAATCAAAGCAAGAAAAGCATCCTCATCACATTCCACAGAAGAGAAGCCCGGCTGTGCAGAGCTAACCACGCAGACCTACTTCAGCGACAAATAATGCTCCGCTTCAAGACCCCATCCGAACAAGAACTAACGCAGACATGAACTGGGCCAATCTCTGGATTTTTAGCCTCAAGTCATACAGATCAGCGCACACGGTCTCCGGCAGGGGCTGTAAGTCTGTCTATGATTGTTAAGAGTAGGCACAGGTCTTTTTTTTTTTTCCTTTTTAAACTCTGTTGGTGCCCATGCATTTTATTAACACACAACACTCCTTTGGGGGACCTAATTTAGACAATTTTCTTGCCACCAACTCCTCAGCCACCTGCCCTGGTTTCAGCTGGGAGGGAGTTTATTTCGCTCCTAGTAGCTGCCATGTTTTGGATGTAGTAGGAGAAGAATGTTGATAACTCTCATCGTTTTGGTTATTGCTAAGTAATATTTATATTAAGGACTTTTTCAGCTTCCCATAGAAGCTGAGATGAAACATGGACAGGACAAGCTGGCCAAAGGAATATTCCGTACCACAGACACCATGCTCAGTATATAAATGGGGGTTGGCCGGGGTGCAGGGATCCATGATCACCGCTCGGGATGCGCTGGGAAACTGATCACTGGGTGGTGAGAGGAAATGTACCGCATCACTTATTTTATACATTCTTTCACCGTTATTATTACTTTTCTGTTCATTAGACTGCTTTTATCTCAACCCACAAGGTGATTTTTCCTCCTTTTCTCCCTAGCCTACTGCTGGGACGGAGGGAAATGAGTGGTCCTAGTTGCCGGTTGGGGTTAAACCACAACAGCCCCCTCAGCTCCCCCCTCACTAGGAGGATCTGACCGCATGTTAACAGCCAGCCCCTGGCAGCGCAGGACCCGTGGACATAAGCTACAGCCAAGGTTAGTGCAACAGAGTATTTCCACTCGCAGACTTACTCTGAATTCAGCAACAATCTTGGACTTCAAAGCAGCTTTCGGGTTCGTGGATGCTGTTGGAATAAAGAAGCAGCATGAAGAAACTAAAGAACTACACCCCGACTAAAAGTCACAAAAGGCAGTTCTAATACAAAATACTTTAACGTAATTCAATGAAAGACTCGCAAGCTGTTGTTACTCGTTACGTTTTCCTTTCCACACAGATGTCCCTCAACGCTCTGGCTTTCCATTAGCTAAACAAGACACGGTCACGTGCAGCTAGATTTTGACTGAGGTCAACAAATTATACTATTGCCTTTTTTTTTTTTTTTAACGTGCCATAAAAATTTACTGTGCATACCTTTTCCAGCTCTACCGTTGTGAAGACAAGTCCCTGCAATGGTTGATTTAACAACTGAGGAGTTTATGCCTCTCTACAAGGAAGGTAATATGATTCCCTAAGTGCCAGACTTAGAGGTGACACGGGCACCCCAGCGCTTCCTTCGGATGGGGTCTCCCTGCCGCACTTACTAGCCCTAATGATGCTTTTAACCCTAAAACCTCTTACATCTTTATTCTGACATCTTATTAACAGAGCCGGGGGAGCGAATCCCACTGCCAAGAGACACTAAATCCATTGGTTTCTGGACAAAACAGAAGAAACATCTGATAAGAAGCAAAATGCTAAACCCTTCATCCCTGCTGAGTACAGCACATTTTTGTTTGGGAAAGCAGCTTGTGATGTTAAGCCAAGTAATAAACTCTTCTGTTAACCTTCTGATCTCAGCACTTGTACAGGCGGGCGCACGCCACATCTCACACCTAACGTTCCACCATCTCACTTTACGGACCATTCAAGGCTTTAGCGGATAACGAGATTAGTAAAAATTGGTATATTATAAATGCACTTCCTGCTAGACTGCACTCGCGGTACTGTTGGACGGGACAGTTCATTATCTGCACTGCCAGCTTCCAGTTTTCTTTTATCCTAGCACCTAGTTTGGTGTTGAAGATGTGTTCCTGAGCACGAAGGCAGTGTCCACCTCCTGCTGCCAAAGCACATGGTTCTGTCTGTCTTCTCGCCATCTCTGAATAGTCTAACGCCAGTTTCCAAGAGGTTCCACCAGCTCTTTCCTCTACCGTTCATAACCTCCACTCTCATAAAGGTTTTTTTTTTATTTTATTTTCATACTTCATTCCTTTAAAAAGTGGTTCTCTAGCAATAACTCCTTGGTGCTTTACATATTAGTCTGTAAGGAGCTTTACAAGCCTGGAAGACGCATGCTGGCTCGTGTTTTAGTCCAGGTACTTTGCCCGGTTCGGGCTAGCCTTTCTTCTCTTCCTCAAGGAGGCAATTTCTATATTAGTTCAGAGAGTTCACATTGTTTCCTTACTTTGCGATTTCTTCCACGGCTTATTCGGTTGTTTGTTCAGAGTTTCTTTCAGCTGCTTCTGAGTTTTGAAAGTGGTACCTGGAAAACATTTCATTTTTTGCAGTCTGGCATTATGGGATTCCTTCACCAATCTGGTTTGTGGTGCCGTACGGTTGCACGGTGAAAGAGTGAACAGAAATTTGTTTTAAAATACCTAGACCAACTTCCTTAGAGGAGCTGCTGGATGCCCAAGAGAACCTAAGTTTACTCAGGAATACAGCAACCTGCGGGGTGGTCTTCCATTTTTAAATCAAGTTTCTGTTTGCCCTTACACTACAGCAGTTCAAAAATCACAGTAATGGCCAGAGTAAAAAGGAAAAACATAAGGCATCTAAACATAAAACGATACCGCTCGGCTCTTTAGGCAGGCTTTTATGAAATCAGCATTCAACAGGCAAGTAATGCAAGTTGGGAAAACAGTCACAACACCTAATTTACAAATAATCTGAAATATTTTTGGTTTCAAGTAACAAAAATTAGAGATTACAGAACGTGCGCATAAACTTCACTTCTCAACATGCAACGCCCAACTGAAGCCTCTTCACATGCTAAAGCCTGAACCCGAGACGCCACGTTTCTCCTGCCGGGACGACGACTGGCTCTCAAAACCACACACGAGGATTTCCTGAAGCACCTTTAGCTCTTGACAATGTTACCAAGTAAAGCAGAATCGTGGACCAACTTCCATCAAGTATTTGAGTATTGGCTAATTTCTGGTTTTAACTGACTACGTGTGTTTCCCGTTAACATCAGCCATTTCAGCTTTTAAGCAGAGTTCTTTCATAAGTACTCGAGGACACTTCACCCTCCAGCTTCATTTCCAGCCTCTTTTCTACACCACAAATATGATTAGTAAAAACAACTTATTGCTAAAAGGGACTCAGAGGTAGAGCCAGGGACTTAAGCCCTCTACCAGGGCACCCTGCTCTGGGCCCGCAGGACCACTTTACCTTCACGTTCTGTTTACTCTCGGCTGGAACAGCTCCAGCGTACGTGAAAGGATTCAGAGCTGTCTTTGGAAAGGTACAAAAAACGTGAGGCGGATGAATTCAGTGCTGCTCACACACTACACCTCGCTGTTTTAAAGTCTGCGCTAGGTGCAAATGCAGAAAGAACAGGTACGCACAATAAACTCCTTTTACTCAGCAGTTCCAGACATTTTCTTGAACCTCACACGTCAGTTTGGACGGTAAGAAAAGCAAAGGGTAAGTAACTTACTCAGAGCTTCTTTTAGTGCCAAAATGGTCTCCTCGGGGTACACGTTTCTGTCCTCCCAGATTTTGAAGATTCTTTCGATAGATTTGGAAACAGATGGATCCCTGAAAAAGAAGAGCACATTGGGTTCTCTTTTGCCCCAACACTGTAATTTCTTGTGATTCCAGAATGGATAATTATGTAAATAATTACGTATTTAAATCAAAACTTTAGAAGACCCTTCAGGCTGGGAAGTTCTCTGTCCAGGTGATGGCTTTGGTTCTGCTGCACGGGGTCCCAGTGAGACCAAGGCAGCAAGGAACGCTTCCTTCTCTCTTCTGCCTTGGTAGCTGATACTCCCAGAATTTTTTCTCCCTCCTACTCATTGTTGGCATCTATTAATGGTATTTTCAACTCTCTCTTCTGGCAACTTACATTTAAATTGAAGCTAATGAGCAGTCCAACTTTAACCTTTTCCCTGCCTCATGCTACGTTTAACCATCTGCCTTTTCCTGTTCCACAGACACACAGACCAGTAACATCGCGTTACTACTAAGGAGCTGCCTTGTATTTTTACAACGTCCTGCAGCTTTAGGACCATCTGGTTAGAGGAAGATTCAGAACCAGAGCGAAGGGCAGCAAGGCACTCTGCGGTAACGATGGGACAGGGCTCCTGGACATGTGCCAGCGCGAGATCTTTTCGTCCCACGTTACTCTCATGAATTAAAGTCTCCGATTTCCAGCAGGGCATAAAACCACCTTTGAGAATGTGTTACCTTACAGAGAATTAACATTTTAGCAGCACAGGAGACAGAGAAAAGCTCACAGAAGCCAGGCAGGGATTAGATTGGCATCTGCAATGCTTGTTCTCATGGTGGTCGACCACAGCCAGATCCCTGGAGATCACAAAGACCTCTTTCTCCTCTTCCTCCTCCTCCCTGTCTTGTCGCACCCCTCCTTGCTGCGAGCACTTCCCTGAGTCTGCCACCAGCAGCACACGACACCGGTGCCTACAGAGCTACAGGACACACACCTACTGGTGCAAGACCTGCCCCTCACACCACTTCACGTGGTAATTTTACTCAAATGAGGCCCCCACGCAAATTAAAAGCCAGCTCTAGCACCCTCCTTGTAGAGACGCTCAAACCCACACAGTTGTTTGAATAATCCTTAAAATTTTGCTGATGTTTCTAGAGAGTTTGAGATGTCAGAAGAAAAACCTGACTTTTTTTGGAGCCATTCAGCCTTCCAACACGCCGTTACTTACTTCACCAGCGAAGCAGCTTCAGGAAGCACTTCTGCAAACGTATCACGAAAAACAATGGCATTTTTTCTCTTGCAGTTCTGTATGACGTCATTGGCCAAGTAAAAAAGGTTCAGTCGATGAGGAAAGGCAGCTAAAGACAAAACCAAAATTCAGATTCATCATCAAGTAGAAGTAGCCACGTCAGACATGTTTTGGTAACAACACTTAAGTGCCTGCTTTTGGTGTTTTTTTCAGCATTTCTGTCAACGGTGCGTCCAACGAGCAAATCCAACAGTCAAAACTGGGGACTAGAGAGAAAATCTTCAATCTACAAATCGTTTCCAGATCTTCCCAAAAACTAAATTAAGTTTGGTAACGTCAAGTCTTGACTCTGACTTGGGCTTAGGACACAAAAAGACATCAACCCTGTGCTGTGTCTACGATACCCGCGCCGGGAAAGGAATCACAGAGACAGAAAGATCAGCGTCGCCTGCGGTAAGAGGCTGAACACAAAATGGCACGAACTCCTGCCGCCACTCCAGAGTGTGTGTCTGGTCTGGTCCCTGAAGCTCCAGCATCACTCCATTTGCCTATTGACTCAATGCAATCTCTCGTTTAATAACTTACAGGCCACTTACTCACATTTTCTAAGAATCACCATGTATAAATCTCCCCTTTTTTAAGCTGCAATAGCTTAAAATGGTCTCTCAGATCGGCAGTGTTGTCGGGGAGGTTTTACCAGGCACGTACCTGTGTCCATAGCTGCCCAGAGGGCACTTACTACAGATTGGGAGAGACCTTCTCCACATCCCTTTAAATGCCTCCTATTAATAAAGCAACATCTATTAATATGTTTAAGAAGCGCTGCTGGTTCCTTGGAGGCGACCTTTCCGATGTGCAACTTAATGCCAGCTTTTGTGCGGCACACAAAGGACCTCGGGTCCCCATCCCTTCTCCTCCAGAGATTGATTTTGCCAAAAACGCCTCCCCTGTCCCTGCCGAGCTGGAGCTGACCTTTGCACCCAGACCTCCCACCCACAGCCAGACTCCAAACAACGCACCTCTGATCTTCCTTACATTCAGCTCCGAGTTTAATTATTTCATCAAACCTCTTCTTCTGTTGGCCAGTAACAGTGCTTGTAGTGCAGTGAGCTCATCCACATGCTAATTAGCTGCTTCACTTAATTTAACGACACAATATGAGGATTTAAATATAGGAATGCTGACAATAGCCGGTTTTGTTTCACGTGCCTGTGAGATCTATCAGGCTCCCACCTTTCCAGCCGCATTAGTGATCAGAGTTTTTAACTACAAATCCCTTCATTCTCTATCCCACTTCATTTTTCAGTTGTCCCTACCTCGGCAGAGCCTCTTCCCGCAGCACAGCTGCACCTTGCAGCTCTTCCGGTCTCCAGGTTTCCCGTTGGGAAGCTCTTAGCATTGCCCCGGTCCAGAGCCCATGGTGGGAGCTTACCCTGACTGACACCGCTCCCATGTTCCCAAGTGGCTGCAGAAAAACCCCAAACCACCCACCATGGCCATTCAATCTCCTCCTGCTCAAAACCAAGCAGAAATAAAGCCAGGGATTTCACAAAACTCGTCTGTGCCTAAGGAAGAACCACCCCATGAGTATTTTCCAGCCAACGGGAAGCTCGTATGCTTTTATTGGAAACTGATGGTGAAGGTCTATTGCCTGCCTCTTCCAATGTTCCTCTCTGATGCAGAGAAGAGGGTCAGTGGCCACCAACAGACTTCCAGTAAGGAGTCCATCAAAGTAGGAGCGTAGCCACAGAAATCAGGCGTTAGGTCACTTTTAGCTTACTGAACGCAATTATTTAAAAGCCTTATTGTAAGGCAGAGAATCCCTGCTCACGAATGACACGATGTGCTTGCACATGGGGAGCTGGGCATGAAATGCTGGTGCTTTCTGGGATTTATCTCTGCACACAGTTCTTGCTCATGCTCTCCCACGCCTTTCCTGCGGGAGGGCTCCATCCCGGCCGAGGAATCGGCACCAGGGAAGCAGACCTGTGTCCAGCACACTCTGAGCCCAGGCAGACAGCGAGCTTGCTTTAAAAGCTCACACCAGGAACACACGCTGACCTATCGATACACTGAAGGATAATTTAGCAATGCGTTTGTTCAAAATGGAGATCCTTCACAGAGGGCAGGTCTTCAGGAAAGCAAAGCTGAGGACACACGCAAGGGCTTAGTTTGGTTTGATAGCCAAATCCTCAACAGGTTCATGCTGTGAAGAGCCTCCACGAGCACCTACAAGCGGCACTGACTCTTCTTGCTCATTGCTGGTGCCTGCCGAGTGTCCCAAAGCCCGGCCGGTGAGCAATAAGCATCATCCAGCCCCAAACGCACGACAGGAACAGCGCGGTGGGTCAAGGGGACAGCCAGCCCCCGGGACAGCCGGCCAAAATTGCAAGACGCAAGCCCGGCCTCCCCCAGCACCGCAGCTGGTTTCTCACCTGAAACTTTGCTTCTTGCATGTTTTCCAGCTATTTTTTGCTGGATGTATTTTTCACCATTCTTGCCAAGCTACTCCAACACGGCTCCGGCAGCTGCTGTGTCAAGGAGCCTCCACTCCCATGTCCCAGAATAATCTTTTATAGCAAACAACACAACCCAACGTTTCCTTACCAGAAACTGCTATTTACAACCTTCACCCTAAATGTGCTTACCCAGCAGATTGGGGTTTGTTTGTCTGAGCAAGAAGCAGAGCCAGGAGCGCTCTGCTCTGCCCGGAGGGCTGGAAATCCAACCGGCGCGGCACTGCGCTCGCCTGGCTTCCCGAAACGATTCGGAGCCAGCTTTCCCCAAAACACCAGCCTCAATAATCTATCAGATCATCATCTCATCAAAATGGGTTTTCTGAAATTTAATTAAAATCCAGCACTCCGCTGCTAATTCACCCGCTGGTCACTGGATGCTCCTTCTATCCCAGCGATCTTATCACCAGCAGAGATAGCGCCGATTCCAGATCTTATGACATAAAGCAAAATGGATCTTGAAGAGAAATAACCCTTTGATGTAGACAATTCAACATATACACAGCCTTCAAATGCAGCAAAAAAACCCAGAGACAACTTCAAGAGAAATGCCAAAGGCATGCAGCATGGCTCGCACCATCACCTCCACCACCACTCCACAAGGCTGGAAGCAGACCTCAGCCAAGACAGAATTAACTTAGCTCCTCAATTGAGAACTAATATTTATAAAACAAGATTCACCCAAATCACACAGTAGGAAAAATCTATGCTAGACCAATACCTAGACTACGGACAAGCTGCATGAAGCACCTTTGGGTCCAAAATGCACTTTGGTCAACCACATTATGCAACTGGTCATATCTGATGGGTGAACGGCTTCTTAATTACTCTTAGACTGTCTCGGCTTAAGCTAGAGAGGAAATATAGACAAGAAACAGGCAATTTTATAACTGAGCCCACCCTAGCTTTTTGCTGAGCTCCAGGACGGCTGCCTGCTCCACCAACCAACATCTCCGGGTGGCCGGCATGCCATGCATACAATTTAACTCGCGTTTAAGAGCTGCTTATGTGGACCCACCAACAAGATGATCCTCCTGCATGAAAGCTCTTGATTTACAACAGAAACTTCCCAGAGGTAAAGTTATCGCAGTGTTACCTCGCAGAAACATCGTGAAGCTCTTGGCCAACAGCCGTGACCAGCTCACACTCAGGACAAGCCTTGTCCCAGGAAGGCAGATGCCCATGCCGACAGCAACATATTCAAATACCAGCAATAATTAATTTTTTTTTCCTGAAATGACCAAATTCTTTGTTGCATCTTTGGTTAAACTGGACATTTCACATCACCTGAAACAAGTATCTAACAGTGAAGCACAGAAAAATCCTTTGAGATACGGTAAAATGCAGATGCCAGGAAATGCCCACAGCAAAAGGCAGCCGTATCCTACCAGGAGCGTGCAGGGGCAGAGGGAGAGGGACCAAGCACCCCCCTGGGCAGGAGCACCCATGAGACCTCCAGCCCTCAGGCAAAACCCCTTCAAAGCCTGAAGCAGGAGCACCAACTGCCCAACTAGGCCAGCCCAATGCCTAGTTACTCTGATTTATAGAAGATAAAGAATAAAAAGGCCCATTTCCCCCCCCCGACTTGACATTTTCTACAGGCCTCCTACAAGAAACCACCCTCAGCCACACTCAGCATCACTGGAGGGACGCCGGGCAGGAACTGCCCTACTCAAGGCTTTCATACTTAACAGAGATGAACACCTAAGAGATACGAAAGCACTTTTTCCCCCCAGTTAAACACAGGCACCTTCATCTTCACCGGGGCAGAGCACCGAAATACAGCCCCTGATCCCATTGCATCCATCCTTCAAAAGGAGGCTCCCTGGAAAAAGCAGCTTTTCTGCGTTCTTAGAAGCTTTGGAGTTAAAATATTTAAAAGCTGGGAAAGGAACAGAAAAGTAAGCTGTACTCTCCGTTATTAGCACTGAACTCTTCTGGTTGGGACTGCGACTTCCCGCTGCATGAGAACATGGAGAGGCTGCAAGGTCCTTGGGGCAGAGAATGAAGCGTACCACGAAGAGAAAAGCAGGGAAAAAAAGCTCCATTTAAGCAAGAAGTAACCAAATAATCAGGACTCAGGGCACAGCAGCAGCAAAGCTGCCATCAAGGGTAATAAGATGCTTAAGGAGATACCTGGACAAACAGGAGGGGTGTTGAGGGGAGATCCTTGTTAGGGCTGTGCAATGGAATCATGGAATGGTTTGGGTTGGAAGGGACCTTAAAAGCCATCCCATCCCTCCCCCCCTGCCCCGGGCAGGGACACCTCCCACCAGCCCAGGTTGCTCCAAGCCCCATCCAACCTGGCCTTGAACCCCTCCAGGGATGGGGCAGCCACAGCTTCTCTGGGCAACCTGGGACAGGGGCTCACCCCCCTCACAGCAAACAATTTCTTCCCAATATCCCATCTAAATCTCCCCTCTCCCAGCGTCAAACCCTTCCCCCTCATCCCATGGCTCCCCTCCCTGCTCCAGAGTCCCTCCGCACCTTTCCTGGAGCCCCTGGAGGGACTGGAAGGGGCTCCAAGGTCTCCATGGAGCCTTCTCTTCTCCAGGCTGCGCCCCCCCCAGCTCTCTCAGCCTTGAAAGTGCTCACACCAAAATAAACCATAAGGTCCAGGCTGTGGTACCCCCCACAGGCTGAGAGGCAGGACATGACAGACTGGCCGCGGACGGGAGCTGGCAGGGCAGGAACAGAGCAGCAAGGTCCCTGCAAGTGGGAGCAATTAAATTCCTTTTGGTGAGCTTGGGAAAGAGGGAAGGAGTAACGGAAGAGTGCAAGGGAGAAGGAAGGGGCAGTGTCTCTGGAAACTTGGCTGCCTTGGCGGGGACCTGAAAGACGAATGTCAGCCACGGAGAAGCGGCAGGAGTCCAGGGAAGAGTCTCTGCTCCAGGAGCCAGCAGGATGGGAGCTATAGGACGATAAACATGGGGGAGTTGCACTGGCAGAAAAGCTTCATGCTCCTGGCGAGCGGCCGGGCAAAGCAAGGACCTGCCGCGAGGTACAGACAGGGCACGAGGAGCTGTGCTGTGCTGAGCCTGACCTACAGCAAGACATTCAGCGAGGTCCTAGAGGAGCCAAATGGCAGCTGTGACAAGAGGCGCCAATTCCAGAGGAGTCTGCACATCCCAAGGAGAGATGGGAGCCGGATTTTGTTTGCATGGGCACGGTCAGAGCGAGGGAGAGGAAAGGACCAAGGATGGACCTGCAGAACCCCCCAGGGGATGAGGGCTGTCAGAAGGAAGAGGATTTCGAGGAGAGGTGGGCAATGACAGGGAGGAAGCAGGGACCAGGACCAGCTTCTCCTCACCAGCAGGTCACGGGGACAGCCCTCGGGCTCTTACCACGCTCTCTTTAACCAGGGAGTGTGTGGACAAGGCAAAACACAAATCAAAATCTAGGGGACAGAGGGCCCTCGGCACTTTGCAGAAGGGCCTCGACAGAGAAAACAAACTATCCCAAACTTTACAGAAGGCTCAGCACAAACCAGAGCAATGTTTTGGGAGGGGAACGTTATCTTCACGTTACTGCAAAGCTTACTTTATAACTCCTGCGACAACAGGCAAAACCTTCACGCGGCGGCGAGACAGCGGAGATAATGCCACCTTGTTTAGACTCGTGAAAACATTAACTTTCCCACTCTCGGGTCACCGCCGCGTCGCCCGCGGGCGCTCGCCAAACCCGAAGAGTTGGGACCCAATTTGTGCCCTGCTCTGCCCGCGGAAGGGGGCACTGACAGTCCCTCAC
>VXBO01011255.1:23230-36130 GCA_013400135.1 Rhinoptilus africanus
CCCGTGCTTTTTAAAGTGCTCCCGTGCCATGTTCTCCGTGGGGCACTGCTTAAATTTAATTTCGCCGAAGCTGCGGTCCTTCGCTGTGCCCTGGGGAGGAGAAAAGAGGGGGTTTCCGACCCATCTTCTGGGGAAAAAAGTCAGGGGAAACGCGCCTTCCAGCGACTCAAGGAACCCGGGAATAAACATTTTCCCAAGCGGAGGCGTGACTAAGGGAGCAGTGAACTCTGAGTTCTGCTAACGCTTGAGAAAGGGTCGGAGCAGGAGGTTTCCATCCGATCCAGCCCCTCAAAATGTAATTCCTGCCATTTCACCGTTTTTCCCTCAAGCCTAAGCGCCCCACGTCCTGAACTGCGCCTGCGACTCACCTCCCAAACCAGAGAGCATTTGTTCGCTTTCTTAACAGACTCCTCGTCGGACTCATCATCATCTGAAGAAAACAACCAATAAAGCCAATTTTAGTCCTGAAGAGCCGCTTCCTCACCCCTCCACACACAGTTTTACACTTACCCTCTCCCTTGGTGTTCGATGTTTGCTCATCCCATTTTATTCGATGAAGCATGAGACGTTTGAATTTCTTCTGTGCTTTCGGGCCTGGAGAAGAAAGAGGAAAGAAAGAGGCTCTTCGACACCTCACAAAACTACCTGTAACTGTGAGGAACCGCCCCAGGGCCAAGGCTCTCCTCGCTCTAACCATCTGCTCACACGGCATCAAGGATTCAAATCAAGTGCTTTTTCCCTTCAACGTCAAACACGCTGGGTTTTCTAACTGGATTACGGTGCGCTAACCCCATTAGGGGTTAATTAAGGGGTAATTAAGGGAGTTTCAAACAGCCTCCTCCCTTCCTTGCTCTTCCGGAACCCTCAGTTAACAATTTCCACAGTAATTTTTGCTAGAGGCAAGCTTTTCAACGCTCCGCTGTGACCAAAAGCCGGCCCGCGATGTCCTCACCTCCTTCTACCACCACCACGTTGACGTCTTTGTGTAAAACCACCACGCCTGTTAAGTACAGCTGGCCAGCGTTCGCCTCGATTTTGAATTTTTTTGCTGGGTTGCTCAAGTTTCTGACCCTAAGGATGAAAAAAAAGAGACAAGACACAAACGTTTGTGTAAAAACGGAACTATTGTCACCTTAAGAGGTCCCTACCCTGCCTCAGCTGGGTCCCTCAGGGGCTTCACCCACAGCTCAAAGTGACACACGTTTGTTACCGGACTGCTCAGAGAGGCTGCGCCCGTCCCTTCCCGTTCCCATTTCGTTTAGAACTCTAAAGTTTCCTGATTTCTGGACATGGATGTACCAGCTGAGCTCTGACAGCTGGGAAATGACTCTCCTCCCTACAAACTTCAGTCCCAGATGAAATGCTCCAAACCCGATGCGTGTTTTTAGGGCTCGGCTGTGACGGAACGAGTTAAGGACAGAGTCAACGGACATGTCATTTGGGACCGTGTCATTGCTACGGGCAGTGCTTGATGGAAACCTGACAAGCGGGTGTGCAGTCCTGCTACTGAAGGCTGCTCCCCTCTGTCCGCGTGGTTTTATAGGGAATGTGTCAGGTTCGTTTACAGAGACGTAGGGTGAACCAGCGCCAAGAGGTCCTGGCCCTGCACTCACCTGTACACAGCTATGTGAACTCCCTGTGAAACGTCTTCCTTCAGCTTTTTCACCTTCTTGGCTTTTCGCTGCTCTGCTGTGAGCTTTCTCGCAGCGTTTGCTTCTTCGTGAGCTCTGGATGCAAAGAGAGAGGCAGCAATGAGCACAACGCAGCCTCCGGTGCACCCGTTACGGCACCGAAACGGATCCTTCTCTTCCTAAGCACAGAATATGTTCCACAGATCCCAAAGCAGCTGCAACTCCTGCCGGGATTTCTGCCTGAATTAAAAGCACCTCGGCTTTTTTAATCCACTCTCCACTCCAATTCATCCTCGGTCTCTTCCTTGGATACATTAATTAGTAACAACTGCGACCATCATCATGGTAAGAAACTCATTTAATACAGGGCACGAGGCCACTCTCCAGTGGCAAGAGCTGATGACCGAGATCCAGCTCCCCCCTGGGCCTCGGGGAGGGTCATTCAAGGCAAGCTAAAATAAGCTGCAAGACCAACACACACAACATCCCACCGCTCCTGCTTCGCTGCATCAGTTCAGGGATTTCGTTCTGTACAAACAAATGCAGCAACAGCACTAAATCCATTTAAAAATGACCCCGAAAAAATGGTACAACGCGCCACCTACTTCTGCCTCTTCGCCATCTGCGCTCTAACGTGAGCTTCGACTTTTGTTGGGTCCTGAACAGCTTCCGTCCCCAGTACTCGCATCAAGTTTGAAATTCTTACTGCAACGGAAACGGGAGAGGAGCTGTGAGAGGCTCCAGCCGGACACAGCCTGCCATAACGGCCCAGCACAGAAACACCAGGAATGTTTGCAGGCTCATAAACCAACTGTACGGGCTGGTATCGGATCACAGCAGCACACATGGCACAGATCCGTGCGATCCCGTAGAGACTGTGCTGTCTGCAGCATTCCCAACCATCTCCAGGCTTGGCCCGGGCAACTGGTTTGCTGTCTGAGAGCCCACAGTGGCCCGGGGCTCAGCTCCCAGCTTGCCTGCCCTTGCTGTCGTTTACCTTTGGGCTCCGGCGGTGGCATCAGGCCCAGCCTGACTTTCTCTTGCAGCTCCTTCTGGGCTTCTCTCCGAGTCTGCCGCCGTAATTTCTTCTGCTCTTTCTTAGTTAAATAAACACCCAGGGTCACCGGCGTGTCACTGTCCACTGGGAAGAGAAAAAAGGCAAGGTGAACATAGATCTGCTTCTGAAGTAGTAAAATACTGCCTGCAACCGTTACACCTCTACCACGCGCCGTTATATCCACGCTTTATCGACAAATCCGACCTCTGCAGCGCTGCAGGTTGTTTGCATCAGACACGGAAGCAGGAAAATGGGTTCTGGCTATTTTTTGATTTTACTGAAAAGTAAAACGCTCTGTGGTTATTTTGTGTCTTTTCCGCATGGCGAGGAGGTCAAAACCAACCTGCCGGAGACGAGGAGCTGGTGTCTGTGCTGCCACCCCAGCGAGCATGGAGACGGCCACCGATAAGAGGCAAGTTACTGGTAACCGCTACAGGTTTTATATCAAGTTTTCCAAAAACAGGGCAGAGACTTTTGCAATTCCAGCGATCTTTGCAGAGCTGTCAGGCTTATCTTTGCACAATTTCATCGCAGGGACGAGAGATGCCGGGCTGCAGTGTCACACGCGGGGACTTGCAGGCCAGTTTACCCACTAAGCGTCAGTGTTTTGTCTCTGGTTTAACAGCAAAGACAACCAAAATTGGGGCAGTACCTGGGGGGTTGAGCTGTGCTGGGTGCTCCACGAGGTTTGTGATCCCGAAATACTCGTCTTTCTTTGAAGACGTTCCACCTTTTCTACAAAGGAGAGAGTTGGGCGTCATTGCAAAAACTCCCAGCCTGAATTCCTGCGTTCCCTTAAACACGAGCCATGGAAAAAAAAAAAGTAACGCTTCCTTTGGTCCAGCCGTGGCGGGTACGCAACACACACAAATTCCTACCCAAAGCACAGATCAGAGCTTGATGTGCTGAAGGAGACAGGCAGTGATGTAGTATTAATGCGCAGTTGTCTCCACCCACATCTCACGGTTAGGAGGCAGGAGGCATAAATCTACCGTCAACAAGACTTGGACAGAAAAATGCTTGAAAAAAAAACCCCCAAATCACCAAAAATCTAAAACACATCACCAACTTTGGGCCAAAAAGCCCCTCTAACTCCAGGGCAGTCACCTCCTCGCTCACTGAGGGAACACTGCCTCCAACACGGGAGACGGGCAGATGCCTACCACCAGCCTCAGGAGAGACTTTGGGAGCAAAACTAGTGCCCAAGTGGATCTCAGAGATGAGGGAGGTGGAATTCAATACCTCAAGCAGGTACCCCTGGCCTGATTTATCATAGAATGGTTAGAGTTGGATGGGACCTTGACGATCATCTATTTCCAACCGTTCCACTAGTCCTGGTTGCTCCAAGCCCCGTCCAACCTGACCTCGGCCACCATGTTACCCCCGAGAAGCTCCTCAAGTTTCCTCCTGCGGCGGAATGACCAAAACCTGGCAAATAAAATACTTACAAGTCAAGGCCATTAGGGATGATGTAGGAGTCCCACCACTCTATCTCTGGGATCTCCCCCTCTTTCAGCTCCTTCTTGGGGGTAATAAGAGCCAACTTGGTGGAAGTGTGTATCCCTGTCTTCCTGGCGGCCTGCGAGATCTCTGCCTGCAGTTTTTCTAGTTGAGCCTGCGAAGATGGAGAGGAAAATGGCACAGAAAGGTCATTCCGAAATAGCACAACCTTCAGGAAAAGCACAGTATGTATCCACCTGCTCATTTCTTTATTTTGTTTATAAACAACCTGAAGCAGACTGCAGAAGAAACGACACCACGCGTGACAGCAGAGTGCTGTTGCAGCAGCTCGTGAACCCGCCAGAATATCTGATCTTTTTACTGAGCCTTCTAGGAGCATGGAGCGATCCCAATGGAGCATCTCCCTACAGCCGTCATATCCCTGGACTTTTCTGTCTAATGAAGCTCTTTTCTCTCCCCTTCTCCCCAAGAACTTGGGCATTTTACCAAGATTCCTTTAACTCTCCACCTCTGGGGTAAGCCCTCCTGCATAAAGAACACTCGGCCAGAAAATGATGTATTCTCTTTGGAAATTTTCAATCTTGGTCAAAAAAGACATAGATTTTGTCTGTCATCAAGTGACACTAGCCGTAAGAAAACACTTTCCACACACATGTCCTCGTTTGGATGCCTGCCTTTCCAACAAGGACAACGCTGACAGAAAAGTTTAGGTGACTTTACTGACAAGCTTCTTCCTCAAAGCCGACACAGCTCCCTTCACATCCCAGGAGAGGAGAATCGACTCCCATCCCGAACCGAACCCTCACTTCATGCTCTCGGTTAGCATGGCAAGACCTCAAATACCTTCGTTCGCAACCTCTGGGCAATTTTCTCAAATTTGCCTTTTTCATGGAACTTAAAGGTGCGTTTCTGACGCTGGGCTGGGGTTATGGAGACGCGGGGGTCAAAGTAAGTGTTCGACTCCATATCTTCCGAGGGCTTTTCTTTAAGCTGTTGTTTGAACTGCTCTCTCTTCACAGCTCTGATGTTTGCTTTTAGGGTTGGCATGCGGTGAGTCAACTCAATCTCTTTACCAGTCGCATCAACAGTTCGGCCTTGCTCATCCAAGATCAGTGGCGTAGGCTTTGTCTGATCCTTCAGCTCCACTTTCCTGGCGGCAAGACAAGATAAGTTGCATTAAAATGCGAGTATGGCATTAATTCAAAGGAAACACGAGCCTTATTTCTACGGTGGGCACCAAACCAGCCCACGACTTGTGAAAGGCCTCTTCATAACGTTAAATCTCATTATGCTGCCAGAAAGGACTCAAACCTCACATGCAGACATTAGGAAAGTCTCACCCACGGAAGGATTAACCTCCATTTCACCTCTTTAATCTAAAATTTGTTCCTTTAGCAGCCATTAAGGCCACTGCTAGGGACCCAACAGCGCTGGAGTAGACTTTAGTCAGACCCTCCATCGACATTCTGGCGTTACGCTCGCCAGGAGCCCGCAGCGCACGGCAGGTACTCACGGCGGCGCGATCCCCATGGCGTGCAGGTTGGCCAGCCCCACCATGTTGGCATTGCCGATGAGCCCTGGTTTCAAGGCCAGCTGAGCCTGGATTCGGGCCTGCAGCTCCGCAGCTTTCCTGGCCTTCTCAATGGCATCGTTCATGAACGTCGCTGCCTGGGAGGGCTGGATGGTGTTGCCGATGGGGAGTCGTTCCGATTGGGATGAAGAAGAAATTTTTGGCTGTTGACGGAGGAAGAAGTTTTGTTACGTGCCTGTTGCAACGCACTGAAGTCAATGTGTCATAGCTGAAAGGAGGACCACGGGATTTGCCGGCTGTACCTGTGGTGTTGGAGGACTGATGAAACTCAGCTGCTTTTTCCGCTCTTCAATCTGCCGGGTGGCTGCTTCCATCATCTGTTTGATCTGTGGAAAGAAAACTGGAGAATGAGTTTCTCCTCCCTCTTTCGGAAGGGGAGAAGGGGTCCTCAGCACCCTTTTACAGCTGAAAACGCATGTGAGAACAGAATTGTGTCCAACTGCTCTAATCAACAACCCCCAGCAGCAGAGAAAGAATCTAGCAGGGCAGGCACGCTCTACCAAGACCATTTACTCCAGCTCATGCGAAGAAAACATCCAAACTTTCCCCGCTCGAAGGCTTCACGTTATCATTAGCCTAACGCAGAAGCGGCAGGGAGCCTTGCGAAGGGAACACAGGCAACGACTGCAGCAAAGGGCCGTCAAAAGCAACTTGCTCAGCTTGTCATATGAATTAAGATAAAGTAAATGCTAAACCAGGCTGGGATTCAAGATCTCAGCCCGGGGCAGCTCTGTTCTGGGGCAGAGCTCGTGTAACAGCCCAGTTAGACTGACCTGTAGCTTGGTCAGCATCCCAGGGCTCTCCGATGGCGGGCCTGGGATGACCTCAGGCTCGTCCTCAACCTCCTCAAATCGTGGTATGCGCCGCTTCTTGACACCGGAAGATTCCTTGGATACCTCAGAGTCATCACCAAACACATCCTAGTTTAAAAGAGGAGAAAACTGTGGTTAAAACCAAAGAGTTCTCCTGACGGCCACTGTTTTAAGACGATAATCAACCAGGCAGATCAGATCCGTCACCACAGGCTCAGCACCGCGCTGTGGTTCAGTTTCCAGGGTGGCACTCGCAGGCTGAGCTACTGGTAATCCCGCATGAAGCCTGTGCCCTAGTCCCCCACCAGAGAAGCATCAATGACGATCCATGCAAGAGCGTGAAGGACAGGAGACATCACGGGGACGTGCCTGTGTAAAAGCCACCATGGTTCTCTCAGGCAGGCAAAAGTTTTTTGGCACTGAGGAGATTTAAGGTCTCGCCCAGCTACCCGGAGAGATGGAAAAAGCCTGCCCATAAGCTGACCTGACTGGGCTAAAATGGTTTCCACGTCTTCCGCCAGCTTCAGAGGGGCTTGGTGAAGGAATCTGCGCTGTGCTACCACGTCCTCCCCAAGAGGATGCACCCCCAGACCCAGGGCAGGTCGGGACACCTGCAGCATTCCCTCACGCTCCGACCCAGCCAACTCCAGCTTAGATCCGAAGATGCCGCACTCAAACCGAGCCGCTCCAGAGAAGCTCAGAGAGCAGGCAGAGCAACGACCACGCTGATGAACACGCATGCAGCGTGAGGGTCACAAAAGAAAAGGCAAGGTGCGCTTCAGAGGGAGCTCTGTGCTCAGGGAGCCGGGAAAGCGTGCCGTCAAAGCACATCCCGGCTTGGGAGACTGCGGCAATGGGTTTCATCGAGTGCCTTGGTTTGTGTACGGTAAACTGGATTTGTCCCTGCGGTCTGGGTTACTGTAGTGTGTGTGTCAAGGTGTTATTTGAAAAGAAAATATACACACCGGTTGTAAGCGTTAGTTGCAATCCCTTCTTCACTATAACGGTTCATATTCTACAAGGACACTTCCTCATCCAGAGACAGGTACTTCTTGGAAAACCTACAAGTTCAAGAGAAAGGACTTGCCCATAGTATAAAGTGTGTAAACCATTACGTTTTAGTTCCTGAAACTTCCCAAGCAATGACCTACCCCACAAGAGTTAAGCAAGGAGAGAGGCGGCAGGCCAGGCAGCGCGCTGAAGACAGCTAACGTGACCAGCAAGCAGCACTTGAATTAACGCACTGCTCGCTGCTACGAGATCCAAGCGTGCAAGTACAAACTCAGCTCCAAAACCTGCACTGGGGTGGGGAGGGAAGCCAGTCTGTAAGTACAACCATGATCTGACAATCTCTCTTGAGCAGCTCGCGTTACAGCACCGTCAGCACAGATCTAGATCTTGATGGAGGACCTCCAAGGAAGGTAATTCCAGAGAGCGGCGCTGACCATTTGGCAGGCGGGACGCCTGTCCCAATGCCAGGAGCCAAGAGAAGAGGATAGGTCTGCTCTGCCACTTCCCAGCCCTGCTTTCAGGTTAGCTGGGAAGCCGAGAACACCATTAACCATCTGCAGTCATGCGAGACATCCCAGGAGATGCTTCACTGGAGAAGAATCGCCTACTCCACACCCAGCCCCATCCCTGCTCCGCTCTGCCAGCAGGAGATCTCCTCTGCCACAGGTTGCTGCTCCCGCCCCGTGTCCTGCAGTGCACTGGCCATGGCCACGAGGAAGACGAGAGGACAAGACAGCCCAAAAGGGAGCACAATCTGAACTCAACTTGCGAAGAAAGGCAGGATCCGTGCGTGTTAGCTGTGCCGCGGGGCTGCAGGAGCCACCCCGCCAGGCCGCAGCTGGCCATCCTGCCACCACAAAGCAGCAAGCAGCGATGGGACTGACAATGTCTCTATCTCTCTGCCATCTCCCCAGGAGGTCAAAACCAAGAGTGGAGCGGCTGGGATCCATCAGCCTACCCAAAACCTCGCTTTCTAACGGCCCCGGGGCAGCTCGGCACAACACGTGGCTGTGCCAGCCCAATACCCAACTTGAGGCGGAACTGCAGCGCGGAAATACTTGAAAGATGCTTACTGGCACTTCTGTTGTGACCAAGAAAGCTGCAGAAGACTGAAGTCCTTTCAAGCTACCACCACTCACAGAGGGCTGGGACACATGAACCCAAACCTCCCCGGATCAGTGAATTGGGCCGCACCAGCCCTGCAGGGCGGAAGCTGTTTTAACGCACCGTTAGTTAACCGCTGAACGCAGCCAGACCTGAAGGCGACCCTACTCTGGCACCGGTTAGAGCCTCAGCCAGACGGTGGGAGAAGAAAAGCAAGTTTCTACCAGAAAATAGGGAGTGATGCCAGCTGTCTCCCAACACAGCTGAAGAGATTCAAGTCCTGAACAGGATTATTCTACCTAACGGAGGTTAAGCGCTGACTAAAACTGTCACAGAGAAAAACAGATTGCCATAAAATAGTAACCTCAGGAAAAGTGAAAGGAAACTTACTTTGTAAGCGGGGAGCAGCATGGAGAGTAGCCCCTTTTAAACTCGGCATGCGAGTGATGGAAAAAATGCAATTCCAGATGGTGACGAATAAAGTCTTCAAGAGAAGAAAGGAAGTGAAAACAGGTTTGGATGCATGAGACTGCCACCATCCCAGACAAGCGTTAGATGGGAGAAACGCCAGAGAGCTATTAAATCCCTGCTGGAATTCACCTCGTGCTAGGACACGAATTGTCAAAAATCACCCTCTGTTGGTTCCAGGTGTGAAAAAGAGAATGAGAACCCAGCA
Organism: Rhinoptilus africanus; assembly: GCA_013400135.1. Classification (NCBI taxonomy): domain Eukaryota; kingdom Metazoa; phylum Chordata; class Aves; order Charadriiformes; family Glareolidae; genus Rhinoptilus; species Rhinoptilus africanus. The sequence goes on from VXBO01011255.1 coordinate 32,574, forward strand.
GATCACCCACCACAGAGCCCCACTCCCTCGCTGACGAGGAGAGCCGGCTGACAGCGAAACGTGGCGCGTCTGGGCAAGGAAGAGCAAGGGGAAGCTGCTGGGAGCACCGAGCCCAGGCTCACAGTGAGAACACAGCGCTGCCAACGCGGCGGTAAAGAGTAGGAGAGAAACCGGAGAGATGGAGCCCTGTGAAGTCACTCCGCTGCACGACCGTAGCGGAGATCATTAAAGAAACCAAAAGCCCAAGTTTCCCACCAAGGAGAGCATGGTGCTACCTCATCCGAAGGTAAAGAGAACCGAAAGGTAAAGGCTCACACACTTCATCACGGAAAAGGGGCTTTTCTCTTGAACTTTAAGCAGTACGAGATGTACCTCTCTGGAAGAGGAAAGTGTGGCAGAGTACTAGTGCTGCCTCCACGGCCACCAAACCACAGAAGAAAAGCAATCAATAATCAATAATCACCTTCAGCTCTCGCTTCCGGTTCCGGTCACTGTTGGATTTGGAGTGCCTGGAGCTTCTGCCTTCCTCCACCGCCTCAAAGAGTTTGTCCACAAATCGCAGGGTGGAATCGTCGAGAAAGGGTTTGAGGTGGTCTGCAAAAGAAAAGAAGTTGTGTAAATTGAGAATTCACTGCGTGGGATAAGCGGGAGAATTCGCAGAGACTTCTGCGGAGCTGTAAAACACGTATTTGAAGGTGGATTCAACCCACTAAATGCAGTGGGAGCTGTGAGCTGGGCTCCGGAGACCTCTGGGATCTGCCTATCCTGTTCTCAGGAGCTTTAAACTCTGTAGGATTAAGCAAGTTCAGGCCTAAACTAGAAAAAAATTAGGGCTTTAATGGTCAAAAAAAAAGGAAAAAGTCATGGGTTAAATCTTCATTTCCAATGTCTTTTGCTAAAGAGGTCTTAAATTAATTTTTTACTTCTGGGATTTCTGTAACATATTCCAAGACGTTTTATTGTGTCTCACCTGTCTGTGTGCATTCGCACGCACTCGCCCCCGCTCATCAAGGCTGAGACAGACTCACCCCCACGTCTACTTGGGAGCTTCCAGCTTTGGGGGGTTTTGTTTGTTTTACAAAACCAGCTCAACACAAACCAGACTCCACCCCTGCGAGGACGGCATTCGCCCCCCAGACACTGCCTGCCACCACCAGCAACAAACCCACAACCCAGCATCAGGTTGGTCTTCCAGGAATAGAGGGAGTGAGTTTAAATCTGATGTGAGGTTATTTTAAAAGGTTTTGAGTCTTTGTGTGCACCTATTTTCTTTGGGAAGGGGTCTGACCGGCTGCGTGAAGACCTGCGGGGTCAGAGTCGGAGCCCGCGGGACGTACCGGCTGCTTTCTTTTTGTCCATGCCCTTCCCAACGCAGTTCAGCGCCGCCGTGACCACAGTGGGCTCCGAGAACCCCAGGACTCGCTTCACCGTCTTCTCGATCCATGGTTTCAGCTCATCCAATTCCCTTTTGGAGAGCGACATCTTTGCCGGGAGCTGAACTGAATTGTTTTGCTTGCACCTATAAAAATAAGAGCCAAGAAAACCACAGACTTGTAAAATAAAAGTATCAGATTGTCATTATCATGGAATGGTTCGGGTGGGAAGGGACCTTAAAGATCATCCCGTCCCCCCCCTGCCCTGGGCAGGGAGACCTCCCACCAGCTCCAAGCCCCGTCCAACCTGGCCTTGAACCCCTCCAGGGATGGGGCAGCCACAGCTTCTCTGGGCAACCTGGGACAGGGGCTCACCCCCCTCACAGCAAACAATTTCTTCCTAATATCTCACCTAAATTAGACAAGGCGCAGCATCAGGCCCTGCGAAGGGAAATCGTGCTCGCAGATCACCCTGCGGGGAGAGCCCTGAACCTCCTACGCTCCCTCACGGACAACGGACGCCTGCCTCGCACAATGTGAACTCGGTATCAGTTCAAACTGGCACAGAAAAACCTCCCACACATCCGCTCACCCTTAATTAGCCTCTTTCCCTCAAGGTTCACAAACTACTTTGATCACTTTCCACTTCACAGATACTTAAAAGTTTCAGCATGTGCCCGGTTGCCGCTGTGTTTCCTGCTTAAACCAACGGCTGTCGTCAGCGGAGCCGAAATTACAGATTTTTCCAGGCAAAAAATCAGCTCTCCCCGATAATCGTTAGCAGTTCTCCCACTGTCAGTCACAGGCTGCAGATGCAATAGCGTTTAATTACACGCCCGGGCCCTAATCTGATTTGGAAAGCAAGTCTCCTTTATCTGGAAACAAGAGAAAATCTTCTTAAGGAAATATCTTTGGCCTCGGCACTTCTTCCCCCCCGCAAAAAGGCCTGTGGAGCCTTAATAGGGGTCTGTTTTAACAAAAAACCGACCAAATGCAGCTCACACCCCTGAAGCTGAGAATTAAGAGCCGGGGTGTGAGTTCTAACGAAGCGCTTCCCCGTTTCGGGTCTGTGAATGGCAGCCAGAAGTAAATCTGCTGGTTTTAAGCAGCGAGGAGGGGCCCTGCGCTCCCTCCGGAGAGCTCGCACCTCTCCGAGGCCGAAAAAATAGAAATCTCCGCAGCCTTGTACTTTTGACAGCCAGTTTCTCAAAGATAATTCAAAAGCAGCATCAAATACAGCCCAAAAGAACGTTATTACAGAATTTCACCTGTAACTTCTGCCTTTGCACTACGTGATGCTTCAGGACAAAGCCGGAGATTCAAAGCAAGTGGAAATAATTAATTACTACTGACACATCAATAACTTTCCGCAGGTATGCTATTAAATGCAGAATTTAGAAAATTAGCACTTCTTTAAAACTCTGTATTAATAATTTTCAACTCCCGTGACTTTATCAGGTCAACAGAGCAACGCCGCAGGTTTAAGGGCGTTTCGCTCGGAATATGGGAAGAGCGAAGAGGCCGGGCCGTGTCCACAGGGAAGGTTTCCATCAGCCACGGTGCTCCCAGCACCCCCGGGCTAAGGGGACTCCCGGGAAAACACCGGCACGAGACATTCAATACGTGTCTAAAGGCACTAACCGGCTTTCCCGTCACTTCCCAGAGCGGTGAGACGCTGAAGCCAGCGCTCCCGCGGCCGGACACGCTGCTTCCTTCAGGGAGGGAAAAAAAAAGACTTCAGCTCCGCCGCCCCAAACTCGCCGGCCCGGGGTGAGAATTCCCACCGAGAGGCCGCCGCCGCCGCCCGCCAAGGACGCCCGGTCCCCGCCGAACGGCTCCCACTCGGCGCAGGAGACACCCCGGCCCCGCCNNNNAGGAGCCCCCCCGGCCCCGCCACAGCCGGTCCCCGCGGGGGCCGCTCGCCTCCCGCACGGCCCCAGCCTCCCCGTCGCTACCGCCGGCGGCTGCGTCTGACCTCCCCCCCTTCCCCGGCACCGGAGCAGGGCGCCGGCCCGGGACCCCTCGGCGCGGCCTCAGCGGGGAAGGCCCGCCGCCGCCTCAGGCGCGGCCTCCCCGGCGGCTTCCCCTCCGCTCACCCACCTCGTCTCCACCGCCAGGCGCCCTCCCTGCCCCTTCCCTCACCGGAGCGGGCGCGGCGGGGCGCGGCCCCGGTAGGCCCCGGCC
>VXBO01011257.1:0-12705 GCA_013400135.1 Rhinoptilus africanus
AGCAGCTGGGTAGCCTGAAAAATCTATTTGATTTAACAAAGGACAGAAAAATATGTTAATACTAAGACATAAGGCATGACATGGGGTGCTAAAACCCTACAGCAGTTTATAAACCAAGCCTGTAAAAAAAATCAATGACTTATCCCTAAGTGTTCAAATCAGTGTATGAGGCTCTTAGTCATAAGAATGCTAAAAGGCAATAGGATTTCCAAATATCCACAAAACATGCTTTGAAAATGCACTTCTTATCCAGAGCTGTCTGAAGCTGACAGGGGAAAAAAACCAATAAACACTCTTGATTTCACTGTGCAATGAATAGGTAACTTATGAAGAGTATGTCTTTTCCAGGCAGCATCCCTAAAAAATCCATTATTGCACAGCCACGCAAATATTTTAATAGAGTAACAAAGACTAGAGACTTTAAAAGAAAAAGTGGCAGGTGCTTTTCCTTTACATAGAAGGAAGGATTTTGTTAATGAAAGGGCTTTTCCTATACCAATGCAAAAGTTGTAATAAGTATTTAAGAGTAGCAAATACCGTACATACAGTAACTAAACCATAGATTAATTACCGGGTTATAAGAAAGTTTTCAATTTCCATCAGACAACAAGAAAGGGAACTAATGATACCCATTTATGAGGATGCAGGATTCCTTTATGAAAGAGAGAAATTCTGGTCTGACAAATTATATCCCGCCACTGCTTTTTATTATTGCTGTTATTCTAGGAAGAAAACAACAAACCACACTTTTTTTCTTTTTTTTTTAAACTTGAGCTTTCAGTTAAAAAAAAACACAAAACCCCCCAAAAACTTTGGAAATACTTTATTCTTGCAGATATTTAAAGGGGTTTGATTCTTATTACAGTATGCCAGTTCTTTCACAGTTCATGGGAGGATTCTTTTAGTGAGTTAATAGGAAGGTAGTGTGAAGGATGTCTCTGCAGACATTGCTCAGAAAGCTCACATGGCTCGAGAACTGTCATGCTTCTGGGCTTGACCTGTGTATATCATGATTGCATCCAACCCCTGTTCTTTAGCTTTATAATTTGAAAGTCAGTGTTAAAAAAAAAAATTAAAAAATCAGCTGCTCCATCACTAAACACCTGATTATGTAATTTAGCACATCTGACTGATATTTTTTAACTGATTAATCATTGCCCTGCTGAATGACACCAGATTTGTTTGACAGATTGAATGTAACATTATCATTGTATAGTTTATAATTTTCTCCCCCAGCATTTGTAACCCTTGCAGATTTATTCCTTCTGTCTAAAACAGCTACAGGCTCAACTGAAATAGTAAAAAACCAATTTGAAAGTTAGTGATATTCCCAGAGAGTGCCTGTAGTTAACGTTCAGTGAATTCTCAGGTAAGCTTAAGTCTTAACCACTGCAAATGTATTGGGCTCCATCTGGAAAAGCTGCATTAACAGTCACTGGGAAACAAAAATTACTGAGACTCTTAAAATAAGGCATAGGGGCGTGTTTGCTTTTATTAGCTGTAAATATCCACAAGTGATTTCACCTCCTGATCTCCTTTTATCTAAAATTAGGCAAGAGGAATCCTACTTTATATTCCTGTTTCTAAAATTGGCATTACCATCCATGTGGCAACCAGCCATGCTACAACTGAAAACATGAGACATCACCTTAAAAACAGCCCTGAGACTGTGTCTTAACCACAGGTAAACAACTGCTTCCTCTCCCCAGCCATCATGCATAATGCAGAATTGCACTTGTATATGGCACAGGGGGCTCCTTCTTCCCAAATTTGCTGTACTATTTTGCAGTTTGTGGGAATACCTTGTATGGCACTGAACTAAATATTTTGTAGCGATCATTTCCCTATATGCGTTTTTTACCATTTGCAATTCTTTAAACAAAATGATACATCTAAAATGAGATTTCCCCTTTGAAGGATGGGGGGGAATTTATGTACCTGCAACCTTAATATAGTTTTATAGGCTATTTGCATCTTAATTTAAGACATAATGGAATGAACATGCATAAAAGGGCATGGTAAGAGCATGCAAGTGGAAACGGGAAGACAAAGAAGTAAGTAAGTTACAAGGGTGAACGCTGACCAAGACTTCACTGGCTACTGATAATTTGTGATGTCATTATTTTTGATGTTTTCAACCTGAGCTGAGACCTGCGTTTCTGAAAATTTTACTGTACCAAACCCATAAACTGTCAGGTGAGGAATAGTTAGCCACTGAATATTCACTTTTTGTTTTTCATTATGCACAACAAAAGGAAGGAAGGAAGGAATGCAACTTCCTGGGAACTCATTTTCTTATAAGACTACAGAGATTTAAGAGTCAATTTGATGCCTGTTTCCTTTGTGATCGGGGCAGGGAATGCTTGCTTTCAGCTGGTTAAGTGCAATCTGTTTATTTTTGTTTGAATGCTAGTCACTAAAGGATTTTTGTTACAAGTGTTGCATTTTTCACCTTGTATCATCATGCTATTTAATGCATGTTCTCTACACAAGGAAATGATGCTGAACATGATGCCCAGCTTATCACATCAGTACCACTTATATCCATGTCACCAGCAGTAATAAAAATCTAGATTTCCTGACAGCTCTATGCTATCTCAGGAAAATGGAGAATGAGGAGTGGGAGCCTACTACACAGCATTTAAGAAGTACAGTATCATTATAATTATCTGAAATGGTTATAGTGGGCATGAATGTGCTTTTTGATGCAATGCAGGTGGAAAAGGCTGAGTCTGTAGCTATGTAAGCCCAGTAGAATAATGTGTCAGGAAAGGTGATTATTTCTGCAGAAGTTAAGGAAATATCTTGTATAAATGGAATATAAATGAAGATTTACTGAAATAAGGATGAATTTAGATACTGACAAGGTTAGGTGGCAGCTGGCTGAAGTATTATCCCATTCTGAAAGCAGGCACATTCTCTTTTTGGCTCTGCCAGTTCACAGCAAGATACCGCTACTTCTAGTATTACTAACAATACATGAATCTTTCAGAAACTACCAGCTGGAATCCAGGGCTCATCCTTATCTGACTGACCTAACAAGTAGGTTGGAGCTGTGTTCTTAAAATACTGTCCTATCAGTCCTATTTGTCTGCATAGTGGCAAATTTGCAATAGGGCAAATGGAATCTGTCCTTGCAGACGATATCCAGTGGTTTAATATGTACCCCTGCAAGATGTGAGTTACATGATAAAGTTCCTAAACTCTTTAAAGAGAGCTGTGGAGCTCAAATGACACTTCTGGTTCTTTTTCTGTTGCATTATTGGTGGTGCAGAGAGCTGTCACCGTATGTGGCAGTGTCCTGTATCTCTCTTTTCCCTGAATTGCTTATGGACTGAAAGTAAAGGGCTTCTATGGTATAGGAAAAATTATTTCAAATAAGGTTCAGAACTGTAATGGAAAAAAGGCTCTTTGAACAAAGTAAGTTGTAGCTATAATGACAGTTTTAAAAGAAATGGCTTTTTCTTATATGTTATAGGCCCACTTTAAGTATGCTGACTTGATGGAGAAACTGAAGAGAAATATATGGAATGAAAAAAAAAAAAGAAAGTGGAGTTTTCCGATTGCCTTGTTGTCCAGACCACAGTGGTTGTGGGCATGATAAGCACCATGTGAAACTTCTGAACAGGCCATAGAAGCCATTACTTTTCTGTTGCCCTGGCAACCTGTAGGGTACTAATTTCCTGACATATATGCAACAATGGCATTTAGGCAATCTGTATTTTTATCTCTGAAGGATCTAAATTAACCTTCTCTCCTTCCTTCTCCCTGTCTTTTTCTGTTTCTCTGCATTCCTTTCCTTTGTCTTTTTCTTCCTATCTCCTTTGCTCCCCTTCTCTCTCTCTCTTACTTTCTTCTGTCTCCATCTGTCTTTTCCTAAATAAGCCAAACTGTCTGTTCTTTCAGCTAAAGTTGGAATTGCAGTATTTCTGAAATATTATTTGCCATTCAGACTGAAGCAGGTGAAGAAACACAGTACTAACTCTAATATTATTTTACCATAGTATTTCTTCTGCAAGTAGCTCTCAAATTCCTTTTCATATTCTTCTTGTTCTTCCTATTATTCTTGTGGTGATAAATAGACCTAAATATAGCCTTGTTCAGCCAACCAGAGTGTCAGAGAAGCATTATAGGAGCATTGCTACAGGGCACTTTTTTCAGCCCTCAAGGGATGTTATTTAAAATCAGGGCTTGTCGTATATTATGTTAGGCCATATGCTCTGACTGTTCTGTGGATACTGCTCAGCACTGGTGCATAGCCTCCAGTGTCAGATGTAAAATGAAACTCCAGTTTGAAACCTGTACCTGTCATGTTCTCATGTTTTTGAGTCCCTGAGCACTTCAGGTAACTCCAGAGACACCTGTTTGCTACAAATCCTTAAAAACTTCAGATTTTGAGAGTACTATATTGGCTTATCATTTACGGATATGTCTGACTCTTGTCTTTATTAGGATTTTTTAAATACTTGACGTAAACATACTGTAAATTTGGAACTAACTGTTAATGGACACTGAGATGTGTTTTCTTAAGAAGGATGTGATTGTCAAGTGTTAATATGTTTCTCTTGTAGTAATCAGTGGCTTGTATCGGTTTGACTAGTTGTATCCCAGAATAATAATAAAGGAAAATGATGGCATAAATGGTTTCAGACTAGCTTGAAACCTATCTAAATCCCTCAGAGATTTTCTGACAATGTTTTCTGAAGCAGATTTCTCCAGTCTGAGGCTTTTACTAAAATGCAATACTTCCCAAAGACCCCTGACAGAATACTGGGCAGCCATGAATCAAGGAGAAAGTTAAGAAAATCTATATGTTTTTCCCTCTTCTGGAGGCCAAAATGCTGTAGGTATTACTACAGGACTCGCTACCAATTTCTTCCCATTGGTAAAAAGGTTTCCACTGGGTTAATTTACTGAGGTTTGGGCAGCTTTGCATGAGCTGTCCAGATCCAAAAAGCTGCATATCAGGTTTAATCTTAAAGCACATCCCAAATGGTATTACTGAAATAGGCCATGCAATATTTTTGTTTCTCCCTTCGCACTCAACAAGGAATATGGCAAACCTGGTGCTAAAGCTTTAACTAGATACAAGATGCAGCAAAAATGTTTTTTATTTTGCATTTGATAACATCAGACACCTTTCAGATCTCTGCCCTTTCTTTCAGGAAGAACTTTTTTTTTTTAAACTTCAGGTTTTAATCCAACATTACATGAAGACTTTTCACAATTACTGTATTTTTTTTTATTTTTCTTAAGAATATTAAAACCAACTTGTTCTGGCAACAGAATAATACATTTTTCAACACTCCCTAAAGCACAGGTGAAGCTATTGTACCCAAAACTGCCATCCTTGCACATAGATACTGTTTTATATTATCACTTTTTTCATCTTCGTTGAGTATTTGCATCTGCTAGTTCTTTGAAATATATGTAATTCAGCAATTCAAAGGTTGTGGTCAGAGGAAAAAAAAAAAACCAACCAATTATTAATTATGTCCAGAAAACTTATTAAAGTTCCCTGCCCTTCCCTGCTGTCTTTATTTCTTAACTCTTAGAAGTGATACTAGGCAGCAACTTTACTAGTGAGTATGTGGCCCAAAACAGTGGATTTATAGAGTGAGTCACCTGGTGCTATGGACCAAACATCATCACTGAACACATTATTGAGGGCAGTGAATTAATTTTCTTCAAAAGTGCACTCCAAGCCCTCAACTAACATGCTAGACTGGATTCACCTTTAAAGACTTCCAGTGTTGGACCCAATTATGTCTATCATAAAAAACAAAGCAAAATATTAATACAGTTCAGATGGAATCAGAATGAATGCAGTACCATTTTTATAATGAACTTCATGATAAGCAAATTAAGACCAGAATATAAAAATCCCAGATGTTTCTTTCTAGTCTTCTGCTGTGTTCTAGTATGGTGAAAAAGACAGAAACAACTAAATTGGGTGACAAGAACAAGAGAAGAAGATGAAGTTATTATAAAATAAAGGAACTAGTTGGAATGAAAGCAAAAAAAGTACACAACAAACACTTCACAACGCTAAAAATATTGGAAAAATCATGTAAGCTATCTGTGGTACATTCATATGGGTATCAATGTCCAGTTTTTGACTACTGGCCAATGGAAAAATTGTCAGTTTCACAGTATTTTTTTGTCCAAACTGAATGGCCTAATGTTTATGAGAACATATAACCTATATTTGGGTTAGGGACTGACTCTCAGCAAAACCTTTCTCTCATGCAGGTCTGAACTGTTGTTGATTCTGCACAATAAATTGCACATATTATTCACCTTTACTAGCCTACAGAGGAATAGCCTGTCTTTCTCTCTTCAGCCTTCTATCACTTAATATGACTTATGAAATGAATAGGTTTTTTAATAAGGAATTTTGTAAGTCCCTCATCCTAGAAACACCTACACCAGCAATTAACCTATCTCATCATCAGTAAATGAATCATGTTAGTGAAAGTATGCAGAATCATAACAAATGGAGGCCTGTCTCTTCATTTCCCAAAACATTTCAACTTTAAAGTAAAATACTAAACAAGTAAAATAGTTCTTCTTTGTTCTCCTGTAAAGTCTTCTGTAACCATTTTGTTGGAACATGAGATAAGGAAATGCTTTTGCTTTGGGTTAAAGAAGCCCTGGGTGAAGCACATCACCTTTCAGACTTCCCCAAGACCTGTGATTCTGAAATACTAGGAGTGCAGTGATACACTACACCTGCAAGGAGTCACGATGATGTGAAACTTCAATGTGAACAAGGTTTGTACCCCATTTGACAACAAAATGGGAAAGTAGAGTGGAGACTCATAGGAAGGATTCCTGGATTTATAAATTGTTTTTGTAGTTTGAAAGGAGCTTTTTGGGTTGAAGCTTTGCGCCCCTTTCCCCCTCTCTTAATTCCAATAAGAGTGTTAAAGGGAAAAATAGCAGAAATCCAGAGCAGTGTGGTTCTCATAATAAGGTCTCATTCAAACCTGACCATTGTAGGTACAGATTTACTCTAGAATCACAGAATCATAGGGCTGAAAGGGCCCTCTGGAGATCATCTAGTCCAACCCCCCTGCCAGAGCAGGGCCACCTTACAGCAGGTTACACAGGAACCCATCCAGGCGGGTTTTGAATGGCTCCAGAGACGGAGACTCCACCACCTCCCTGGGCAGCTTGTTCCAGTGCTCTGCCACCCTCAAGGGAAAGAAGTTCCTCCTCATGTTTAGGTGGAACTTCCTGTGCTTACGTTTGTGCCTGTTACCTCATGTCCTGTCACTGGGCATCACCGAAAAGAGCCTGGCCCCATCCTCCTGACACCCACCCTTTCAGTATTTATAGGCATTGATAAGGTCCCCACCTTCAGCTGTCTCTTTTCCAGACTGAAGAGACCCAATTCCCTCAGCCTTTCTTCATAAAAGAGGTGTTCCAGTCCCCTAATCATCGTGGTAGCCCTTTGCTGCACCCTCTCCAGCAGTTCCTTGTCCTTCTTGAACCAAAGAGCCCAGAACTGGACACAACACTCCAGGTGGGGCCTCACCAAGGCNTTTACTGTCCATTCATCTAACCCACTCTTCCTAAGCTTCCCTAGGAGGATGCTGTGGGAGACCGTGTCAAACGCCTTGCTGAAGTCAAGGTAGACCATATCTACCACTCTCCCCTCTTCTATCCATCCAGTCACGCCATCATAGAAGGCGATCAGATTAGTCAGGCATGATTTCCCCTTGGTGAATCCATGCTGAGTACTTCTGATGGCCTTCTTTTCCTCCATATGCCTTGAGATGACGCCCAGAACAAGCTGTTCCATCATCTTTCCAGGGATGGAGGTGAGACTGACCGGCCTGTAGTTCCCTGGGTCCTCCTTCTTGCCCTTTTTGAAGACTGGAGTGACATTGGCTTTCCTCCAGTCTTCAGGCACCTCACCTGTTCTCCAGGACCTTTCAAAGATGGTGGAGAGCGGAACTGAGTTTGAATGAAAATAAACATTCAGAGAAATTAACATTGTCAGCTGCAAAATGCCTTCAGAAAACCTGTCTAGCTTCAGTAAATATCTTGAAGGCTCAGAATCATTGTGTTTCACACTAGGGGTATGTGCATTACGTATGCACTCATACACAAGAAGACACGCAAACGTCTCACATACTAATTTTTTGAGACAATATCAATGCAAAAGTCTCCTGTAATTATGAATGTTTCTGGGGAAGTAATGTGATGCCAGTGATTGTTCTGGAGGATAATTCATCAGATGGATCTCTGTTATTATTCATCAGCTGGAAGAAAAATAGGTAGTCAGGAGAAGCTCAGACAGCTTGAAGAACTGTTTGTTCCACCTAAAAGTCCAGGAAAAATAAAGAAAACCTTGGTTTTTATTACTGAAATCTATGTGACTGATTAATTCTGCACAAAGACTGGGGGAAGTATCAAGCAACAGGCAAATTAGGTATCGTTTTACTACATGTTTCAGTGCATTCTGTGCAAACAAATAGCAGGGTACTAGATGAAATAAAGATGTAATTTCAGTCATGAACTGGATAAGATTATGTGGATAGAACATTAGAAATGTTTGTAAAAGAAATTTTGTAATAACTATATGTGATATCCACGTAAAATAAAAATATATTAAAAAAAAGAAAAATATTCATAGCTAAAGATTTGCATATGAATGAAAAAGAACAGAAAGTTGTAAGGAACTACTCATATTGCCAGTGGCTTAGGAAAGAAAATGAAAGACCATCTGAAAAACCAAAATGTGGTAAGAAAACAACTATTTGACATTATTGATTTAGGTACAACAGAAAGTGAGGCAATCACCATCTTGCAAAGTGCATTGGTAAACAAATTGTGATTAATTGGACAGGCTTTGACGGTATCAATCTTAATTGCCTGCCTTTCATTTAAGGTTTCCAAAGATTCAGAACTCTAGAAAATAAAATATCCTTCAGTTCCAGTGGGCTGTCAATTAAATTTGACTGATTACACTCACCGTTACCCTATAAAGATAATCCACAATTAATTGCTATACTGTGCAAATTGCAGCAGGACAAGAATAGTTTACAGGCTTAGGGAAATGTATGGTAATGTGCGCCCAGGCTCTCCAGACACCCGAATCTCAATTTTAATATTCCCAATGTCCTTCCAGTGTCAGACTTAGTGATTTTTATGGGACTCATTATAATGCATTTCTGCTGCAACTGGAAGATTCTTTAACATGGTTCATGGCTCATACCTGCCAGATGAATCACTATTACATATACATGAGAAGAAAAAGAAATGCAGGCTGGCAAATTCACTATTCCAGATTTGCTTTGGGAATGTTTTTTTCGGGATTCTGAGGGCTGTGGGAAAGAACTTTCTCCAGAGGTCTTTCTCGACTCTGTATGTGAGCTTGGCCATTAAAACATGCTTTATTTAAAATAAAGCTGTGTAGCACCTGATTGTATGAATATGATTTATAGAAAGATTTAAATGAGGTAATCCTGTCATTTTTTCATAGACATGAATGCTGACATTGAGCACAAATAGAAAAAAATAGCTGGAAAGGTGAATAGTCGGCATTCAGCAGGTGTAAGTGTCGTGCTGCAGTAGTAACACAGATATTCATTTGAGGTAGCTACAGATTCTAGAGGAATCAACCAGAGAATTCTTTTTTGTTTGTTTGTTTGTTTTAGAAATAACTGAAACATGAAAAATCTAGGAGAGGGAAGACTGTTAAAAAATAAGACCAAAATTTTGGTGATTCTGTTTTGCAACATAAAAAGACAAGGTTTGTGTTGAAAAAATTTTAGTGTTGCTTCTGCATTAGTATGAGTGGAGATGAATACAATAAAAAAAAATGTAATAACACTTATTTTACCTCGCTAGTGTGCTTATGTAACATGACTATTGTCAGTGACATGTGATCAATTAAATTTATGTTGCTAATATCCAAATGAAAAAATTGTCAGAGATACTTAAGGAATTACAAAGCTACGTCACTAGTTATATAGCTTTGACCCCAACTACAAAGAAATAATATACGTCTTACTTATCTACAACTATATTTACAGTATCTCAAATCTGTCGTTACAGTCAATGAATTCTTATCATGGTATTTTGCTTTCACTTTCTACTTTTTTGCTAACTCATAACATTTTTCTGAGTCAGTATTTCACAAAGAAATATCACTTAATTCATGGAAGAATTTAACTGTATTTAATGAGGTGCACGATAAATCTAGATATTATTTACTCCAAGCAAGTTTGGAACTGGTCTGCCTTTTAAAAGAGCAGAACATCTATTCCTTTATGTAAGAAAAGTAAGACATAACTATGGTCTTTATCTTAAAAGAGAAGCTGATTAAATAAAGAATATGAGAATGTTCTCTACAGGGTAGAGGATAATCTGTTTTGGGAGTAAACAAAAGCAGTGATGTGTCATTAAAGAGGGTCCTTTTTCTACTTCTCTGAAAAAAAAAAAAAAAAGAAAAGAAAAAAGAAGTAAACCTTTAATTTTAAATTTACGTAATTTTACAGGTTCTCCCACTAAAGCCAGTGTATCTCATAGTCTTTATGGAGGATGAGGGGCTTAAATGCTGTAAAGAGTATTGACTACTGACAGGTAACAGCTACATCAAAGCCATAGTCTGCTTCTTATCTGGTTGTTAAGATGCTCAGAGAGATTTTTTTGGCAATACTGATCTAAGTGTGGGCCTTCAGATGAGAGCATGATTGGACTGTTATTGAGATGTATATGCTTTATTAAAACCTTAAGCAATGCAATTATAGCAATAGTTGTTGCTCAAGGGAAAAGAAAGGATCTGAATGTTTTTGTGGAATCTACAGAAAAACAGAAGGCATGTTACAACACAGAAAGACCTTTCAGGTAAGGTAGGAGAAAAGAGGTAGTTCATTCTAGTACCATTAGGAAGTGCAAGTCTTTAAAGTCATTCATATGTGAATGCAAATGCAAACTTGAGGAGCTGAAAGGCATTTCCATCGGGAAAAATTATATTTGGATTGATTTGAAGTAGACCTTAAATTCTAAACTGAAACCACATGGAAGTAAAGGATGCCTTGAAAAATAACCTAAGTAAGAATTAGAGTCTGGTTTTCAAATTAAATTTTGTAAACTTCTTGTCACAAACATTGAAGGGTATGCATACAAAATAGAAATTCAACACAGACCAGACAACTTAATATTTGTAAAATGATGATATTATAAGAATTGTCCTGAGATTGTACTCAGATACTAAAGGATTGCTGAAGTCCTGTCAAGGTCCTGAAGGAGGTAAGTTTTTCATCCGATGTTCATCAGAGCTTGGCAGGTTGCTAGTATTGAAGGATGCTTTATGGTCTATAGTTAATAGAAAGAACATAAATTCCTCTGATCTCTTTATTGGCCTCTGTCTGACATGGTATTTGTGTACTCCTGCCTATTAAAGATCCATTATTGTCTCCAACTTTTCCTTTTGTTATATTGTCAAGGTCCTCTACAGCAAATAGTTACAGCAAAACTAAGGAGGATAAATTTTTCAGTGTAGACCTCTTCATGAATAACTGTGTGTATGTCTTCCAGGCGCATTAGTATACATAAACAGCAAAAAGTACCAAAAACTGTCTCATGGTCACATACAAAATTCTCTGTTTCTCTCCAAACTTCAGTCTAATACAAGTGTTCTGAGCCTCAGTGCTTTTGTGTCAGAACTCTGAACCTGATTTTACGGAAGGAAAAATTATCTGAAACAGGACACCTGATCATTCAAGAATTTTTCATGAGAAAATTTGGCCGGACATTTGTTTTTACTACTTTGTCCTCCCAGGCAGCAATTTCACTGGCTTCTCAACACCATTCTCACCATTTTGAGCCCTGGAACAACATTGCCAGCAAGAAAACAGTAAAAATTTACATCAGTTGAATGAATGTTTGGAAATAATGTGTAGGGTAGTTTTTTAAGTCTTGTTTTAAAATACTCTGTTTAAGTTATATTACAGAATCACAGAATCACAGAATCACAGGGTTGGAAGGGACCTTAGTAGATCATCTAGTCCAACCCCCCTGCCAGAGCAGGGCCACCTTAGAGCAGGTTGCACAGGAACGCGTCCAGGCGGGTTTTGAATGTCTCCAGAGACGGAGACTCCACCACCTCCCTGGGCAGCCTAGGCCAGTGCTCTGCCACCCTCAAGGTAAAGAAGTTCCTCCTCATGTTTAGGTGGAACTTCCTATACTCAAGTTTGTGCCCATTACCTCTTGTCCTGTCACTGGGCATCACCGAAAAGAGCCTGGCCAATAATATAATAATACTGTACTATTATGTTTAAGTTTGTATATATATATATATATGCATACATCTGAATCCAAATTTAAAAAAAAAAAAAAAATCAGAAGAAAATGTCTTAGTACAGATTCCTAGACATAACAGGGTGCATTTTGGGAGGTGAACGTATTTGGTAACATTTGAATTTCACTTGTCATCAAAATTAATGCATAAAATATATTTATTTTGGACAGAGACATACGGTTCTTCATCTCAAAACTCAGAACTCAGTTGCTTAAAGGAATTTGGGTATCGACCGTATGGACCTAAGCATGAGAAACTTCCCCATCACTGAGTAAAGATGAATCAGGGAAAGTGATGGAGTGAAGTTTTTTTCAGTGATGACCAGTGATAGGACAAGGAGTAATGGATGCAAATTGGAGCATAGGGGATTCAAGATGAATATCAGGAAG
>VXBO01011257.1:30666-41708 GCA_013400135.1 Rhinoptilus africanus
GTGTAACCTGCTCTAAGGTGGCCCTGCTCTGGCAGGGGGTTGGACAAGATGATCTTTCGAGGTCCCTTCCAACCCTATGATTCTGTGATTCTGTGATTCTATAACAACAAATGAGAAAAAAAAAAAAAAAACAACAGAGGTACAGGAAAAAATGTTGAGAAAACAGAAAACTAGATAAAGATGAGTAAAGGCAAAGGTAAGAGAGTAAACAGATAGAAGGAAAAGGCAGTTGTTCATACTTCAAAGAGCATTGGTTTCAAGTGCTGTCTTTTCATTGTGCTTATCCTACTAGATTATATTGGTCCATGGTTATACCTCAACATCTTCAGCAGGTATTAGTGGCCAAAAAGTATACAGAGGTGATGTCACTGCATCTTTCTGCTGCCTGTGTGACTTCTTATCTCACGTTCACTCATTGGCTTTCTAGAATAGGAAGCTGAAGAAGCAGCAACAAAAATCTTCTTGGCATAGCCCTTTTTTTCCCAATCCTTTAGGTGCTGTAGAAGTTTGCCTCAGCCATGGACAATGCTATGTAAATCTAACATTAATACAAAGTTCTGGGGTGATAGGCAAAGCGATGCTTCTTCTGTATAGTTTCTTACAATCATCCAGAACTGACATGAGTCTGCGGGTCCCAGCCTTAATACTTAACACCTAGTGAAATCAGTGGGAGACCCAGCATTTGTCAGCAGCCTCTTCTCAGTTCTTTGAATAGTTAGTCCCACCCACACCCCAAAATCCCAAACAAAATAACGAATCACAGTGGTACTAGAGATGTATTTCACTCAGTACCAGGAAATAAAACTAAGTTCCGTTTTTCTCCAAGCTGGGAAAAATGTCAAGATGTAAAGCAAAAAGATAAGTATTTCTATATGTTTTTTCTTATTCTTTGTGTCCCAGCTGTTACCTTTGCTCTCATTCCCTAGCTTTTCTGCTCATCACACTTGCCTGTAAACAAACGCCTACTTCCTTATAATTAAATGTGGACAAATGGTAGTAGGAGGAAAAATCAGAACAAAATGCCAGTGACTATAAACAGATTAAATACACATATCATTGAAACATACTCATGTAAGATTTATTTAAGTGTGAAGTAACACACATTTTCACTTTTTAAGGAAAACAGTTGTTAGTGCCAATTTGTCATTCAAAAAATTATAGAAAGCTCGGCAAAATCTAGTGAGATAACCACTTCTACTGATTGACAGCAACAGTATATTTAAAGAATAGAATTATTTGGTGAAGAAAAGCCTTCATTCCTCAATGTCATTTATGTAAAAATAACTTTGGATCAAACTAGTTTGCGAAGCTGCATCATATGTTTCTAAAGCATCACTGCATCTGCTGGATGAGTACTAGTATATTAAGTTTCAAGTATTAATGAAAACAGTTTTTTATGGTCGGATACTTTATGGTGGTGTAATTCAAATACATTAATAAGTGTGAATGAAGAGTATTTCTCCTTGTTTATTTGCAGAGAAAGGGAAGAAATTTATTATTTTTTTTTTTTTCCCCAATAAATTTTTGACTGTTCCCTTCCTGACTCTGAGTATTTCAAGTGAAATTGACAAAAATTGTAGGCAGTGAATACTTGACAGGGTTGGAAGTAATGGAAATATCTTTTGCACCATTGATGTTAATTTAGTCACAACAAAAGCAGGATGTGGGTTTATGTTAGCACAGTGTGTAGAACCCTTGCTATCTTTCAAAATTCTTTTAATCTTTCTCATAAATTTACTTTAAGTATCTTTCCTGCCAATAAAATATTTTACCAGGAATACGTCAACGTTGATAAGCTTAGATTGATAATCTATTGTGAAATAGTTACTCTATTCTGATTTAAAATTTTTTACGTTTTTAATTTATTGCTGTATTTATATTATTTTCAGGATGCTTAACATATGACGAGTTTCCCATAATGACACAATGTTAAAAACTTACCTACCTTCAGAAGCATCTCTAGCTAAACTAGTAACCAAATACATATTTGTTTACTTTAACACTGTAAAACCAAGATATGGTGGGGCTTATTTGTTCTGTCAGTGTCTTTGTGTCCTATCTGTTCAGCTCAGTGATTACTGTCAGTATTGTGCTGTTTAAAAGAAGAGCTGAAGGGAGAGTGGAAATGCAATTTGTGTTCAGTGCTGCCTCACGTGCCACAAAGAAAACTGGCAGCTTAACACAGACTCTTTGCTTGACCTTAGCAGTAGAGCAGAAAGAATACAGCTCTTTTTGCTTATACTGAGAGTTCCATCCAAATGCATGCATCTAAACGGGAAAGACACTTACACTGGAGTATATGGGGAGGGAGACAAACAGTGGAAAATTATGCAGCTGAAGAAAGAAGTCTGGCTTTGTTCCTGACTGTCTCTTTGAAATTACTGTAGAATGCCTTGTCCCCTGTGTTCTGCACTGCCCACTCAAAAAAATCTGTATTAAAATGGTTAAAAGAGTGCATGGTTAAATGTGGTGGAATAGAGAGAGAGGAAGATGTAGGAAATACTCCAGTGATTTCTGTAGGGTTGGAGAGAATTAGCAAATAGTCTTGTGTCCAGCAAATATTATAATAGAATTTACGGTAGAATTTGTAGGAAAAAGAATCTCAAACGTGTTTTGTACATTATGGAAGAGAATAGCTAACAGGATATACGTTCCAGGGTTACAAAAATGTTTCCAAAGTTTAAGATGTAAGTCTTTTGGTAAGCATTTATGGTGGATTGACCCCAGCCAACCGCCACACACCCCACCACTTGCTCGTTCCCCTGTTAAACTGTTATCCCCTGATAACAGTTTAATAGTTGAAGTAAAGCTGCAGACACAAGCAAGGATGATAAAGAATTTATTCACTACTTCTGCCTACCTTTGGCAAGCAGATTTTTAGCCATTTTCTGAAAAGCGAGGCCTCAGCACACATAATGATAACGGTCGTAACCATGAAAGATCTTGCTTCTTCCTGCTTTCCTTGAGCTTTTATTTCTGAGTATGACATCATAAGAAATGACATCATAAGAAAATGGTCAGTTTGGCTTAGCTGTGTCTTTTCCCATTTTCTTGCCTACTCCTAGCAATATGCTGGGGGCAGAGTGGGAAAAAGAAAATGCCTTGTTGCTGTGCAAGCATTGTTCAGCAATAGGCAAAACATAGTTGTATTATCAGCACTGGTTTAGTCACAGATCCAAAACATAGGACTATAGAGGCTTCCATGAAGAAAATTAACTCCATCCCAGCCAGACCCAGTACTGCAATTTATAGTCTGAAAAGGAGTAAAGGAGGTTTATTATTTCTTTGTAGTTTGCTTCTGTGACACTGTGTTTATATCATATTGATCGTATGTTGGTACTGCCATGCTCTTGTGTTTTGTTGAGTTGCTTTTGAAGGCCTCAAAGCCAGTGGGTTCCATCATTATTTTGCTTCTCTTTTCCCCTTGTCTATAATTTTGCTATTGAAAAACTATCTGTTGTTTCTTTGTTTCCTTACTTTTCTTAGAAACATCTATGTAGGAATCTAACTACAGATGGGCATCTCAGTGGCATGGAGGCATTTCTGCTGTACACTTTGCACATATATGAGTTACTTGTAAGCCATATCTACAGCACATACAGTGGTTCAGAAATATTTGTAGTCTATCTGCAGTCTCACTTGTTTTTGGGGAGTACCAGCATTGAATCCATCTGAGTCTTACAGTCAGGTGCCGAGGTACTTAAAGAGTTCTTGTAGCTCTTTCACATAAGAGTAAATTTATAGTACGCTACTTTTTTGTGCAGTTGAAGTGAAGAATGCCATATTTATAGCATCATTAAATCATAATTGGTAGAAGGTGGGTCAGTAGCACTAACATTTCATGCCACTGCTAAAGTACATATAGTTCCAAATCATTTAAATCACTTTGAACTGTCTTTCCTGGAAAGAATCTGTTGAAACCTATAGTTCAGGTCAGCACTGGCCAGCATTTCAGTCATCCTCCAAACCAGGTCTTCAATTTTTAGTCTTGGGATTCTGCATGCTGCACAGTATTTGGAAGTCAGTCTGGGAAACCAAACCACTTTTGCAGTCTAAGACCATTCAATTTAGTTGTTCTATTACAGCTCAGTAACTCTGAGCCAATATCAACCACATGGAGAAATCGGATGCAGTGCAGCGCAGCGGAAATGTTGAAATGTGTTCCAGGCAATTCTGATGCCATGCAGAATGGAATCTAGAGCAGGACAGCAGTGCTGCCTTCCCACTGCAGCTCTCATCATCTCTTTGATACTGGCTGTACTTCTCAATGCCCAGGAGGTATTTTTCAAAGTGTTGTAGTTCCTTGGCCTTGTCAGGATTCTTGGCAAATCTTTTTATCTACTCTGTGGCAAGGAATGGCCAGTTCTGAATGGTGATTCCCAAAGATCATTAGTGTATACTTAACAATCCTGGTAGTGAGTATCAAAGTATGCAGTGGACAAGACTGACTGAAGTGCCAGTTATGGGAGGCAGATGAAGTTTTATCCCACTTTCTTTTGGTTAAGTTAATTTGATAGACATATTTGTAATTAAAAAAAAATAGTTTTTTCACTATTTCATCTGATTTAAGGTAGTGCTTATGACTGTAACTTGAGGCTGTGTATTTCTGTATAAGCTCCACATTTATTTGTTAGTTTTTGGGCATTGAAAAGAAACAAAAAGTCTGAGTGAACTATTAGCCCCTAGTCATAAATCTATGACTGGAATTTAATTTTCAGTTTTTAAATACATAAATCCATATGATTATTGGCCTCAGCATTTACTTAAAAATAAAAAGAAATTTAAGCTGCATGATGTGTAACAATCATGTCACTGCTATTGTTATTGTGGCAGTTGATCCCTATGCTGGTGGAAGTCAGAAAGGTATTGCAAGCATGTTCTCACTGTGTTTTATGATCTGGTGTACACCTTATCTCTCTGCTTCTCTTTCCCATCTGTAAAAAGAGACCAGAAATATTTGCTGTCCTTTGTAGGGGATAAGCTTTCTGAACTACAAATTCAGAATACTTTTAAAAAGCTATTAAGTGATACATCTTAGTAGGTACTTAAGTCACAATGGGTCATCACGTGCAGCACAGTTCTGGGACCGGTACCAGGAGACAAGATCTTTGAACTTTATACAACAATTTCTTTAGAGTCCATGTCATCTCAATAAGCAAATTAAGATAAACGTGATAAACACTAAGATAAATTCTGTAAAGATGTTACAACTAGACATAATGATTCAAGGAGAGAGAGTCTTAACACATTTTGGTAAACTAAGAGAAATTAGTGTATATGTCCTCAAACAGAAAAGAAACTGTGAATGCCTACTTGCTACAACTGAGTTATTGAGCAGGTGGGGAGGCACAGCCAGGTTTTTCTTGGCCATGTTTTTGTCAGGACCCAGAGTTATTCCTCTTCTTTGAGAATTCTTCCCAAATTGAAACTCCAAAAGACATCTAATAGTTTATTTTAAACCTTGATAGATCTAAATATGAAAGACCTAATTAGGTGTTCAAGATTCAGGCAACTCTGGGATTTCCCTGAAAGAAGCATGCAGGAAACTCTGTGGGGAGAAATTTAGGTTACAGTGCTAAAATTCATCTTGCCAAATATCAGCTTTTGGAAGTCTTATCCAAGTCTAGACATGTAAGGCCTCTCTATGGTTGATGGAACCAGAGGCATAGTCCTAGAGATACTTAATTTCTTCCATTGTTTGAGAGAAGCCTAGATGACTGGGCAACTAGGATGACTAGTTGCCAAAGGATAGGTGGGAACAGTCAGAATCCAAATGTTGGTAGAGTTGGCTGTAATAGATGTGGAGAGCTCTTAAACATAATACGTTTTTGTATTCAGTACTAGTTCCTATTATTGCAGAATAGGAACTTTTTTATATAATATGTCTATTTATGATGGCTTCACTTAAATTTGTTTTGAACATATTTATCTACAATTTCAGTAACAATAACACTCCCCTTTAAATTGAAAATATATAGCGTAGCAATCAGTTTTGTGTGTCTTCCTTAGACCTTAATCGTTGGATACGTGAGATTTTTTCGGTTCCCAGTCTAAAGAACTTCTTTCTTTTATCTCCCTGTTCTAATATCAGTGATCACAAATATAGTAACCTTCAACATGCCCAGAGGTAAAGCTTCCAGTTATTAAATTACTTTTATAAAAGCAAGTTATGATTTTTTTTATTGTCAGTGACGCAAAAAGTGAGCATTTGCTGTCCTTCTGCAATCTTCTTTCCATCCATTTTCCAACTGAAACAACTTAGCTTCTACACACAACAAAAGTGGGAATCAGTTATTATTTAGAGACTGTTAGTTTTGCTTGCAGTAGGTACCTTAGATTTTTGTAGAACACTACAAAGTGTTTATTACTGCAAATTCATTTAAGGATCTCATGAGGGAGAAATATCATCACAGACTACTATCTGTAAGAAATAATTTTAATCACAGAGTATCTCAGATTTCCAGAAATGTAGGATTGAAGGCAGATGACAAGATTCAAGGCTTTGCTTTGCTTGCATTCAGGCAGAGAAGTCTTACCAAATAGGTACTTGATATTCATAGTTTCGCTGAAGCCAGTTAAATCAACAGTTTCAAACTGGCATCACCATATTTAGGGAGTTTGGTGAAAGATGAGTCAGCGCTTCACCGAGCAGACATATCTTCTGACATCGACATCACTTTATCTGCTGTGCTGCTCATTTTTGCTTCCACTTGTTCTTGGTTGATCTCTTGTTCTGTGCCACTTGATTCATCATGGTCAGTGATCCAAGGGCATGAAAAATTCATCCGAGACAACAAATATTTTGTAGTTTATGATAGTTCTTTCCCTTTGGATTCAAGACAATTAATTCCCCCAGATAGCAGAAAACTTACAGAGTATAGCAGTTCTGGCATTTCTGTGGAGAGAGCAAGTACAATTCTGTGTCTGTCATGCAAGAATAAAGATAATATGTTACAAAGTTGAATTATCTAAATAATGACAAAAAGTAATTTGTTTAAGGGAGTGGGTTGTGGAAAGGAATTTATTTCTGCCCTGATGGTAAATAGCACTTAATACTATGTACTAAATTTCCAGAAAGATGGATAGACTATATCAACAACAATTTCCTTTTTAAGGAAAATTCCAATTTTAAACTACTTATCTTACTAAGATAAATAAATTCCAGCCTATTTTGGTGCCCTCTATCTTCATTTATTATGATACCTACTCATTTACATTAAAATTTAATCTTCCACAAGCAGAATGGCTCTGTAACGTGTACTTCTCTCTAAACATGCAGTTGTGATGCAGTTTTTTCACCAGGGTTTTCAACTAAAAGAACTACAGCAGTGATATGACTAGATACTTTGGAGAATCTGTAATGAAATTTCTGTACAATCAACCATTGTTGGACACAAGAAATTAATATAGAGCTCCTAAGATGCAGGACAAAGTCTTATTCACAAGATTATCTTTACTTTCTCAAAATGGGAGTCCAATTTGCACATCATCATGATATTTGATACTGTCTGATGCCTTTTTTGTTATCTCCTATAAGACAAAGTGTCATCTGAAACAATCAAAGAGAAAAATTAAGTGAGAACTTTGCATAAGAGACAGATGATATGTAATATGAACTATCTACTGGATGACTACAGTAATTGAGTTGAACAAATTACTTTCCTGAAAACAAGTGGTGTAATCATCTGGCGCAATATGAATAAACAGCTAGTGCACTTGTGTCAGAGATGAACATGTGCTGCATAACTGAGGTAAGAGATCCCAAATCATGCATCTGCTTGTTCCTAGATTTTCATTCCTTCACCTCTTTGTCCATATTTCTTTCGGTCTCAATATATTCAGGTTCAACAGTTAAATCTTGTTATATTTTTTCTATGGTGTAAAGAGGCTACATTTCTCTTTACATTTCAAAAGCTGTGTCATATTACAATGCTTGTGTCACTGCAGTATAGAATAGTGTCATGTTGTTTTACCTCATACTTTTTCCCTCATTCTACATCTCTAATACGTTCTAAGAATTAACATCATCTGCTGCTTTTCTTCATGTATATGTTTGTGCAGAACTGCTCATGTTTTTTGTTTACAAACAGCAAAGATTCTCTAAGTCTTATGAGAGTAATTTTTTTGAAAATAATTGATCTTTACATATGTTTTGCATGTATTCATGGAGGAGGAAGCAATGTTCTTTATGTGGCAGTTCTGGAGCAGGAATGAATTTACACAGTTCCATTAGCGACAGTACTTATCCATTCCAATCCCAGCTGACCAATGCTGTAATTAGTATGAACAGTATCCTGCTAAAATTTCACAGACTCTGACAGGCTTGTACAGGAAGCTATATTTAGTCAGATGTAAATGTATATTTCACCAGGTGTCCAGATTTTCAAAAGCAGAATGATACAATGCTATCCCTGTTACTTTCTTACACATGATAGCTTCCAAAAAGGAATATCTTTAGCTATACCAGTAAAATATGTCATGTAGATTCAGATTTCTATACGATGACATATATTTGAAGGACTGCTTGTGTCTGAAGATGCATTTTCTCTGTTTAAATTCTCAAAGATAGATCAGTACTTTTAATTAATTTATTGACTGTGTTTGATGCACGCCAGTTTTTGGTGGTTTACCCTCTTTGCTGCCAGGGCACACTGCTGACTCATATTGAGCCTACTGTTAATCAGCATCCCCAGATCCCTTTCTGAAGGGCTGTTCTCCAGCCACCCCTCTCCTAATTTATCTTTTTGTCCAGTGTTACTCTGGCACAGGTGCAAAATCTGACTTATGTTCCTGTTAAATTTCATGTTATTGATGACTGCTCAGTGCTCAAGTCTGCCTACATCCCTCTGCAAGGCCTCTCACTCCTTGAGAGAGTCAACCTAGAGTCATCTTCTTATACTGTCAAGAATTTAGTCTCTATTCATGCCCCGTTTGAAGACCTTATCTTGAAAATAAATAATAAAAATTAAATAGATTTAAGTAGCAATTTGCCAAATTTCTTGCTCTACAGCACCTATTAGATCAGTTATGGGGATTTCCCTGATTTATTCTCTTTGTCTATTCCTGACTAACTCTATCAGAACCTGATATTGTATGTATAGTCAGAGCTCAGGAAGAAACATGAAAAAGTTGAGGCCTTCTAAAATGGGAGTAACATTTTGAAAGGTGTCAGCATTTCTTCTCAACTCTTGTCACCAGATAAAGCTACTTAGCAAAAAGATAGCCAGAATGAGATCAGGTGTGTGTTGTTAAGCAGAGAGAATATATGGGCTTCCAGAAGGCTTCAGAGAAGAGAAACACAAACCACTTAGTCGGAAGCCTGTTCCAAATCACATTCAATAACACATTGATACAGCTAAAAAACATGTGGAGAACATCAGGGTCAAGAAGGTCCCTTCATGAGATAGAGATTACTACTGTCAAGTCTCTTGAAATGTATAAAAATAAACTAAAACCCAATCTCTGACAAATATTATACATTTCAAAACTGGTGCACAGTTGCTCCAAACCACCTCTTTGCAAAAATCAATTTAGTAATCTAAGTCAAATCAATCAAACCAGTAATCTAAAGAATCAATAACAGGACATTCCATGTTAAAAAGAAAATAAAAAAAATCTGAAAAGGTGACTATGGTCTTATGAATATTCTGTGAATGCCTTTATCAGTCTGACTGAATGTCTGAGAAGATATTTGGTTGATTTTTCTTTCTGATACGTAAACTTGTGCTTAAAAGTTTGATCTTCCAAAGCCAGTAGAAGATAGTAACAAGATTTATGCTGACTTCCCTGGTCTGTGAACAAAGATGTAATGTTCACTTTCTCTGTCTTTAACTGCACCATAAATTTTACTAATCTCTCTGAACGTATACTTTCTCTTACTCTTTCCTCAGTTCTCAAGAGTTTTTCCCACATAATGATAAATATACAGCAGAAATATCACAGGAATTTGCTACTATCCCTTAGTACAATGACACCAGATAGGAAATGAGTTTCGGGAAATTTAATGTTCTTCATAATGTAGATTTCTCTTCTCTTTCTTAATGAGTTGTACAAAAACATTGAAGAACGGCTGCTTGGTGTAAGTACTTTTAAAAAGGGTAGAAAGGAGGATCCTGGGAGCTACCAACCTGTCAGCCTCACCTCTGTGCCTGGGAAGATCATCAAACAGATCCTCCTTGAAGCTATGCTAAGGCACATGGAGGACCGGGAGGTAATTCGTGAGAGGCAGCATGGATTCACCAAGAGCAAAACCTGACTGACCAACCCAATGGCCTTCTATGATGGAGTGACTACATCAATAGACAAGGGAAGAGCTATGGATGTTGACTCTCTGGACTTCTAGTAAGGCTTTGATATAGACTCCCACAATATCCTTCTTTCTAAATTAGACAGGTATAGATTTGATGAGTGGACTGTTTGGTGGATCAGGAATTGTGGACGAGGAACTGGTTGGATGATCACATCAAGCAGGAAGTGGTGAATGACTCAATGTCCAGATGGAGATCAGTGACAAGTTGTGTCCCTCAGGGGTCCACATTGGGACCAGTGTGGTTTAATATCTTCATCAATGACACAGTGAGATTGAGTGCACCCTCAGCATATTTGCAGGTGACCCCAAGCTGAGTGATGTGACTGACATGCCTGAGGGACAAGATGCCTTCCAGAGGGACTTGGACAGGCTCGACAAGTGGGCCTGTGTGAACCTCATGAGTTTCAACAGGACCAAGTGCAAAATCCTGCATGTGGGTCAGGGCAATGCCCAGTATCAATACAGGCAGGGGGATGAAGGGATTGAGAGCAGCTCTGCCAAGAAGGACTTGGGGGTACTGGTGGATGAAAAGCTGGACCTGAGCTGACAATGTGCAGTCATAGCCCAGAATGACAAACCTATCCTGAGCTGCATCCAAAGAAGTGTGGCCAGCAGGGTGAGGGAGGGGATTCTTTGCCTCTGCTCTGCTCTGGTGAGAATCCCCAGCAATGTTGCCTCCAGACTGGGGCCCCCAAAATAAGAACACGGATCTGTTGGAGTGAGTTCAGAGGAG
>VXBO01011259.1:19819-37168 GCA_013400135.1 Rhinoptilus africanus
AGCCTTTGGGAAAAGGCTATTTTAAAGCAGCATGTGCTTCTTTTTCTATGAAGAAAATTTGAGTGAGAGAGTAGAACGAAGTAAGGTATTGCAAGACACCTCTTATTACCTGCTAAAGCATAATGAATTAATGTAATATGCTGAGATCTTAGATGAGACATTATCAGGACTTTTGTCAGCAAAACCATCAGTGAAGTACGGGTACTAATTGGTAAATGACTGACTGTTCCAGAGAGCTGCACCAGTTGCACAGGGTAGGTTCTCACAGGAAAGTCACTATGCTGATTGTAAGCAAATGTGCACTTCTCTCCCATCTCCCTTGGGTAAGTCTGGTCAGATAATTCACATTAAGCTGGCTTGGTGAAGCTTTCCCTGACAGGCACATCATGCCGTTTGGATTTGATTTTTACAGACAGGCACCCCACCTTTGGCAATAGCTTTCACTGCTGTGAATTCAGTTGAAACTGGTCTTGCTCCTTCTAATGGAAGAGGACTGGGCAAGTGCACTGAATAAATATAGAGCCACTCATTAGAACGGTGCTGACCTTGCTTGACCAGAGTGTGCCAACACTGTGGCAGACTGCTTCCAAGGTTTTGTGCTTGCTGGAGAAGAGCAGGGGCACACAGGAGAAATACCTTTTCTCCCCCCTGCAGGCCTGTAAGCCTAAAACTTAAGGTAATTCTTAAGGAAGAAACATTCTTTTTTTTTTTTTTTTTTCCAAAGTGTTTTAGTTAAAGCAACTATCAGAACTTTTGTTCTACATATCTCATGTCTCCCCCCTTCAGTTCAGCAGAGAACATTCGGCTTTTCAGTCCCCGTCCTCACATATCAACAGGACTCAGGAGATGCTGCTGCATTGGCTTCATGGCCATCTTGGGACCAAAAAACATTTTGGGACCAGAATAATGGCAAAATGGATGTGAAACAGATGATAAAGAAATGCATCCTGATGACTATAAATCCCCCATTAGGCAACATGCTGGGGAGTGATCCTTATTAAAATTTGATGGGAAGACCAGCAAGTAAGAGAGAGAGTGGTTAACTCACGTCCGCTGAAGGGTGTCTTTAGATAAGAACACGCATGCAGCTGCCAGGGACCTTCTGATGCTTTGTAAATTATTACCCTGCAGTGACTGGTTTGTGTGTCAGAATCCTTAACCACATTAAGGCAGAACAACTTCCCAAATGGAAGTTACGGAGTGTGTTGGAGGCAAAGGTGCTGATATAAAAGTGTGGGAGATTGCTGTTCAAGTTTTCCATTAAAGTGCTACTTTGATGAAGCTGGGGTGTGTATTGCTTTTGGGCATCTGTCAGAAAGGGAAGTGAAAGCCTTATGGAGCACTGGAGCATGTTATTGGCAGTATTGTAGGCAATACAGACGTGGAGAGGATTGCAAAAGCTGCTTTTACACTCTTTTAACGTGTTCATCTGGATGGGCTGTGTTTTGTCTTCACCAAAAGAATAGGAAAAGAAAAAAGAATGAGGGAANAGGGAAGGGAAGGGAAGGGAGGCAACTTCTGTGGGAGAGTAATTCAGAGCTTTGTCGGTTTTTATGCTTATGGGGCTGTCCATTTAAATGTGAGGGTACAGTTAGTGGAGCTAGGATAATCAGTGGAGTTACAACAACCACAAGACAGCGTCAGTAAGAGATGGAAACTGGAAGAAAGTGATGTGCCACCTTCTATTGGAAGTTGTAAAGCTCTTAGGAGTGAAATAATTCCACCCATATCCTGAGCAAAAAAAGGGGACTTCCTTTCTTATGGACTTTCTTAACGTGAAAGAATGTCTCACACCTGTAGAAGTCCCCTAACCGCCAGGCCTGTGGAAGTTCACCCTATCTTCTGAGGCTGGGCATAATTCTAAGCATTGGGAAACCAAGATGCATTTAACTTGTTTCTCACTGGCTGATACGTTCCCCCAAGAATTGCTATATAATCCTTTCAATAAAGAAATCCACAGAAAGTCAGTGTGCCTCCTTTTGAACGTTCTGTTCTTTCTTTCTGAACTATTGTATTCCTCATAGTGCAAGGAGGTAAGCCTATAGCTGAAGCCAACTTGGTGGCACTCAGTATAACATGACTGATGATCAGAAACACTATAATCACCAACCCAACTTCAAAAGACTTCAATAAGAAGGACAGGCTGAATGAGAGGCAATGTTAACTTATCTTGGAAAAGTTGATCAGTTTATCAAAATTTTAATAAATGTGCATCTGAACTAGTTTCTTTCTGTCCTGAAATCAAAATAATACTACTTTGTAGAAAACAATTGCAAACTCAGGAAGTCCTGTCAAACAGACATTTATCTGACTGATGTTAATTTCTGTTTCCTTTATCAGGTAGTATGATCCATACACTTTTAGATAGTGTCATTACTTTTCCCTGCAATTCACACTGAGATTTTCTTTTCTCAGTAAATAAGTTAAACAAAGTTATTTTTAATTAAAGAATTGCCTACGGTCAAAATATATAAACTTGTGAATTTAATAGATACTATCATCTCTTAAGTACTATCAAGGATTTTAATATTTTGTATAAAAGAGGATCAGGGAAAGTTAATTTTTGGAAAGAACATTATTAATGTTGTAATGGATTATTATCTTAATATGATTCTGGTTACACATAGGTGCCCAATCACACTGTAAAGGGCAGTTATGCTCCTGGATATACTATCGTTCAGACATGACATAAAATTGAGGTGCAGACCAAATGTGGTCATGGTGATACTATGATACTTATGCATTAGTATAGATGTTGCAGTTGTCTTGGACCATCAATTAAATGACATTAATTACCCTGCCCCTGAAATTCTTTGAGTTATTACAAAGTGGTAGGCTGTTCTTATTTTTTCTTCTAAGCTTTACTAAAAAGTAGGTGCTGCTTCCAAAGAACTTTGACCAATTATTTCTTAAATAAGGCAGGATAGAAATAACTGATATTTATGAGGAGAGATTAAATAGTGGGTGTTAACTTGGGGATGTAAATATTAAGAGAGACAGTGACTTTGCTATAAACCCATATTTTGTGTGTGACTTTCAGAAAGTAACACTTAGAATCAGTTTTAAAATAGAGTTTTATCTTTTTTTTAATAGCCCTTTCTTTTGTACAGTAAAAGGATGAGGGACAATGAACAGAAGCTGTAGCAAGGCAAATTGCTATCAGATATACGGAAAAAATTCTTCACTGTGAGAGTGGTCAAAGACATTAGGGAATCTCAATATGTGAAGATATTAATAAGTAATCTGGACAAGGCATTGAGTAACCTGACAGATGGGAAATGAAGGGATGTGGTCTGAGCATGGGACTGGACTGCATGTCCTCCAGATGTCCCACTGAACTGAAATTATTTTGCAATTCCATGATTCTCAACTTGCAGACTGTCCCTTTCCATAGCCAATCCGGAGCCATCCAGGAGTTCAAAACATCCAGGCACCTTCCTTGCAGGCAGCCAGGTTCAGGGTGCAGCTGGTTCACACAGAAAGGACCAAGCTCTTCTCCAGAGTAACATCCCACAGTGTCATTGTCCATTTGTGACAAAATAGATTTCCTTACAAAGCTGATTCAGATGCTAAATGCCAGGGAGAAGAGAAATTTTAGGCAACTTCTAGTGAATAACAGAGTTTCTGAATGCCCTTTCTGATTCACTGTACTCTTTGTGAGCATTATAAAAGGAAACTATGTGTTTAATGTAACTTTTTCATCATGGATACAACAATCTTACTCCTAGTTCCTTAAATATTTTGTACACTCTGACCATGATTCTCATTTCTCTCTTACACCCAAAAAGGGACTATAACATTTACCTTCTTTAGATACATTCAGTGAAGCTTCATTCATTTATTTTTATGCTACTTTAGACCTTTAAATACAAATTGGGATGATAAAATATAGCTATAAAATGGTGGAAAATAGAAGATAATTTTTGAGATTATGGGAAGAAATTATTGCATTCAGAGTATGTAGGAAAGCTGTATTATTTAAGGCTATTCTTTGTATGTACTTAATCTTTTTTTTCCCTCCCCCTCACCATCCTGAAAATATCTCCTCCCTCTCATTCTGTTCCTGCTGTGTATGAGTACTACCTTGCTGTCTACCTTTGTTAGGTCTCTGTAGGAAGAAAGGCAATTAATATTTCAAGAGACCTCCTTGTAAAATAAAGGTTAAATCAAGAAAAAATAACAATATAAATAAATTATGAATTCTGATCTTGTTCTGGAAAAGTTAGTGCCATGTAAATTTAAAGCCAGCATTGTAGTATTTTCAAGTTGCATTTGAGACGTTACAAGGTGTATACCTGACTGCCTAAGTTCATCTCTTTTGTGGAGAGAATTTTAATTCTGGCAAAGAAAAAAAAATGTTAATATTACTCTATTTTTAATCTCATTACTATTGTGATTATTATTAATAGCACTTAGCTTTTTCACTGTGGGTGTTCCCACAATAGAAAGGAAAGGGACAGAAACTTAAAGTGAACTATAATCTTGATGCATTAGGGAAAAGGATACAACCAGAATGATGATACAGCTGAAGTTGTAAATTAGAGAATCAGTTCGGCTCCAGCACCTTAGGAACCAATACTAAGAACAGAAATATTCAGTGACATGCTGAGAGACAAGCCCTCTCTAAAAATGAATTAACAAGGCATGAAAAGTTTGAGGAGGATACTGGGAAGTAAAAATGACATATCAAAACATTATATTTTGGGTCTGGGTATATTTAAGACAAGAAGCTGGAATTTCTGCTTTGCATGAAAGCTGTTGGAGATGGCACACACAACACTCTCATCCTGTGACCTGAACAGGGTTGGCCCACAGAGTCTATTCATCTTCTGTATAGCTCAAGAAATGAGTTTAACGAATACTCAATGCTTTCAAATTTGGTTTCCCATAGTAGCTATCAAAATAAATAGTCTAGTTTCTTGAAATGGACCCTAAAGAACTTTGTGTTGAATTTTCAAGTTCTGAAAAGCCACCCAGTTTCATTATAGACACCATGTAAAAGTATGCATACTTAACTTTGGGCAACTGTGTTTGAAAATGGTGAGTTCTTTTTAAATAAACTGAAGAAAAAAAGAGTGTATTGTCAATCTTTACTATTTTTTTTTTTTTTAAAGTCAAATCCTCATCATACTGTGGAGCAAAACAATAAAGTTTTCAAAAGGTTTCGTTCACAGTAACCTTATGCTAATAAATTCCATATAAATATTAATTCACAAAAGTTAAAGAAAAAAACCACAGATATTTTTACCTTTTGGGAATAGTATTTAATGATAGTCAAGTAAATTCATTTGGCCAAAAAATAATCTTGCACTTATTCCCTGTTTTCACAGCAAACATGAAGAGGATGTTCAAATATTATTTAATACCTGAAAAATATTCTCTTAATTTATTTTTTAAATTTAATTTTAATTAAATCTTGGCTGTAATAAGGAAAGGGCAAAGATGTTCTAACTGTAAAGAAATACTATAAAGTGCACCATCCACCTAATTCATCCTTACACTGAAGTCAGCAGGCTTGTTTCCTGGGCTGAATACAAAGTTGATGGTTTTATATTAAACATGACTGTGGTGTAATTGGAATTGCACATGCATATATTTGGCCCAATGACTTTATTAACTTTCATCCATAGGCAGTTATTGAAAAGAATATTGTCAGCTCTGCTTATTTAAAATGAAGCTTGCTTTCTGTTTTGGATCCTTCTTGGATGAGAGGCGAAAAAAAAAAAAGGAGTAAATTGGTCCGTACCCAGGTTCTGAACACCATGTCATTCAATTTCAATTAAAAATAACAGAAAGAAAGATATTTTTGTTTGTTGCTTTGCAAAACATGAAATAAGCCCTGGGCTTATGTTCTACATTCTTACTTTCAGATGTGTATTTTCTTTTATTTCCAAATTTGAATCAAGACTTGCTGTCACATTGAACCTTGCTGTCATTTGGAATAATATTCTTTTCATCCTGTTTTACCATTTTTTTATGATCATGACTACAACAAGAGTTATTCTTGGTGTTTGAATGATGATGAAAGAAAAATAATCTTGAGAAGGCTGAAATACTGGTACCATCTCATGTAACTTCAGAGCTCTCTGACATAGCTCTCCATTTCTCAGTAGTAAGCCAAGGCTGCACTTATGTCTCTCTTTCTCTCCAATGATGAAAAGTAGCACTCTCATGGTGCGATTCATCTGAGCCATCACAGGTATCTACCTTAAAATGATACAGACCACTTTCTGGAAGTGCCTGTTCCTTCCATTGCTTCTGAAAGGAAGTGAGGAGCATAGAAGAGGTGTAGATTTTGGCCCTCTGAACATCTACCTTTTAGTTAGATGAATCCCAGGGTGCTTTCCTGGTTTTACTGTGATTGTAATACCTGCGTGCCCTAATTGTGACCATGGGTCTGCTTTGTGGGTGCAGTTCCTAAGAACAATGGGAGAACATTTATGTCAAGAAAAATTGACATAGTAATAGAGAAGATAATGAAGTGACCTGCCCAAGATTAGTGGCAGAACATGGAGAAACCTCATGTCTTGGTTCAATACCCAAACTATAGAAGTGCATTGCCAATTAGCACACAAATCACTGAATGTAAGGCTTGCGTTACACTAATACAGTGTTTCTGTATGATGTCTTTTTTATTCATAACCCTCAAAATCAGTGAAATTTTATTTCTACTGAGTGATGGTAAACATAGCTAGGGCATACACAGTGAGAGACAGCATCTGTCATGCCTTTGTCCCCACCATCAGCCTGAGAAACTATTTGTTCAGTTGGGTAGTCGGTAGTCGGTACTTCTAACAAAATTTTTTTTGGTTCTGAGGGGACAGGAAACCATGAACTACATTGATCAACTGGCAGGTCAAGCCAACTGGTGACCTGACAACAAAAGAAGATGACCAATGGGAGAAGATGGAGTTGCCCTATAGTGGACGGGAGAGGACACCACGTTTAGAAGCGAGGGATATTTAATGTGGAAGGGGCAAAGTTGGTGTATGGAATTGTTGCCTTTGATTGATGGTCTAATAAGTAAGCATAACTGCTGATTATATTGACAGTGTTGATATATGATAAAGCATTAAAAATAGCCAAATTCTGGTGATTCACTAGTCACAACTATTCCCAATAAATAGAAGAAAAACTGCACAGAAGATGCAAGGGGTATAAAACCAGTCAATCTAGGAAATTTCACAGCAATTTTCCGCTTAGTTTTCAAGAAAAAAATAACATTTGTGCCCAGAAAAATAATTACAGAGTTACATTCAGTTAGCTATAGAACTATTGATAAATCACAATAGAAAACATCAGGAGAAAAAAAAAAAAAAGGAAGAAAATAAAAATCCTTTGTCAGTTAGCTGATACTTACAAACCCACAAAAAGGATGAGAGGGGAGTGGAAAAAAAAATAATAATCCCAGGCTTGTATCTTTATTAGAAGCTCAAAATGTCACATATAAGCAAGGAATACTACATAAAATATTAAGCGACTCTAATGCTGACTAGGAAAATTTATAGAGTTGGAGCTGTCTGTCTTAAATCATGCCCTCTAGTTATCTGTGCTTCATCTCACCTAACTTGCATTCTCTGAGCGCAGTGGAAGTTTTTAATTCTGTGTATTTATAAAAAATTTACAAAGGGCTAATTTAAGCACTACATTAAGATAATAGTAATAATAATGATAATAATCTGAGAAGCACACAGAGAGAGGGAGAGAGATGTCACAGGAAGGAAGGGTTACGAAAGAGTAGTTACAAAGATGTGGGTTTTTTTCTTGTTTCTTTTCTTGCTTTTTAATGAAAACTGATGTTTTCACATCTAGAGGAGTAATTATTTGGTGGTTTGTTGCTCTGTCTGTTATGAAGAAATGCTGCTCTATATCATTGTGGTTGAAACTTGTCTTTTATTACAGCTTTAATAATGATTCTCTACCTGCTACTGACACTAAATGAAGTATCTTGCTGACTTATGCCTGACTAAAGGGAGCTTTTGTTTCTTTTTTTTTGCTTAATTTTTGATTTTGTGTCTTGGATGAAGGTAATTCAAAGTAGGTATGGTGCTTGGGATGTATGACTGAAGCAAGGTAAACTCACTTTGTGAGAGCATTCCTAACACTCATCTCACCCAGCACCCAAAGACTCGGAAGTCTCCATATAATCCCAAGGTCTGGTGATATTCGACACTCTTGCCTTATTTAATTAGAGCACTAAGTGTCTTCATGTGGGTTTGTTGTTATCGAAAACAGCATAAGGGAAGGGAAAAAGGAAACGTCTTGCGAAGAAGTAGTAAAGGGTACACAAGTTTACATGTGCGAGGGAATTAGCTTGAGAGTCAGGGCATGGGCAAAAATAAAAAAGACACTCATCTATGCTTGTAGCCATTTCCTTTGGAAAAAAAACCTACCAAAGTTTTACATGTTCTTTCCTGCAAGAGAATATGTTAGGATACAGCAAGACAAGAACCAAATAGAAGACAGCAAGGTGTTGACAGTCATGGGAACAGTGGATAACAGTGGATAACAGTCCATAACTTCTAACATCAGTTAAATCTGTGCAAGTGTCTTGAAATAGGCAATGACTATTTTAACCAGTAAACTTTTGAGGGAAATGAATAGTTAAACCAGGAGTCACAACTTTAGGTGTCTAAATCAGATAACATAAAAATTCCATATGCATTGATTTGCAAAGTTTTCACTGTCCTATACATTTAAGGAAGGAAAATTGTTTTTGGATAACAGCAAATTTAGGGCAGGAGACAGGCAGGGAACATGTGAAACAGTCCTCCTCTAGCTGAAACGCTGCTGTGAACTGCAGCATCTTCTCACCATTGACCATTTTGGAAGATGGATTCCTCTTAAAACCCTCCACATGATATCTCCAGACTATAACTCTTATAAAGTGTTCAGAATAGAAAGTTCAGTCTCTGTCACAGGTACAGTGAAAACATTTTAAAATTGATATTAATTTTCTTTGATGAATCATAGAATCATAGAATCATAGGGTTGGAAGGGACCTCGAAAGATCATCTAGTCCAACCCCCCTGCCAGAGCAGGGTCACCTAGAGCACATCACCCAGGAACGCGTCCAGGCGGGTTTTGAATGTCTCCAGTGAAGGAGACTCCACAACCTCTCTGGGCAGCCTGTTCCAGTGCTCTGTCACTCTCACAGTAAAAAAATTCTTCCTGATATCCCTCTTGAATCTCCTATGCTCCAATTTGCATCCATTACTCCTTGTCCTATCACTGGTCATCACTGAAAACAACTTCTCTCCATCTTCCTGACACTCCCCCTTTACGTATTTGAAGACATTGATGAGGTCACCCCTCAGTCTCCTTTTCTCCAGACTAAAGAGACCCAGCTCCCTCAGCCTTTCCTCATAAGGGAGATGTTCCACTCCCTTAATCATCTTTGTGGCTCTGCGCTGGACTCTCTCAAGCAGTTCCCTGTCCTTCTTGAACTGAGGGGCCCAGAACTGGACACAATACTCCAGATGTGGCCTCACCAATGCAGAATAGAGGGGGAGGAGAACCTCTCTTGACCGACTCACCACACCCTTTCTAATACAGCCCAGGATGCCATTGGCCTTCTTAGCCACAAGGGCACATTGCTGGCTCATGGTCATCCTCCTGTCTACCAGGACCCCCAGGTCCCTTTCACCTACACTGCTCTCCAGCAGGTCAGCCCCCAACCTGTACTGGTACATTGTGTTTTTCTTCCCCAAATGCAAAACTCTACACTTGCCCTTGTTGAACCTCATCAGGTTTCGCCCCGCCCAACTCTCCAGCCTGTCCAGGTCCCTCTGAATGGCAGCACAGTCTTCTGGGGTGTCGGCCACTCCTCCCAGCTTGGTGTCAACAGCAAACTTGCTGAGGGTACACTCTGTACCCTCATCCAGGTCGTTGATGAAGATGTTGAACAACACCGGTCCCAGTACCGACCCCTGAGGGACTCCACTAGTCACAGGCCTCCAACCTCCTTCCCTTCAGAAACTTCAATTTGACTAATAAGTTCTGATCTTTCAACTCTGTCTCTTTTTTTGGGCTGAATATTACTGTGAAAATGTTGGACTAAAAATTCTTATTTTTTGGCCAGCTCTTTTTTTCTTATTGCTCTTTTATATTCATTCTTACCTAATTGTGTTATAGAAAGATGAAATTCCTTAGTGGTTACATTGTACAAGCTAACAAGGAGGCTTTCCCAGATCAGAATTTCTTTAACCTCAGGGATTTTAAAAATTGGTGAAAAAAAAAAAAAAGGAAATATTATTATTATGTGGATTACTTATAAGGAAATTATTTTAAGCAATTTAGTTTAGATAAAACAATCCAAAAGTGGGGCTGTGGCAGAAGCAGGAGCCAGTTGCCATAAATTCTCCTCAGTGCTCCGTGTTCAAATAATCCCTTTTAATTTTTTTAAAATCTGAGTTAACCTTTGTGGCAAATGGCCAAGCCTGAGAAGATCCCACTGTTAACAGTGGGGTCTGAATGTACAGCGTGCTCAATCCTCCGTCAGCTCCAAGATCCCTGTGCCATAAATCCCACAGGGAGAAGAAAAGACCTTTCCTATGGACCCTATAATGCATAGAGTTAC
Source organism: Rhinoptilus africanus (assembly GCA_013400135.1). Classification (NCBI taxonomy): domain Eukaryota; kingdom Metazoa; phylum Chordata; class Aves; order Charadriiformes; family Glareolidae; genus Rhinoptilus; species Rhinoptilus africanus. The sequence goes on from VXBO01011259.1 coordinate 30,399, forward strand.
CTGTCTCAAGTATTTCCCTGTGTCCCTTAAATACAAAATGGTGTTACTGAGTAACAGGGATCCCTGGAAGACAGGGAGGAAAAAGAAAAAAAGGAAAAAAAAAAAAAAAAAAGAGAGAAGGTAGCACCCCATTTTGTAAACTGGAAGGACTTCAGCTAATGCTCCATAAAAACTGGCTTAATATACAGTTATTACAAAGCTTCAGTTTTTTGACAGATTAAGTGCTATTAAATCACTTTGCTCTGAAGGCACTAAAAGGTCACAAGATGAATTAGTTCAGGCCGTCTTAGCCTACTCCTCAGCACGTTGCTCCACTCAGAAGAGAAGGGGGTGAAAAAAAAGAAAACTGAACTGGAAATTATGACCCTCTAAATGTCTACAAGATGCGAAGCTGTGAAGAATGACAGTGCCTTGTCAAAAGCAGGCAGATGGGCTTTTATCAGCTTGCAGGGCAATTTTCTTTCCTTTTTTCTTTCTCTTTATTTTTTTTTCCCTCCTTTTTTTTTTTGGTAGATTCTGATCCATAATGTTGCATTCTGCCCTTTAGGAAGAATTTTCCAGTTGAAAAGATCAGCAGGGATAACCTAGCTTATTGCTTAGGACAGGTAAGATGCAATAATTTTTTTAACAGTACAGTTGGAGCATATTTCTTTTTTAAGTGGCTGCTTTAATAGGAAAACTTCCCTTCTGAAAGGGATTTCATATGCTTTTGGGTAAGGATGGCATCTCATGCCCAATGATGTTTTATTTTTCTGTATTTTTCAAGGCATTTGCACAGTGAAAGCGGACAAATACTGCACGTGTGTATTGTTTCCAGTACTGTCTTCTCTATACAGATTGATCACTCTGCCCTCAGTGAAATTATTCCAGTTTTACAAGGTCAGTGTAAATGGGATCAAAACTGAATCCCTGATGAAGCTTTCCTTAAATCACTGATGCATTTTTGGTTTCAGTCACAGCAGGAATGTCCCCTGCCTTTGGGAATTGTATACTGACTCTGCTAGGGGTTTAATTTCACCCCAGAAAGCAGAAAAATTCAGTACTCAAGAACACTTTGTCCTTAATTCACCCTACTGGGGCCTAAAAGTTGTCGATCACACATTGTATTTCTCTACCCAGCGTTTGAGAACAGCAGGGGATCTTTACATTCAATAGGCCATGAGCTGCATTACTTCAGCACAATTGATGAAGAAAGGATGGATCAGTGACCTTCGCTTTTTGGATTTCTTTGCATTTTTATGGATGAATGTCATGACTGTCATGTCTTTTCAAGGCTGTTTTTTTCCATTATCATCCTCAGTTTATTTTCTTTACATTTTGTGGATCTAAGACTTACTTCCTACTCCTCACTAACGACTTGCTTTCAGCAGCTCAGATGGCACTGCTGGCTTTTGTGTTAACTGCCTTATTTTATAATATAGAACAATCTTGACTCAGCAAAGTACTTAAATATGTCCCTAACTTACGTATACGAATAGTGAGGGTAAAGTCAATGGAAGTCATCGTGGCTTAGACTTTGACATGTGCTTAAGTACTTTGTTGTATTGGATCTTCCTGTGTATTAAAAACCTATTGGTATGACAGCACCTTTCCCTTAAAGCCCTTATTGATCGTCTGAATCGATCTTTATCACAGATAGAGGAGTAATCATGTAAACAAATAACAGCTGAATACTCAGTCTGAAAAATGAAAAACACAAGGGCTCTTTAAATTAAGTAGTCCATCCAGCATCAGTTTCCTCTTCAAAAACCCCAAGTGCTCAAGTAAGTAAGTATACATCAACTTAAGGTGAGCTCATTTGCGATAGCAGTGTAGGACTAAGGTGAGAGCAAGGACAATCTAAGGCATAACTGAAAACACTGGCACATGAAGATTTAGCTTCTAAATCCAGCTGTCCCAGTAAAGCTACTTTCTGATCCCAGTTTCCAATAACAGGAATTCACGTTGACAGACATGCTTTCCCTTATGGAAACAACTCCAACATTAAACTTGTATTCACTAAGAGCAGATCTATGTTCATGTACAAAAAATGCCGAAGTGTTGTAAGAAATATGCTGAATGAGGAATAATTTCCATTACAACTTTTAATTTCAGTTGCTTATTAAAAGGAGAATTCATGAATAGTAAAGACTTGGGGAATAGAATACTATTTCCAACTGGATTATAACTTCTGGTGATAATAACATTCAACTTTTATTTATTTTCTACTCAAAAAGACTATAATTATTGAACTCTGTTTCTTTGAAAATGATACCTTAAGTGTTGGATTCTGACTCCTAGCAGACAAGTAAGGATTGACGCCACTGTAAACCAGAACCAGACTTTTCTAACCACCATCTGGACACTAAAAAGTAAAGTCTGAGCTTCACTGGAATGTCATTACCATAGACAAGAAAATTAAATTAGAGTTCAGTAGCACTTCAAAGGTACAGATACTTTTGCGTAATCATAAGACTCAGATTGTAGTCTACATTCCTAAAGATTTGTCTTTGTCCATTAGTATCAGTGGCATTCACTTTTGGGCCTGGCTAGAAATGTATAATTTCCTATATCTTTTACAAAATTAGTAAATTGACAGTTGAAGTACAGTCAAAAAATACATACACTAAACTTTCCTTCCTTAAACCACCACCACCAACAACAAAGCAAAATAAAACAAAACCAAAAAGCAGTTACTTTGCCAGTAAAACTAAAGATGTTTTTTAGGGGAGGGGAGGTTGATCCTTTTTTTCAAGAGATCTGTGAGTCCTCATCAAAAACTAAGGTTTTTCCACTGTGGAATTTCAAACTTTAATTGAAAGTCCCAGCTATCCCTTAAAACAAAGCAAAAACTGTCTTTAGATTTGAAGAATGAAGGCTCTGAGTGTATCAGCCACAAGGAGGCCATATTTTGAATCACAGCGCTGATTGAAATGAGTTAAAACCTTAGCGCAGTGCTGATTGAAATGAGTTAAAACCTTAGTGCAAGGTTAGCCATAGCAACTGGCATTGAATGAAACCTACCATGACCTTATCATAGTTATCATACCAAGTTCTGATAAGCCTCATGTAAAGAAAATTTGAGGATGAACAAGTTAAACGAGTAAGAATTGTGCAGTAATACTTCAGTAGTACTGAGGCCCCCTGCCTGGATTGATATAACCTGCCTCTCAATGTGATTAATTTGTACAGCTGATGTGCTAATATGGTCATATTGGCCCTTGCTCCTTTTCTGAGCCATCACAGATATCGAGTATAGGTAGGTGTGAGTTGCATATACATTTCCGGAGGTGAAGATTCTCCCATGGCTGAATTGAAAACCCTGTTAATGTCAATATTAGCTGTTTCTTTGCTCATCTCTTCAGATGATGAAAGGTGAGATGGGGCTAAGAAATGGAAATTGCTGAAAACTAATGGAATGCCAGCAGGAAAATAAAAAGCTATAGCAAGGCAAAGAAAAGGATAAGAAGGAAAGAAAAAGGGAGTCAGGGAAAGAAAAGGAAGGGACATTTCATCTGGCAATACAGTGGTTAACAAATGCCTGGAATCAAAGAGGGCTCTGACCATATTCTAACCCTGACCTTTGTACACTGCCATCAGCAGATCTTTTCTCATAGTTGGGAGTAATATTACTGTCTCCAGTTTATAATCCTATTCACAGAACTTTATGAAAGTAGTTTGACTCTTCTGTCCAGAAAGTTTGCTATGGTCTGGGAGGATCAAAAAAGAGAAGCTGGAGTAGCCAGTAGTTTTCATTTATGAAAAGCTCAATTTAATTGCACAAAAAGAGTGCAGTGCAAAAAAGCAAAGAAACTCAAAATTCCAAAATTAAAAAAACAAACCCAAGACCCCCTAAAAGGTGTGTATGGCATTTTTTACGTAATTGTTTGATCACTGGAGATTACAATAGGACTTAAAATCCATAGAAAATCACAAATTGCTATGTTTTATATATAAAAAAAAGCAATTCAAGTAGAGGACGTACCTAGTAAAAGGAGTTGACAGTATCTAACTTGGTAAGGTTTTCCTGTGATCTTATTATTGTCTAGTAGAGTAAATAAACAACATGAAACAGAAAATTTATTTAATTAAAGGTGCAATTTTTACCATGCTATTAACCATTTTAAAGTCTATGTGTATTCTATTTCATTTTATATTTCTTCTCATATCACTGGTACAGAAATTCCGAATTTTGACAAATATTCAGTTGCTGTTTTAATCCACCTCAGGGAAAAAGGAAAAAGATTTTAGCAAGTAAAATTAAGCTTACTTAAACATTTTTGCTCTTTAAATGAATTCCACTTCTGAAGAATGGGCAAAAGTTCACTGACTGCGAGACAGATGGACTTTCTCATTAGCACTGTGAATATTTGACATAGTATTTTTGAGCACAGACCTCTTAGATAGGTAAATGTTAGTCAATAAAGAAGCTTTCTCAAAGATTACACACAAACTTATATGTAAACTGCCCAGTGCCTTTAAAAAAAGATACATGATATCCTAACAATAACTGAAATGCTGCAAAGTAGCATACACAAGGCTATGATAATCACAGCAAATCATGGAATTAAGAACATGGAAAGTGGAGGGGAAAAAAAAGGTTTTTTTAGAGCTTGAAGTGAACAATTTCTTCAGGTGAGAGCTGTAGAGAAAACTGGTGAAAAAAGTACTTGAGCTAGCAGTCTCACAGCATAGCCTGAACAAAGAATTACAGCGGCACTCTCTTAACTGGGATGCATTGCAATAATCTGCCTTCAAGGATTATTTTTATCAACACAGTGAGTTAGCTACAACAGCTCACCCAGAAATGACAGTGTAGTGTACCATGGGGATCTTACAGGTGTAGCCACCAAGACTAACATTCCCCTGTAGCCAACGGATAACAGAGAGACTATTCCAGATTGTGTTTCAGAGCATCAAAACTGGTGGTAGCTCTGAATCACCTCCAGTGAGGATCCTTCTCTCTATTGATAGAGCTGTGGCCTCAGAAATTAACATCCCTTCGATATGGCCTTCGTCAATACCAATTTCATCTGATGAGGGACTGGAACACCTCTCTTATGAAGATAGACTAAGGGAATTAGGTCTCTTTAGCCTGGAAAAGAGGCGTCTGAGGGGGGACCTTATCAACACTTATAAATACTTGAAGGGGGGGTGTCAGGAGGATGGGGCCAGGCTCTTTTCGGTAGTGCCCAGTGATAGGACAAGGGGTAATGGGCACAAACTTGAACATAGGAAGTTCCACCTAAACATGAGGAGGAACTTCTTTCCCTTGAGGGGGGCAGAGCACTGGAACAAGCTGCCCAGGGAGGTGGTGGAGTCTCTGTCTCTGGAGACATTCAAAACCCACCTGGATGGGTTCCTGTGCAATCTGCTCTAAGGTGGCCCTGCTCTGGCAGGGGGGTTGGACTAGATGATCTCCAGAGGTCCCTTCCAACCCTATGATTCTGTGATTCTGTTCTGTGATTCTGTTCTCTATGGCGTCAGTATCTTCATCTGCATAAGATATTTAAGTGAAGAATATTAACAGCGCAGACCGAAGCACTTTAAAGCCAATGTTTTTTCTCTAAAATGTCTGTGGACAGAAAATAAGCAGGAAAAAAACAATATTTCCACTGGTATGACATTTCCTAGGGTCTTCATATTTAGTTCAACAGTCTTGGTTCTTTATGTTTCTAGACTTCACTTATTTTTTTTATTGTCTCCCTCTCTCTCTCATATTCCTGCCTTTAAAGGTTTATATCCCAATCGTTTTATTTTCTTGCCTTTGTTGTATTTCCCATCCATTCCTCCCTTTTGTTTCTCTCATATTTTTAGCAATACATTCCATTCCTTTCCCCACTACATAACAAAAAGAAGAAAAAAAATAACCAACCAGGTTATTTTTTAATGATAAGGTCATTTGCTATGCAAATATCTTTCCTAATTAGATGGTAAGTTCTCTGAGGACTCATGCATTTAAAAAGTACATGATTTGACTCCAGTCCTAATTTAACCCTCCAGCCCTAACTGTAAACAGCAATTCCTAGATGCTTAACCTATTATAGGTCTATAGGCTACAAACTGATATTTCTACTGCCTACAAGGAATGATACGCATGCAAAAAGAGAGGGTGTGGAAAAATCTCTTTATGGTCTGCTTCTTAAGCTACTTCTTAAGATATATAATACCAGGCAAATAGATTGATTAACACTGTTATCAAAAAGTATGCACTCATGAGGAAGTAAATATATATTCACTACAGTGGTGTGTCAAAATAAAGTTTTCTTTGTTTCTTTATGAGAAATAAAAGCATGAAAAAAAAATCTTTGCTTTCTACATGATCCTAGGAACTACTGAAGTCAATGGGAATTGAGAGAACGCAGTACCTGATGGCTATTACAGTATTTCTTGTTATTTTTTTTGCCCTCCTAGCCTGGTCTTTTGATTGTCTCTATATTTTGTAGCTGTCAGTAGGATGTTAATGTGTTATGACATGCTCATCATATCAAAAAGGAAGAAATGATTCATGTTGAAGATCAGACCTGTCATATAATTATACATTGACGGTTACAAATCAAAATAAATTATTCCTTCAAATATACATGCACCTTATACATTGACTGCACATGATCACATGTGGGCATGTGTGTGTTGGGAACAATAAAATAAAATTAAATTAGAATTGCAAGGAACTGGTAGTTGACATATTTCAAAGATAAACTATTTGAAATAGCTTATTTTTTGACAAGGCAGCTCAGAGGTCCTACATCTCCCCCTTTCCCTGCATGTCAGGTTTGCCTGTATCTACA
>VXBO01011266.1:4547-19475 GCA_013400135.1 Rhinoptilus africanus
CAATTTTTACTTAATACGAAATTAAGTACAGTTATGTATGAGCTGACTTTTATTAATGAACTACACCTGATAAAGATTTTGATTTCTGACAAGCTTTGCTATGATAGAGTATTAAATTTAAAATGTTAATATGTGTGTGCACGCTAATTTCTGTTTCTTGGCTGTTGTATTTTAACATCTGTCAAGCATGCATCTTGCTATTGGCGGGGCACAGATTTCCAAGATTTTCCCCAGATTTTCCATTCCTCCTGGACAGACCTTTGCTACTTAAAACACGATTGACAACAGATTAACAGAGGTTATTTTAAATGTACATGTTATGCTGGCAAAAAAACCCAAACAAAAAACCTAGTCCTGTCTGTGAGTCTGAGCTCCTTCCAAACTTGTGCTTATTCAAGCTTATTCTACCTGTCCTTGTCTGAAAGTATCTCATCCCTAAAACACCATCAGAATTTAATGTAAATTTATTATTATGTCATATATGTGTATGTTTATGCATAAGTACATAACTAAAAAAATTGCATATGCAGTATCATTCTGTTCGCAATAAAAAAGACTAAAAGGGTATTTGTTTTGTGGGGTTAATTTTTTCATTTGTTTCCCTCAGAATACCTTTTCCGGTAATTTAGAAAACAGTTTAAATAGAAATTAAGAAAAACCAATTTAGTGCATAATTTCACAAGCATTTCAGACAATAGTTAATCCACTAATGTATTTAGCAAGAACTCACCCTTATACGTGACAGAAATTTTAATTCTGTGGTAAACCTACCACAATGTGGTAGATTTAAGTTTAAAATAAAGAATGAACTCAAAAGTGCAACTATTTCATGTTCTTATGTTACAAATCACACACCACAAGTTTACCTTGATAATGACATGCTTTCAGTTAAGTGCTTCTTAATTCTAATGCTGTGTTGTTACATTTAGGATAATACAGCAATATCTGAAAATACTTTGGTTCTACTATTAAAACATGCTTTAAATTCTAAACTGAAAGAAGAAAACAATTCCTACCATGTAGAACACAAAAACAGAAAGCAAATGTGCATATTTTTATTTGACGGAAGGGAAAACTATAATTTTTTAACTATAAGGTCGGTGCAATCATAAGATCAGTGTAATTAAAAAGAAGGAATGAGAGCAAAATTTTATCATGCACTCTTAATAGTGCTAGTAGTATTGCTGAGCTACACATGCAGGAGGAATTGAATAAGATCAGTGATCACCTGTGAAGTTCCAAGTGATTCAGAGCTAAATTCACCTATGTCACATGCATTTTGCACAATAATCATAACCATAGCGTTCAGATTAGAGCATGAATTTATGACCTCATCTAGACTGGACAGCGTGATAAATTATTCTTAACAATGCTTTAAAAGGAAAGCAAAACCTTCCATGGATGCACAGTATGTTGTGACCCAACTGCATTGTGAACTGCATCATCTGCATATTGATTTTCTAGTACAGTTCAAGATGCTACTATGGATCTCAAGGATTGCATGGCTAGGACACTAGTTCTCAGAAGATACCAGGAATCCATGGTTCATAAGTTCAGTCAAGTTCAGCTGATGAACTCACAGTAGCATTACTGAGAATGGGTTTTATGTCAAGCTCGTCTAACCAGAGATTTTTGCTCACCTACTAGCCAAAAAAAAAAAAAAAAAAAAAAAAAAAAAAAAAAAAAAAACATATAATTTCATTTAGAAAGGACATAAATATGCAAGCAATTGACTGTTTTAATTTTCTTACACTTGAAACTGAAACAGATTAAAAGGTTAACACTAGTGTAACACATCATGACTTTATATGACCCCTCTTACTAATTTACTCTTACCAATCTAATATTTCCATTCAATTCAAGTATTAACTAGATATATTTTGCACATTTAGTATCACTGCTCTTAAAAGGATGCTGTCATTATTAACTGCATTTTAGTAATGGAGAAACTGTATCATCACCATATGAAGCAGTATTTCCAAAAATCCACTATCTAGCCAATAAAAGATGAAGCAATAAATGACAGAATGAACCAGCTGGTGTTTGGAGTTTAACACAATGCTCTTTTTTCTGTAAAATAAATCTAATTTAGGTAATCAAATGCAACAAATTGCAACAGCTTCATCAGTACTAGTAACCAAAATATATCAGAAGCCATCCTTGATGTATCTGATACCCACTGTGCTAAAATCTCCCTGCCCCAAAGCATGGTGATTTTTATTATCGGAAACCATGCCTGGGGTGTGCTATTTCTTAAATTGTGCCCAGACACTGGGACAAACCTACATCATGAAATTTGTTAGCAACTAAATGGCATAGGTGATAGAAGGCTGCTTGAGCTTGTGTCTTGGTTTGTTGTTTACAGTACAAATTTAGCAAGATGCTATTATTCCCCACTAAATCACAGATCACACAGAAATTAAAAAAGTACCTACTGAATTGTCCTTCATATGTTAATGTCATTTTCAAATAACATGTCAAATGAAAGATCCCAGAAACAATTAACTTATCAGCATGTGATGCTTTTGAAAAAAAGATTTACATAAGATAAATGAGTGGTATTTCTTTTAATGACACCTTCTTTTTCTTACCACAATTTTGATGAAAAAAATTAATAATTACAGTATTAAACTTTTATATGAGTTAATTATATTTGGAACAATATATTTGTCTTGTCTTGTATAGCCTTGTAATAGTTAAAACATTGACTCCTCCATGTTTCAGCATGGCTTGAGGTGAGAAGCAATAGAGTTTAGTTTTTTGACAGCAGGATGGATTATAATTTGAAAGATCTTTGAGGGTGTTTTAGTGAAAGAAAAAGAATTTGTCTGAACTGTCATGTTGTATATTCTTGAAAGTCCATGTGTTCAAACATACTGGCAGATTATTCTGAGTTACAGACAAACTAGCTTAAAAGCCTACAAGCAAAGTTTTAACAGCTTAAGTACATTAAGCCAACGAGCTAGTTTAAAGGACAATAATACAAACACTGTATGGAAAATAACACTTAAAAAGTCAAAGCACTTAAATCATATTAAGAGACTTATATTAGCTTATTTACTCTGTCCTAGTTAGAAATAGCCTGATACTTGCATTTTCACACTTTATAGGCACACTGTCATTCTTCACTCACGGAGCCTCTCCAAGAAGCCAAAGGAAAAAGAGAATGCTAGTTATTAAGAAGGGAGAAGGAAGCACTGCCATCTTCTCAGAGCCCATAACATTAATCCTTCTAGTAAGGTTTTCCTTTACAATTTAATATGCACTTCTCACTGTCAGTCCTTACTCATTAGCACAGGTATATTTTGCACATAGATTCATGGAATAACTTAAAAAGGGCATACTCGGAATAGGCTTTTGCATAACTGTAAGACCAACACACAAACAAAATTCCAATGTGTCAGAGCAGGATAACTTGTGGGGAACATACAGTTTTGTACGAATGTGAAGTACCTTTTACATTTAAAAGTAATTCATTTTGAAACCTTGGGAAAGGATTTGACGTCATTTTTAAAGGATGATAGAGTTACTGAATCGATTTGAAGATTTTGGCATGAAAAAACAATTACACACAAAACATTTCCACTCTCAGACAAAATGGATGTGCATTCAATTGCTGGTTGCTTTTGTAATAAAAATTATGCTTGGAAATACAAGATATTGTTTCAAAGGAAAAAGCAAAATCTACTGAAACAAAATCCCTGCCTTTTCCAATTAAAAAACCCCCAAACTTGCCTACCATGAAAAGGTGCTTATTTTCTTAACAATGTTTTGAATACATACACACATTAATCATGGTATAGTACTTATACCAGCTATTGTGCTGTTGGAACCAAATGCAACAGAAGAGTACACCTGTGTTATATTTTAAGATTAGCTTTGCACCTTAATTCAATTCTAGTTTACACTGACAAATTCCTAGCCCCAAATTAGAATACTGTCTAGTTTAGAGCTTTAAACCCTTTAAACCTAAGAAACACAGAAAAATAGCCAATACAGCCTTCTCATCAAGCTCTATTATGCTGTCCAAATGGATTGTAATTCACAGTGAAACATGGTATCTGAAATGATCCCTAATGATCTTAACAGCTGTTTGTTGCCATGCCCTGGCAACCACCAAAACAAACATAAATTTACCCTTTCTCTTTACTCCTGGAAATACCGTCTCAGCAGCAACTTACGTCGTATTTAAATTGTGCAAATGTGCACAACAAGGCCAGACGATTCACCTGTAAAACTATGGATCTAGCAGATTTTAAGAACCAAGATAGCAAATAACTTTATCAGTTCATCCTTGATTGGTTGAACAGAGCTATAGCTGGGAAAAAAATAGTGCCTGGTGAAATCTGTCTCAAGGATCAGAATCCAAGGGATATGAGCCTAAGTTAGAGTTCAGTACAACCACAGATATTACTAGATGCCTGACAGAATGCCTATTAATTCCAGAAATGAAATCAATACAGTTTTGCAATAGGTGGAGTGGCAAAAGACAAAAACCCTTTTTTATTTCATAACAGCTAAGGTCCTGGAGACTGAAACATCTAACCAAGTCAGCAGGGAATGCCAATGAAAGGAATGAGACAAGATTTCCTTATACTGTATGACTGGAGAAGCCTCCCTCACGACTGCAGATTAGCACAAATATAAAGCAGAGGAGAGACATACCATTCTGGAGTTATTAATCTAATTTCTTGCCTTTGAGAAGAGTAACAGTCCTTAATGGCTCAAGGTAAGAGGAATCAGTTCAGACAATGGGACGTCTGGGTCCTGAACACAGAACCCTGGGTTCTGTACCTATAGATGTTTGACCTGGGAAAGCATTTTATTCATTTGATTACATACATTCTGAGCCAGAAGCCCTCTCTACACATCAGTGACTATGCCTTATCGTGTAACCGAAATGTATCAGTTACGGTTTTAGAGAAGATCAGGTAGGAGGAAGAATTTCAGTTAATGGCTTGATACAGTTTTAAACTAAAAATTTAGTATTATGCATATGTGATATTGTATCTATCCAAATAAAAATACCACAGCACCTGTCCTGTGGAACAATCTTATACTGCTGTCTATTCATAATTCTCCTGTATAAATAGCCAAAGTACACAAAGGTTCTTTCAGCGTACTTCACCCCCTATTTACTCACTATACATTTCCAAACCATAATCACTTGAAAGCTGCTCTTGAGTCAACATAAATTCTCTTTCCTAATCCTATTGTTGAAGGTTTTAAAATTACTTTACATTTTTCTTAAGATTTTAATGTGCACAATGTCAAGCTCCTTGATGGCAGAAAGTAAAAAATAATGGCAATAAAATGGTTTTTTGGATGCTTCATTTCAAGACCAAAGACCTGAAACAGTGTGCCTTTTTTTTTTTTTTTTTCCTCCTATGCACTACTTTTAAGCTATGTAGAAATAAAGCCTTAGCCATCAGTTGACTGGGTTAATTTTCCCAAAGTCTTTTATGTGTTTTTAACAGATGTTTGTTTGGGGCATTCGTTTTATGTATATTGATGAGCTGTATGTTCTAAAGAATTCAAGCTCGTATTCACAATTAATCTCTGAAAGCTCTTTAAGCTGTTCTGTACCATCTTGTCAATAGCAAACGTATCTTTGACAGAAACAATTAATCCAACTCCTTTTACAAATGTTGGAAAGACACGTTTATTGTTTAATATACAGCATGTATTTAAACGTATTTTAATCCCTTTTACCAAAGACAATTTTTTTTCCAATTACTTTTCTTCAAAGCTATCTGCCCTTCAGCAGATATGGGTTTAGTATTTACTTTTCAGCACAGCGGCCACATTACACATACATCTCTTTCTTTTTTTTTTTCTTTTTCCCTATTCTTTTCTTCAAACTACCTTATGTTACTTGCTTAGTACTGTAGAATTAGCTATTTCAAAATCTTAATATTCCTTGGTAGAATGCAAATAATTCAAAGGTCTGTTTTAATGTATCAGGGGATACTCTAGGAAAAAACAAAATAGACAATGAAGTTTTGGCATAAAAGTTGAATGGCATGGCTTAATGGAAGAGATCTTCATGACCTCTTCAGGGGCACCCTCAGAGCGCCTGACTCCATGCCTTTATGAAGCGCTCTTGTTCAACAAACCAGATTGAGCTAAACACTGCTCTTCGGAGGAGGGGAGGTTTGAGCAGTGTTCCCCACTGACTGCAATGTGTTTTTTTTAAATAAAAAATTAGTTTTGTAAACCAAAACAATAAAACAAACACCCAAACAAAACCTATGGCTTTTTTTAAACAAACAAACCAAAAAACTTGACCAAAGGAAACAGCAATTTAGAAGAAAATAATTATTTAGAAACACTTTCAAGTATATCTCTCTCTCAATCCAAGCAGATGACTTTATTCCTCCTACATAATATTCCCCACCACTACCACCCCCAGTATCCTTCTAATGTCTTTTGGTGGGTCTTGAATTGCTCTGTCTTGTTTCTCCAGTATAAGCAAGGATGCATCTTACGTTACACTACTTTTTCCTTTTCTTACTTGTTTTTGTTTGGGGCAAATGTTAATTAGACAAATTCATACAATACACAGCCAAAAAGCAGGTCAGCATACAGCACTTAAAAATGATGATGGAATATCAACCAGTTATGTTTAGTCACTGTCCTTAGTTCCTCTGGTACCAGACTTTCAGTCTCTGCGACATTTGAAAATTACTATATTTTGGTAATTTATTTGTAAGTTATATTTGGTAGTTTATTTGTAAGTTATTTGTAAGTTTGGTAATTTATTTGTAAGTTATTTGTAAGAGTAATTACACATTAAGTAAAAGATGACCAAAAGCAATTTAAACTGATAACTTTATGGTGAGAAATTGGTTTTGGCTGCATAATGACTTAATAAACTTTCTCAGTATTAACACTTTCACCAGTACTTCACAGAAACATGATGTCACCATCCTGTGGATTCTCTCTTTAAAATAAATTTTAACAAATCAGCTGCAGAGCAAACAAGAATGCCTAACTGCCTTTACACATCAGTATTCATAGCTGTATCTTAAAGTAATCCTCTGATATAAAAAAAGGATCTATCACTTTCCCCTGATACTTACATAACTATCTTTTCCTAGTAATTTTTTACATTTATTTATTTTAGTAATAGTAGATCTTACAAAAAAATGTAAAGAGTTTACAAAGATGTAAAATTACGCTTTTTGCTGTAATTGGTACATCAAAAACAATTCTAGAAGAGCCAAGAAGCACTGTTAGAATAATACCTTCCTTGACACATAATACAAAGAAAATGAGAACATATTTATAGTACAGATCATGTGGAAGCTTTGAGATTAAGCAAGTTGTCCATGAAATTATACTGAAAGCCTGAGGTGAAGCCAAAATCTGAACTTAAATCTCCTGTGTATTAATACAACGTTTCACTAACAGAACCATCCTTTCTTTTCACCTGAATCTTGTATTTCAGCAAGCTGATTAAAACCAAGGACCAATAAATAAGCCTACCTAAATATTTTCTAGAGTCACAGAAGTTAAACACTGCAAACTACAGTGGCTTGAGACCCATGGTTTTCATTAGAATTATGGTCTCCCAGTAAACGAATAACAAGAATCAGAGATAGGTATGAATTGTCCTTTCTCTCTGTTTTTTCTTCTGTCCCTTTGCATTATTCCATTACTAGCAGTGATGCTGATGTAACTGTACCAGTGGGTAATTATTATGTAAGATTCCATAATTTCCAAACCATTTGCAGATCACATCAAGAAATTATTTGTATATTTTCCTTAAGATCAATCATATATTTATGCATGTTGACAGCATAAAGTCTAGAGCAGCTAAAATTAATGAAATAAATGTAACTCATGGTTCATTTATCTGATAAAAAATATTTCCTTTTTAATTATAATCTTATGAAAGACTAATATAAAACCTTAACAGGTGTCAAAATGCATTAGTGTGTTCTAAGATTGTACCCACCTCCTGCTTTTAACAAAGATAATTAATTGATTTGATAAAACTTATCTTCCATGAAGCTCTTTTGTTTTGCATTAATTCATTTACAGTGCCTACCATATCAACTTTTCTATTATTTTCTTAGGATTAATGTGAGGCTAGTTAGTCTATAGCATCCTTATTCAATATTAGAAGAAACAAACTTCCTTAGACCACTGGATCTTCCCCAACATTCTGATATCTTTGTTAGACTAACTCTAAGATTTGTTCAAGGAACTTCTCATGCATCTAGCACTTCCAATAAATGTGTATATTGCTAACATACCTTCTTTCTAATTACTTACATAGCCACAAATTAAAAACATCAGAAAACATTTCAGTTAAAAAAACTTACAAGTGCCCCATATGAGGCATAAGATTGTTGTGTTTTCAGTATGCAATACCAAGTTCTACTGTTAGCAAAGTACATTTCTTCCTTATTTTTTTCTTAATATTGCTCAGAATTTTTCATGGATATCTTTAACCTCCTTTATACATCTACGGTTCCTGACTGCAGTTTTATAGTGTCTCTGTGTCTAAACTGATGGACCCAAAAGCATCTTTCAAGACCATTTCCATGAGGGAATGAAAACTGGGAAAGCAGCATTCTTACCTCTAATGTCTATGGAGACTGGTGGTCAAATAGGCTTGATTAGAGTCTCCTAAGTTATTGCTGATTTTGCAGGCATGTAGGACTATAGTTCATATTTTAAAATAGTTAAAGAGGAAATTTTATTGGTTTAAAAGGAAAACTTCACTGCTGTCTGTATTGTAACTTTGTCTCCAGTCCTGTCTCTGGCCTCATCTCTTTTTGCTCCTGAACCCATGGAAGGACCCTGGCCCTCGCTCTTTGCTTGCCATGTTGGGAATGTCAGTAGTCCTTGTTACAAGCCCTGGGCTCTGCCTGCTGCGCTCAGATACTGCAGGGCTGTACTCCATCACTGGGGACACTATCTGTGCTGTGGTCACCTTTGGCTCCCTGTCCACCTTCCCATAGGGAGCAGTCCCTGATCTCTCTTGTCCCAAAAATACGAGATATACATTCACAATAAGAATCACCCATTCACGAAGTTAAGTAAGGTGAGAATTTTAAGATAACTCGTTGGTCATTTTCTATTTCAATTGAAAGATAGTTCTATAAAAATGTTCTGTAAAGGTTATAATTTTTTTTCCCATTCTGCTCTCTCCTGTTCTTTGTTGTTAGTTGACAGGAAACTCCATTCTACAATTATGTTTTGACCATGAGAAAGTAACTGCTCTGGATGAAACTCAAAAGCTGGAGCTTGTTCTCCAGTGTTTGTTCTCATCATGTCCTGTCAGCTTGTTCTCATTACCTTTCCATAGGAAATTTTCAGTGGTGGGGGTTGGGAAGGGATTGGACATGAGGAGTTCCTTTTGGGAGAGTTTTTTGTATTTGTGGCTAGGGAGAGGGATGAAAGACTTTGCAAGAAATGAGTTTGATGAGGACAAGCAGTAGCATAAATTACTTATGACTATCTACAGTCACTAATATGATTTAGTTATAAAATGATAATCTATTTTAAAACAGAACTGCATTTATGCTACAAGAAATTAAATTTCTGGTTGGGGTCTGTATTTTTAACTGGTGACCAACATTCAGCATAGATCGAACAGCAGCAGCAACAGCAAAAATACAGGTTTGCTCAACTGCCATTGATTTTTTCAGAAAAAGAGTTTAAGCTTCTGTAAAGTTCATTGCTGGCTACATACGTCTATATGGACTTTTCTCTCTTGTAATAGATTTGGCCACAGTTAAGCTTTAGCTGCAGTGGCCAACTTAGCAGCGGCCAAAATAACAATAAATAGGAGAACTCTGAAGAAATGGTTCATTAACTACAGTTATGGCAGGAATCATGCTGATTCCTGAGAAAATAGAGTGAACTGAGAAAACAGTTGATCCAGAGATTGATTGTTTATGTAGCTATCTAACTGTACCTTAAAAAAGGAGAAACCTATATGTTTATTGAAGGGTTCCTTCTTGCAAAGATTTGAGAGATGTGGGTTCAAATAAAACCACCTCTACAATGGTAATAAAGCTGGAAAATGTCAATAAATAAGAAAAGATAACTACAAAAATTCAGTATCCTCTTCATAAATATGTTCCGTCATCACCCACTTTATGGAATGAGAGAGCAGATGAGCAGAGGAATAAATTTACTCTCAAAATTGCCGCAAAATTATTTCACTTCATGGTAAACATCTTAGTTACATAGAGTGCTCTGAACTCCTAAAGGAAAAATCTAATTCCAGGGGGTTTTTTTCCCTTCTTTAAAAATAATCCATAACAGTACAGACTTCATACAGATGTAGAAAGCAAAAGATGGTTTGTAGCTAGTTACTGTTACACTGCAAGGCTATCTCTGTATCACACCTGTGTGTACATAAGTGCATATATTCATATGAATATGTGGTAAACTGCACATTAACTTGGGAGGGACAGTACAATTTTAAGGATGCTATTAGGACTGTAAAAATCTTGAGGAAGAATGCATTTTTTTGTTTTTGAGCTTCTATGTGGAAATAGCTTAGCCTGACAATAGCAATACTAAATATTTTTCCGCCACTTCTTTCCATTCCAGCTGGTTCCAGTGTCTGGGTCCTGCTCAGTAAGGCGAGCACTTCATGCATTTAACGTCAACTGCACATAACCCAGGGTTGCTGAAGAGGACAACTGAGTAGCAGCCTGCAATCCTGAGAAGCAGACAGTCAGGCAGGGAGCAAGGTGAGCCTGCAAGACAGATACTGAGTTTTCGTAATGGAAGGTGGCTAATAAAAATAATGATCACTGTGAGTTTGACGCAGATGGATCTTGTGAAATGTTCACAGCACCAACTAACCAAACTAGCATGTAATGCTAGCTGGGATGTGGAGATAAGAAAAGACGTGGAGAAAAGGGAGGCTGCTATTGCAGTCTCAAAACAAGCTACAGTAAGATACTAATCTGTTTTGCCAGTCCCATTTCCTTATTTTCTCACACATGCTATTGCTGCAGCCCATTTCTTTGTGTAATGACACTATCAGTAAACAGAACAATTCTAAATTGACCTGAGATTACTAAGGAGACATACAGGCACATTAGCTGTGCGCCAGGAGGTACCACTTTAGAAGTACACCACTCACAATGTCCTTGGACAGCGGGTCGTGAAGGCTAATGGGAGGCGCGGGTAGAATAAACGAATCATAGCAGGTTGCTTAGGAGATCTGGCATCAGCTTGCTGGGGGGAGCAGAGGACTTGATATCTTTCAGATAACGTTGGTATCAAGACAGTATTTGTACACAGATGTCATTTATGAGCACACGGAAGATTAGTTTAACTGCACACTAAATAGCCTGACAAATGCAGAAGAGGGGTGGCAGGGGTGACACTCCTGTTCCTGGTGCACTCTGTGACTGTGCACTACATGGGGGTGGGAGGGAGCATTGCTCAGGGGTGAGTCAGAGGGATTCTGGTCCTAAGTGCTAATCCTTCAGATGCATTTGGACAAGCAAGGGACATTAGGTATGCTCATTAACTTAACCATAGTGGGAAGATACATGATTCTGATACAGGGAATGAGGAACTAAATTCTACTGTAAATAATTTTTTCATTTCCTATTGCTTGTATAAGATTTTATGAAGATATATTAGCTTTTTTTCTTTACGCTTATTTCCCCAGATCCCCACGCTAATAACTGAAAGGTACAGTCAGTCTAGCTATGATGGTATCTAACTGTAACTTAGAAGGGAGAAATTATACCTATCAAAGGATTGCTTTAATATTACCTCCTATTAGCGTTTGAAAGATACTCAAGATACAAATGTTAACAAAGCTGAGAAGCATCTTGAGACAGAAAAGCTGTCCACAACCATTCAGTGCCATCTGACTGGTAACAAAACTGATTATTAACAAAGAGCTATTCTAATTCCTGCTGCCATCTCCATTCAACCTGTTCCTTAATTATTCAGATGTTAGTTACCAAAAATGGTGCAAGGGAGAAAATACAGAAACAGATGCTGTCACACCTTCCTGAGCAGTGTACAGCTCGGTGACCTGCTACTCTTTTGAGATAGCCAAAATGCCAAAGCAATGGCAAAACTCAGAAGTCACCATGACTATTGCAAGTGTGGACTGAGACAACTTTCTAGACTTCTTTTTTTTTTTTTTTTCCCATCCATGGACTTTAGTAATGTTCAACTGATTTCTAACTAAAAACTGAACTGGAGGACTGGATTATTCTAGTGGACTTTAGGTTTCCACGAGGAGAAACCAAAAGGAAATATTTTTGCCTGATCAGATTGCATTCCATACTAAAGGCATACAAAATTACAGATTTAAGCACTTAAAACTAGAAAATGCTATACATGCTTCAATTTTTAATCTGAGCCTATTGTGGCAGTGCTGTAATATAGTTCTGTCTTAAACCTAGCTCAATTTATGGCTGCAAAAAATCTGGCTTGACAATTGAGAGAAACTTGACAGCACAGCTGCATGCTAAGGGTTTCAAACATAGTCGTGAGGATGAAAAACTAAAAAAATAACCTGCTAAAAATAATTTACAATAAAGCCCATGATGAGAAATATCTTGGTGATGTACATGTGCTGTATACCAAAAGACATGTAATGATTGGGATGTACTTAGAATTATCTCTGAAGATACCGGTGGGTCACTGAGTCCACACTAAGGCTTATAAAATGAACACTGATAAATTAAGTATTTCTGCAGTGTGAATTTAGCTGTTTTGCTCCATAAGGAGCCAGCCATCATCAAGGACAAGCCTGTGCTGATGATATACCTGAAGGGAGGGTGCAAAGGTGACAGAGCCATGCCCAGTGTCAGAACCAGAAAGCAAGGGACACAAACTGAAACACAGGAGATTCCTCCTGAACATCAAGAAACATTTTTTTTTTTTACTGTAAGGGTGTCTAAGCACTGGCACTGGTTGCCCAGGAGGTTGTAGAGTCTTCATCCTTGGAGATATTCAAAAGACATCTGGACATGGTCCTGGGCAGCCTGCTCTACGGGTCTGTGCTTGAGTAGGGGGATTGGACCAGATGACTTCCAGAGGTCCCCTCCAACCTCAAGATTCTGTGATTCTGTGAAGCCAGCCTACACCAGTTTTTCCAGAAATGGAGGTTGTTCCCAGGGGAAGAGCCCAAGAGAACCTGTTCAGCTACAGATTTAGGTGATGACCTGCTTGCAGACACAAAGAAAAATTTCTGAATAATAAGGGAGAGACTACAGTTTTCTATGTCTTTTTGTGTTTCCTTTTCCTCTGGAATTTCACAAAGGAAATTCAAGAGAACTGGAAGAACTAACCAGAGAATGATGTAAATATTAAAATGGAATAAATCTTGAAAAATTATTTAACTATCTGCCTAGTTAGAATTAAGCACACCTAGACAATTACTGAACGATGTCTGCCTAATTCTCAAAACTCAAAACTTTTCAGTGAATGAGATTCACAGATATCTATGGTAATCTCTTGCGGTGTTTAACTTTGTCTCTAGCAAAAATGTTCCCAAAAGGCAGTACACATCAGCTGGTCAGAATTTCGGTAGCACAAATGCTACAAATCCAAAATAGTTCATGCTTTGTTTCAAGATGAATAAGTTAATTCAAATTACCTTGCATTTGCTGTGGGATATACACATGTATGTATTAAATGTACACATTAAAGCAGCATACCCATGGGTAATTTGCTTGTGTGCCTGAGCCTTGTGTTTCAACATCTAGATTTTTTTTTTTTTTTTTTTTCCCTTTTCTTCCCAAATGGTCCAAGATCAATGCGAGCTCAGACCTAAGTTTACAAACTTTTTTGGAAGACTTTTGTGTTTCACCTGCAGATAGTATGCATATGATTTTTATTACATTATTCAAGCAATTAAAATAGTGAATGAAACTGGCTTCAGGATGTAACTGTATTAAATGTCCTTCCAGCTTAATAACAAACCTTTAATAACTATTATATGAGAGATTTTTATGCAGATGAACACTCACCAGAGGCTGATTATACCTCTACCATATGTCAGTAGTTCATTGATAAGTGTGCTTAAGTACCAAAATCTTTCCTAGATTTTAATTAACTGGGACAGTCGGTCTAACTAAGAGATTGATTAGACATGATTATTCTTCACCTATTGATGATAGGATAGGTTTTATCTCTTGATCCCAGTCTTGTCAGATTGGTGTTTATTTATTTAGTATATAGGTACCTCAGTGAAATTCTGTGTATGCGCTCTTAAGTCAAGTGACAGTTAAGTAAGTGACTTCAGTCAATGTAATGGTCCCTTCTGAAATTAATTGTTATAAATCCATCACTTCTTCACTGCTTTCAAACACCTCGAAAGGGAGAGCAGTGCTTTCAAGCAACAAATTCAACAAATGTCCCATTAAATAAACCTTTGTAGTCCAGTGTCCCTTGAAAGTAAAAGGTCACACTGAAATTGTGTTTCTTAGATTTTCAATCTTAAGGCATCTTAAGTGTAAATATAAAGCATGAATAATGTACAATATAGTCTTCCTCAAATAATTGAAAGAATATTCTTTCATTCAGGTTGGAGTGACCAATTTATGATAAGGAACTTAGAACATTTAAAGAAATACATAGCAAAAATTAATTAATGTCTTTGCTCTCTGGCCACAAAACTTCATAAAAGATTTCAGAATACAGGTAAAAACATAAGAAATAGAATTAGCTGTGATATTTGTATATTAAATATTTTCAGGAATATTTTTTTTTCTTCTCAGCATCACAAATAACAACTTGTCTTTCTCTTTTGACTCATTGTACCTAATTCTGGTAATTAGCATGGATTTTCATTACTATAGTTGTATTACATGGGCATAAATCAGAATATAACATGCTCCATAAATTTTTTCTTTTCTTTCTCCCAAAAACCTACAATAGTCAAAACCAAATTACATTACAGTCCATCTTCTCTTTGATATG
>VXBO01011266.1:23261-33471 GCA_013400135.1 Rhinoptilus africanus
AGCATAATTAAAATTTTTAAAATAAAATAAAAATAAAAGTAAAATAATAAAAAAAATAGAACTATTGTAGAGGTAACAATGTTTATCAGACTGAAATCAAAACAGAACTTTTAATAGCACTGCTTGGCTGGCAAAAAAACCATAAAATACTATCTTTCTGAAGTCAAACATTATATGTTATTTCCAAACATGTTATTCCAGACATGTTATTTCCAAACATTTTAATTTATAACTCTATTTAAACTATAAATATTCAAAATGCCATAAATTTATTTTCATATGTTCAGTAAAAGATGTTGACATCAAGTACTGCAGAACAATAAAAAAAGAAAAATAATATTTTCCAGTATTTTACGTATACATCTCACTCTTTTAAAACACAAATATTTTAAAACATTAAATAAGTTTTGAATTAACATTGCATATCCTCCATTTTGAAGTAAGGCTTTGCAGAGATGAATTTTTAATTCAAAACTTCACACATCTTTTTATCGATTATAGACAGAATCTACAGTATTATTGCATTGCATAATTTTCAAAAGTAGTTTTGACTATAGTTGATTCATTTTTTCAAGTTATATATTATAGGATGTATTTGAACTTTCAGGTATTGCCCACAGGACCAGACAGGGCTATTCTATCTCCTGTTCATCAGCCTTCCATACCTCTGTTCCCTTTCAGTGGAGGAAGGATGACTAGTGGACAGAAGTGAACGTTTACTGTAGCAGCATCCACACCTATTTCCCATCCAGACTTTCCACACATAGAGTGAAAAGGTATGACCTGATCATATATACACATATGAATGTACACATATATATATACATATACGTATAGAAGTAACCTAGAAAAAATATTTATATTAATGAGATTACCTTTGCCTGAATACATGCTTCATATAAGCTGTCTGCTATAAATTAGTCTGAATTTTTCCTAGTAGGTGCATTTAAAAGTGAGCAGGAAATGAAGTGTGATTATGTAATTGCCTAATTACACTTTTAATCTGGTCTATTACATTTATGAAGACCTTTACTATACCTTAGTCAGCAAAAATAGCACTAAAATCCCATATAAATAATAAAGGCAAGTTTTCACAAATAATTTGGAGATTCCTTCAAACTTTCCTAAAATAAATAAACTAAAATGTAGAGACTCGCTTTTTATTTAAGATTTTTTTTTTAAGTTAAATTTAGCTAAAATTAAAACAGCAAAATCTTGGTCACAGACTTGATTAGCGACTTAACTCACCATCATGTTACAAGTTCTTATAATTCTGCAATTGTTTATCATTTACTGTGTTATACATAGACATTGAAATATCAATCATCAAAGCAGATGAACTGACGTCTTCAAAAGGTAGAACCCTTTCTCAGACAATTTTCCTGCATTTGCAAGAAAAATTAGAAGCTTCCAGAAGGCTCAAGAGACAAGATTGTTAAATAACAGTATCTATCAGAATTTGGGCATTAAAGCGGATTTCTTTCTGCTAAGTAACTTAGAAGTTAAATAAACAAAAAATAAACAAAATCAACCAACTAACCAAAAATCACAGAATTTAGACACTCAACCTAGTCAGTAACAGACACGCATGTGTTCTGATTGCATGTCCTGGGCTTGGACTGTCTCCTGAACTTTGGCATTTATCTTAGGAGACAGCATACTTCAGGAGACCTTTCATGCGGAGAATAACCAAATGCTGAGAACATTTAAATGGCATTTAAATTACTCCTGTTTTCCTCCCTTCTGCTTTTCCTTTACAAAAGATGCTTTGTTATGTATGAGTAATGTAAAATCATGAGGAAGCTAATCCTTTCCTTTTGTAAATAAATGGTAAAACTTCATTATCTCAAATGAGCTTCGCTGAGCATCAAATGATCTATATGTGAGATGTCACAACATCTTGTACTAATGAAGTCAGAAGGCTATTTGCTGAGCTTTTAAGAGTCATAACTAAACATTTGATAAATGGAATTAAATATAGTTAATTTCATAATTATGTATTTCTACCAAAAAAAAGAGAATATTTGGGTTTACTTATTAAAAGTCAAATCTTTATTTTTATCATGTTTCACTTTGGCTTGTATACTGATTGTGATAGAAAAATAATAATTAAAAAAATCGTCCTGCCCATTCTGGTTTTTTTTCTATTATGGACTGGTATTTTTTGATGCTTTTAAAAAAGCTTAACAGAACAAAGGTAAGAACTGAACAGTCTTTCAGTTTTATGTGCTTGCATGCCTGTTACATTTTTTTCAGATTCATTTTAAATAAAGACAATAGCTCTAGCAAAGAAGAAGAAATTGGTAGAGAAATACTGTAATACCATACACTGAAAAGAATTAATCGCATCTGAAAAGAAACTGCACAAAAATATGCATTTCTCAAGGCTTTAAAAATATGGAAAATCTTATGCTTCACTCAGTTCTGGTTTGGGTTTTTTTTGGTTTTTTTTTTTTTCATGTATCCCATCCCATTTTCTATTTACAACAGAGTTCAGCCACAGATGAACACATATAGGTTCTCTAACTGGATGTCTTCTTTTTACTGGAAACAAAATCTGTCAAGTAGTCACAAAATAAGATTGCTAGAAGAAAATGTTCTGGAAAAAAATTATGATTGTTTTTTTTAAAAATATTCTCTGGCTAATTTGGTATTAACCCATTAATTATTAAATACATAGAAAACTGCTAAACTGCTAGTTCTGTAGTATAAGCTATTACTTAAATCAGATTTGGTATTAGAAAAATGGACAGAAGCTTTTTTGATGTTTCGACGTTTTGACATCAACTATAAAAAGAGCTCTGGACATTGTCTGGATTCCGTTACAGGGAAACTGGTTTAAAAATAAAATAAAATACATCCTTCATATACACATGAAAACATAAGATACAAAGTGGCTTCTATGGAAGAAATCCTGCCCTTACAAGTTTCACTTGAGTCACATGAAGGAATCCTCAAGTATGTGAATTTAATATAAGCAATATGTGTTCTGCTTTCCAAGAGAAATTTTGTTAACTTCTCCCATCAAAGTCTCTGAAAGAACCTATCCTGTTTTAAAGGAAGAGGAAGATCTTCAATTAATTAATAAATGGCTAAAACACAGAAAAAGGATTGGAACGAATGGTAATTTTTCATAATGAAGAGATCTCTACAGAGGCATTCCTGAATAATCTGTGTTGCTGGGTTTGTTGTTAATTATTTACCCAATAAAAATGAGAATGTAATATCTTTTATTTAAATTATTAAGGATAATCAAATCTAACCTGATCAGAGAGGTATAAGAAAGATCTCACATATTTGACTGACTAATACATTTGAATACTAACAAAAGTAGATTAAATTCACAGTTGATTACTGCAGACTCAAAGAGACTGGAAAGGAATTCCCACACATGAAAAACAATAGGCTCTAAATTGGCTCCTACCACTTGGAAGTAAGTTCTGGATTCATTTTGGAGAATTTTATTTTTCTTAAGAAATACAGTAAAGCATTTGGTACTCTATGTTAATATATGTTAGCTGCCACTACCTAACCCAGATGCTGGGATCTTTGATCTGGCATTAGGTTTTTGTCTTTAACTTCTCAAAAAAGGTGATGTGGTAGTGATTTAACCTTATTTGGTTTAGTATTCACATTTTACTTCCTTAATAAAGATCATTCTTCTCTTAAAAACTTAAAATACAGGCACAGCTTCTTTCTGAGAGTTTTTTAGTAACTTTATTCTATAAGAATAGAAAATTAATCTCTTTGTGTAATCTCTCTGTGTGCTCTATAAGGCATAACATATCACCACAGTGATTGTATTTAAAAGAAAGATTTCTTATAAACATCTCTAGAATCACATGCCATAAGATGATGGGGAGTAGATGCCTTGGCGAGCATCTTATGCCTCGTTCTGGCTTTCCTGCATTGTGTATTCCTTTAGTAAGTCAGTAATTGGTAATTTCTTTCAAGTCTACTCCTTACAGACGTAAAATGAAGAGCCAATTTTATATAATTTCATTGAATCAAATCTTCTGAAAGTCCCCATGAAAATTTCTATGCAATGAAATTAGAACTAGACCATTATAAAATAAGAACTAGTACACAGAAGCTGTGCAGGGTTCCAGCAATCTGGGCAACTTTTCCTTCCACAGAAAAATCACAGTAGAGACATTATGAATGCTCTTAAAGGGGAAGACAATTTGTGGCTGTCTGAATTACTTGTGGGAAAACCTGGTAGTATAGTTCCTGCAGACGCTATACTCTTTTATTCTTCACTGCAGCACAGTACATACTGCAGCCGTTACGTGGACTTAATAGGAAAGACCGACTTGGGTCATTTGTCATGACTAGTGATTTTATTATGTTTGCAGTTAGTAAAGTATTTTCATGGGGCAACAAAAGCAATATAGCTCAATGCTGCTGAATGAGAAAAAAAAAAAAAAGGAGAAAAAGGGTGAGAGAGGAAGAAAGAAGGAACGATCACATGGGAAGTTGTTTTCTTTGTTCTGAGTACAATTTTCCTTGACATTAATGCTTGCCACAATCACTGCGTAGTCAATAGTAAGATGACCTGTATTTAAATGTTAAGGTGACCTGCTGTAAACTACAGAGCAGGTAGTTCTCTGTGTCACTGAGAAAAAAGCAAAGAAAAGACAGACTGAAACACGTCCCTCATTTCAGTCCTTGAAGCTATTTCTGAGTTGAGGATCGGACATAAAAACATTGGACAGCCATCAATCATACTAGTTAGGCAAGATTTTATTAATATAGGGCAACCAAACATAGCTTTAAGCAGCCTACTTGCAGCTGGCAGAACTTGGTAGTAACTGGATTTACCCCATCCAACTGTGACCAAATACTGTTGGTCTCAGGGATGGTTCTTTAGGTGGACTTTCTTAGTTTTTTTGTTATTGTTGTCATTTGTGGTTTTGGGTTTTAATTTTAGTGGGACCACTGCAGCCAAGAAAAATAGTATAGCCAGTTGGAATTAATGGAATTAACTGAAAACTCATTGAACTGATACTATTTAACTCCCACAATAAAAGAGGGTTTGCAAAGACTTCAATTTGAAATATACTTCAAAAATTTTCCCCTTATTCATTTTCCTTTACAATACTTTATGGAAGGGATAGCATTTTACCAATGCTTATTTCAAAATGTACCTATCCCTGAGTGATGATATTTTTAATTGACATCAGAAACATGCATACTAAAACCACAAAGGCTTGCAAACATTTCATACGCTTCTATGCTTGGTATTACTAAAGTAACCTTTTCTAAAGGTTATAACTAACCTTTTGATAGCTTTTTTGTCAAAAAAACCCTGAAGGTTGACACTGAAGCTGGTTCTTGTAACATGAAATATTCACAAATTACTTCAGTGCTTTCTTTGTGCTAAGGAACTCCTTTCAAAACATTCTTATTCAGCAGCTATCTTCTGCTGTTGTATTAAACTTTTATATCATCAGAGTTAAATTTTTATAAGGTTTAAGGTTATAAAATACTGAGACAAGAATTGAGCTTGTGATAAGTTCTGTTTAAAAGAGAGCAAGTACATCTACTGAAAAGGAAAGAAATGCTCATTTTATTACATTGCTGGTTTACAGAGATGCTTTTGTGATTATTTTCTTTTTTTTTTTCCCTCATGGTAAGTTTATTTTTGGTAAATACATAACAGAAATAAAAGGAAAATAACATTTGACTTACAATGAAATGAAATTGTTACAATTTTTCTTTAAAACCTTTCAATTAGCTGGTCTGGAACAATCTCAGAATTTGATCAAGCACTATTGGTCACTAGAGGTCAAATGTATTTTAGTCAAAATTAGCAGCAGAATTGTCAATAGCTGTGGGACTCTATAAGACTGGGCCTCCATTTGAATGCATTCTGTTTGAATTCAGAAAAGTTCATCCAATATCTCCAAACAGTGGCTCTATATGAAATTCTTAGATGTAGCTCTTAAGCACATTTAAAAATAATTTAATCGAATGCAGATGTTTCAGCCATGTTAAAAAGTAAACCTTTCCAGAGGTAAATAAATACGTGCATGGGACTGCAAATATCACTTTAAATTTCAAGACCAGCTTTAAAAATTGTATTTACTTTCAGGAATTTTCATTCTGTAAAGCAATTTTTGTGTTAATAGAGATCTTATAAAGGTCTGTATTGTGAAATTCTTGTTTTCTATCATCTTTTGCTTAGAGCTCTCTGCAAATGGAGTTACGTTTCTATTCTGATGTCTTCTTTCTTGTAGTAGTACTTGTAATTTCAAGTAACTGCACCTTCAGCCTGGAGAAGAGGAGGCTCCAGGGAGACCTTATAGTGGCCTTCCAGTACCTGAAGGGGGCCTACAAGAAAGCTGGGGAAGGGCTGTTTGCAAGGGCATGTAGCGATAGGACGAGGGGTAATGGTTTTAAACTAGAGCAGGGCAGGTTTAGATTAGACATTAGGAAGAAGTCCTTTATCATGAGGGTGGTGAGACACTGGAACAGGTTGCCTAGGGAAGTGGTGGAGGCCCCATCCCTGGAGACATTCAAGGCCAGGCCTGATGAGGCTCTGGGCAACCTGATCTACTTGAACATGTCCCTGCTTACTGCAGGGGACTTGGACTAAATTACCCTCAAAGGTCCCTTCCAACCCAACATATTCTATGATTCTATGATATGAAAGAAGGCAGCTAAAAATTATTCTTTACTTACACTGTAAATTCATGTTTATTCTCTTTTCATTCATTCTTTCTACCATTTTAGGTTAAGCTGGTAAGTCTTGGGATGCCTTCCCAGTAATGAAAGCACATTAGAAGGATAAAATTCAAATTCTGCCTTACTCTAGTCTATTCCACATTATTCTATACGTAGAGAACCTTTATGGAAACATAGGATGGGCACTACAGAAATCTAAGCACTTCTGAAGCATGATCCATTCCTTATTAGTCTAGACATCTGATGCATGTCAGCTGAATCATGGCTTGAAGTACATAATTATGAACTTGCAGCCCATGTAATATACCTCTTCCTACCACACTACTAAAGTTTCAGTTTCTCTTACCAAAATGAATATTCTGCTTCATAACTGATAATTTCCTAAGCAACGAAATAATAAACAACTGAAGACAATCCTGGTTTCAGTCTAGACTAATAATGTGGAGACTTTCACAACAAGCTTTGGAGCAAAGTGAATCACCCATCCCTTCCAAGCCCAACTCCTTCCAGACAACCTAGACATAAATCAAGAATATTGGATAATACAAGACAACTGACATCTTTCATTCTTCTGTTTTATCGAATAAAGTGAAACTCTTAACATTAAAAAATTTCAGTCTTTGGATATGGGCAGATGGTAGCATGGGAACAAGTTGACCTATCTTAAGATATAACTGTTTCTCAGCTAACATACAATAATTCTCTCTGCAAATGCTCCTAAATTGATGTAGCTATAAAGTAAAATGAATTAAACTGCCATGACAACAGTAGCAGTTCACATTCTTCTTATAACATTTTTTTCAGTTGTTTTGTTTTATACTTCCTCAGATCTATTTTTTCAGTTAAAAATCATCACAGTGATTTACAGTCAATTACAACTAAGATTAGAGTCCTAACAATCACCAGTGGGAGGCTGTTTGTTTATCCAAGACTTGGCTGTTAACATTTTAATTTAAAGTTAAAACTCTTCTACATCCAGGAAAAGTCACACTGATTAATTAAATAAAACAAATAATTCTGTGAGCATCAGAACTAGTGCCCAGAACTCTGCCCAGAAGTTTAAAAAAGAACACTAATGTTACAGGGGAATATGTTACAGAAAAATCACAAAAACTTACATAACCTTGTAAGATTTTCTGAAAATCCGCACAGAAAAGACAAAATGCATAATATAAATTACAGAAATGGTCATTAGGAATACCTGGGTTTGAGACATCAATTATCTTTACATTAGATCAGCTTTAGACTGAGCTTTGATATTTTGAAACTTGTCGATTATACTTGACAACATCTACAAAAACATCTACAAAAGTGGATAAGGAGTCATTACAACTGCTGCTTACTCTGAAAGGATGCTGGAATACAGTCTTTGACAGAAAGATTGCCTGTTACGGTAATGGTAAGGAATTTAGATAAATTAAGTTTCACCTGCATGCGAAGGGGACGTACTTTCCTGAGCTCCACAAGAGTCTCCTCCAATGTAGTGTTTTTACGAAAAAACAAAAAGGCAATATCATTATCTGCATTTTTTTAAAGGAAAATATTGAATAAGTAATGAAAAAATGTAAACACCAGAAGGAAATATAAATTAGTGAGGAAACAGAGACCCATCTACTTAGCATTTCAATATGCTGAAACGTGCTGAGATATTTCTTTTATTACAGTGTTGTGGCCCTGACAGCAAAGTTTGGGACATATAATCAAAACATGACATTTGAATAGAGAGGCAGTAGTATTTCTGAAATAAGTATTGTTCCTGGTTTCTCATCTTGTCTATCTGTATTTATATACGAAGATATATACAAACGTGGATATGTGGAAATAAGTTGGTTCTTTACCTTTTAACATAAAATAAAAAAGAAATATTGATATTTTTCTTCTTCATTTAGGCCATAATCATACTTTCTTCAAAACTTTTAGCAGACAATCTTATCCGCATAATACTAATCAGAGCACCTATCATCTGCTTGTAACAGAATGCACAAGCCATCTGTTGGGTGGGTTTTTTTTCAACTGCTGTTTTCATATGCTAACATAAAAAGCAAAACAAACTAAAAATCCTGAAGTATATTTGAGCTTTTCCTACAGCGCAGTAATCATGGGCGGCTCTGTTTAGACTACACAAGCAGGCAAGAGAGAAAAACAAGCCCCTGAAGAGTGAAGTTATTTGACTTCACCTTGCAAAATAACATATGCCTAGATACGCCTCTGTTGTAATATCACAATTAGTCTGCAGAAAAAAAACCAAAACAACAAAAAACACAACAAAAATTATTTCCAAGATTCATTCTTGAGATTAATTCATCCTATTACTTTTTAGTTTTCTATATCTTGAATTTTTCACTGATCTTTTCAAAATATTCTTCTGTCATGCATAAGGGAAATAATGTCCATAACAGACAAAAGATTTAAGAAACATCTGTATCAGTTCTTAATCACTGAAATTTGGAAAGAAACCTTCCAATGGATTTCTCCTTCAGAAGGAAGCCTCTTAGAAGAGAGTTCATAAGACAAGGCAAATCTCTTCCTTTCTTAATTATCTCTGCCTTTTTTTTTTTTTTTTTGCTACGTAATTCCCAATCAGGGAATCAGGAAACAGAACACTTCAGACAGCAATCTCCTTGATTAGACAACCATGTTTGATTCTGTGAGTTACACTCTTAATGTCTTGTACTCTCTTATAAGAGGATTAAGAGCCTAGCACATAAAAAAGATCTTATTTCACCTCTGAGCTTTAGAAATGCTTGAAGCCTGGCATGAAAATAATAGTGTCACCTGAAGAGAAATCAACTAAACAACTTAGGTGGTGGTAAGAGAGATGGTACTAGAGAATACTTAGTGCTATTAGGAAACTATACAAAACTACTTTAAGTCTTTATTTTCTATTTATTTCACAATTTAGTTCTAAAAGCAAAAAAACTTAATGATATTTTCACAATTTTTTTTTAAGAGGACATAATGAGAAATATAACATTGTATGGTCTCAGTGGGGGGATAGCAATGAAGATGGTGCACAAAAAGGAACACACTAAATTTCACACAATTAAAATTATAGAGTTTGAGGAATTAAACACACAAGTTTTGATTACACACTTTGTAGTGGGTTGACTCTGGCTGAACAACAGGTCCCCACCAAATCCGCTCTATCACTCTCCCTCTTCATCTGGACAGGAAGAGAAAAAAATATAACAAAAGGCTTGTGGGTTGAGACAAGGGCAGGGACAGCAATTACCATCATGGGCAAAACAGACTCAACTTGGAAAAAAATAATTTATTTTATTACCAATCCAATCAGAGTAGGGTAATGAGAAATGAAAATTAAATCTTAAAAAACCTTTGCCCCAGCCCTCCCTTCTTCCAGGGCTTAACCTCACTCCTGATTTTCTCTTCTGCTTTCCCCCAAGCACTGCAGGAGGACAGGGAATGGGGTTGTGGTCAGTTCATCACACGTTGTCTCTGCCACTCCTTCTTCCTAAGGGAGAAGACTTCACACACTCTTACCCTGCTCCACTGTGGGGTCCCT
>VXBO01011274.1:0-21847 GCA_013400135.1 Rhinoptilus africanus
AAACACTTCATGCTGGGGAGGAGCATGGGAAGGTGGTGCGTGAAGCAACAAAAAACCCCCAAACCTAAATTTATATCCAGCAAACCCCCTGTCTTGAGATGAAGAGATGCATGAACAATTGTTGTCCAGTATTATCCCAAAGTAAGTGTCTGTATCAGCAAACAGGCTTTGAGCAGAACTGAAAGAGACATTCATTCTTCACTGAATGCCAACAGGAACATTTTATCTATATTAAATACTGTAAGCTTAATGTCCAAGACTTAAAAGGAGACACAGCTTTCTAGATTTACAACAGTAGTAAGAAAACTGCCAGTAAAATCAAGAGATTTCTGTCAATCGTGGTCATGAGATGAACAGCACTCAGGTGTGATTGGACCTTGCCCTGGAACAAGGGAACGCACAGCAGATTGTCACCACTATTCCCCTCCCACCTGTATTGCTCTAGAAGCATCATCTCATATGCTACCCCAAGCACCTCTCCCCAAGGACAAGATGGGAGAGGGAAAAATAGGAGAGTAAATTCACCAAAATTATTTGACAGAACTTGATGCCTTCTACACAAAGGGAAAATATGGACAGTTGCAACAGTAAAGCCTTAGTACTAACAGGTCTCTGACAGACTAGTGTCACAGAGTTATGGCAGAGTGCTGCTACAGAAGTGACCAGGAAAACTTATAGTTAAAAACCAGAATGTGTCTGGTTCTTTCTGCGTCTGTACCTTGTCTCCTCCCCCCCGTGATATTCCAACAAGAACTAATTCAGAGAGCCAAAAGGTTATCCACTGGGTTGCTTGCTCTTCCTTCCTGCATGCAACTATTATGTTTTTATGGCAATTTCCCTGTCTTCCAGACAACTTAGTTGAAGGCAAAGGTTTTGCTAATTTTGAACTACCAAGAGTGTCAGACACTTACTTCTACTCTCCTACTCTAAACTTTAATAATAGATCAAAATTATAATTTGAATGGATATTTCAAATGCTGGTAACTAATTGTACTTTTTTCCTTGGCAGATTTTCCCTTCCCTGCTTGTTCTACCAAACAACTTCAACTACAAAGGCTTAATATCATATTAGCAGGAGACTTTTTCTGCCCTCTTATGCAAACACCCTTCACATTGTCCTCCATGTTTCTACACCACTGGTTCTGCAGGCATAGCACAGTTGTCAGCTAGACTTATCAAATATTTAACAAACACCCACTGACTATGTGAAAGTCTCCTGAAAATTGCAGTTTGTCACGTACAGCATCAAAACTGGTTTGTCTTAAACTGCAAGAACAATCATGTAAAAGTAGCCACCATTTGCTCTTCACCATCTTCACTTTCTCTTCTCCTTGTTTTTACTACCGGGGTTACATTACATTTCAATACCAAACATGCTACTTTGCAAACAAACACACACTTATTTATCGTATGCAAGGAAAAATCAATTTATTCACTGACTTAATTTAAGTCTCAAAAGCCAGCTATGATTTACTACATATTCTATTTATTTAAAAAAGCAAAACGGACAGGTCAATGCAAATAACCAATGCTGATGATGAACTGTGATAGAGAATTAAGCCATAAAATTCTATAGGTGGAAAATAGTGCAAAATACCACAGGCACAGAGAGGCCAAGTTCTATGTCCACAAATTTACGGCATTTTATATCTCACAAAAGGAAATTACAATACACCCCACAATAGCTTGCCTTTTTTGTTTTTTTAACTCCTCATTATACATGCTATGGGAAAGCCATCATTAAAAGGCTGACATTTAACATGAAAAAAATAACTGAGTATAAGTGCCAAAAAAGAAGTGTAATACCAAAGCAACACCATTTTCTGATGGTAAATTTGAGCAATTTACTGGCAGCATCTGTTCTTTTTGATAAGCAGGCAGATGTATTTTGGGCCTCACACTAAGTAAAAGAAAATGCTTGTATCACTTACTAAAGAGCAATATTTAACATAATCTCCTAATACCAAAACTATAATGAAAATCTTATTTATTCTGATGACTTACTAGCCTAGAAGAAGCTTTGAGCCCAAATATTTCTTTTTACTATAGGAACAAAGTGTTTCTAGAGATGAATTTCACATTAACTGTTTGCAGTATTACTCAGTATTGAAAATGGAATAATGGCTTAGATCTCTCTTGACACCATTTTTTATTTTCATACATGCTAATAAAGAGCAGAGAGTTTTATTCATGCACAACTATAAAATCTACCAGGAGACACACCAATACTATTCACCATGACTATAAATTAAAATTTTGGGGTTTATGGATAGTTACTTATTCATTAAAGCTACGGTAAACAATATCAGGTGGAGGTGTGATCAACATGGGTTTAGGTGTAATCAACATTACAAAGCTCTTTGTGTGCCATAAGTGAAATGATATAAATCCAACATAAGGGCACAGTTAAATTTCAGTCTTACTATGTTTAAAACTAATTCTTCCTCTACCTTTCCATGTCTATCCTCATTCTGCCCCCATCTAGCTGCACAGCTTGCTGATTATCTTTACATATGCTCATCCTTTGGAACAGTGATACACAGTCTTCCCAAACTGCATCTTGATGCTACAACACAGAATTCCTGGCGAGCATTCCCTTTCATGGCCAAAAAGAAGGTATTCATTTCATGGCACACTCTCCCTCAGATAACTCTCAATGCAAGCTGAAGCTTGCATTAGAACATAAGAATTGCAAATAAATAACAACATAGGTTTGAAGTATGAAAAAGAAGTGTGTCATATGGAAAAAAAAATCAGCAAGAGAAATCCTGCAAAACAAAGGTAGGTTGGTTTTTTTGTTGTAACTGAAACAGTTACTGATTTCTGAACCGGACAGTGGCAAGAAAATTTTGAGAATCTTTCAGAGATTAGGATTAAGGATTTACTGATTCAATAAAGGAGCATTCTAGGCAAGGAAGTCCGCTTCATTTCCAGCATGGCTACTAAACAGTCTCATTATAACCAAGCTTTTTAAGGTACAGACTTGTAGTTTGAACTTGCTCTACAACTTCACTCTGAATTTTTCTCACAGATATGAATCTTCATGGTATTGTGTTGAGGAAGTCATTTAACTTTCTTTGAAGTTTTAAACATCATGCTAATTTACCACCTTGAGCTGCACTAGACACAAAATGAGTCTGCAGATCTAACCTAAAATCATGCTCTTCTGGGCATTCCACACAGCATTACTTTGAGCATCTGTTTTTGGAAATATCCGCCAAACCTTTTCACGGACAGTTTCTAACACAGAACCAGGAAAGGATGAAACTAAAAAGCAACTCATTCTGAGAGGAAACAGCAGACACTGAAAAGGAATAGTGGTGATGGATGCAAGACAGCAACACCAGAGGATTAACAGTTTTGTGGGAAGGCACAGCAATAAGAATAACTTGATTCTGGAATCTGTTTTTATTTCAGAAGCAAGTTCTAAGGCAAAATACTGGTAATCCTGAGGGCTGAAATAAAAAAGAAAGCTTCCTCCTCTTCACCTCTCCAAAGAATTCGAATGGGATCAAAGACAGAGTTGTGCTGACATCTGCAGAAAGCAGAAGAGAGGAATTTAGGGAACCAGTCGAAAGGCCACATGTTATCTGGTTTGGTTTGTTTTTTTGGTTTGAGGGTGTTTTTTATCGATAGCTCCAAAGTAAGACATGTCTGTTAAAAAGAAGTAAGTAGAAAAAAGCTTACAGCTACAATAACATATGGAAGGCTAAGGCAACTATGTCTAGCATTTGTGCTTCACCATTATCTAAGGTACTAACTTTCACCTTACAAAGAGCATGAGACTGAAAGTCCATGTAAATGACGATGTAGCAGAATCCCTTCAGAATATGCCTGCATGCAAGAGAACTGCGTTAGTTGTGAAAATGACATATATTTTAATAAAAGTGCTTAAATTGCAGACAAAGATGGCAAAGCAGTAGTATATATCTAGAGTAGCAATAAATGGAGCAGGCGGAACAGAAGTAGCTCTTATCACAAGATGAGGAGAAGCTTCAACAGGTTTGTGTAACCCAGCAGGACAGGTAACAAAAACCTGAGGCTTGACACCACCAAACTCTATTATGAGGTATTACTGGAGAAGGGAATAAGCACACAACTGCTAGGTCAGGTTGCTCAACAAAGACAACTACTGTGAAATAGCATTAGCCCTGCTTCAGGGGTATTGGTTTGTATTCCTTATATCTATTTAGCCAAGTTTTTCTTTTCATAGAATAACAGAATGGTTTGGGTTGGAAGGTACATCTAGTCCAACCTCCCCTGCAATAAGCAAATGAGCAGCGACACCTTGAACTAGGTCAAGTTTCTCTAAGCCCCATTCAAGCTGACTTTGAATGCTTACAGGGATGCAGCACCTACAACTTCTCTGTGCAACCTGTTCCAGTGTTTCACCAGCCACATTGTAAAAAATTCCTTCCTTGTTTCTAGTTTGAACCTACCAACCTTTAGTTTTAAACCATTAGCCCTTGCTACAGGCCCTATTAAAAAAGTTTGTCCCCATCTTTTCTTTTTCCCATTTAAGTATCAAAGGGATGCAATAAAGTCTCCCGTTAGCACTCTCTTCTCCAGGCTAAAAAATCACAGGTCTCTCAGCTTTTCTACACAGGAAAGGTGTTCCAACCCTCTGATAATTTTGTGGCCCTCCTCTGGACCTGCTCCAGCAGATCCATGCCTTTCTTGTACTGAGGGGTCCAGAGCTGGATGCAGTACTCCAGGTGGGGGCTTCACCAGAGTAGAGTAGACTTGCTAATCAAACTGATTTGTACTTACAGGTGATTAAAATTAGCTCAGTGAGCACTAGAAAGTTTCTCTGCAGTATTTACAAGTGTGAAGTCAGAAGCCAAACTTATTTCAGTGATCGCCGCTTACATCCCCAATTCGGACTTTGTTGCTGACAGTCAAATCCTGACAGAAGATTCAGAATTTATTACTTAGGGTTTTTTTTGTCTTTGCTATTAAAATAAAAATCATTGTTATGTATGATGGACTGCTGTTTGACTTATGTGTCCTAGGGTCTGTAAGGAATTAATTTTACATATCTTTTTTTATTTTTAAAACTGACACTATTGCTCTCACGCTGTTAGTTAAAGCATCAATAGATCATGTTCTCTCCTGTCACAATTCAGCATTGCTTCTCTGAAAACACCCAAGCAATTCTAGTTTGAACCAGCTCAAAGTCTGCTTTGATCTATTCTGATCTCTTACCAGTTGTGTAATACCGAGCTCACACATAAATTAGTCATTAGTCCAGAAGTAGTCTTACAGTAGGGAAAAAATACTTTCACAAGGATTAGCAGTTCAAATGCACTTGATATACATTTACTCTGAAATCTTGGATATCACGACTCAGCTATGATTTTCAAGGCCACTAAAGCTTAATTTGACTATAGTTCTCTTCTTTGCAGTTCTCTCCACTTACTGGAGAGCCATGAAGAAGAGCATCTGGTCCTGTATACTAGCTAAACCCTTAAGAAAAGCTGCAGTATAACTACCTCAGACAACAGTTTCACTGACAATTATGTAGGACAGTACAAGATATTCCTCGCTACTGCAAAAGGCGTTTGAGAGAGAAAGGTACGCATGGCTTTAACTTCTTTTCATTAACACCACCAGAATCTAGTGTCAAAATGCTTATGTTCTTGATATCATCCAAAATTTGAGCCAAGTTTTAATTTTTCTTTCCTTCATTGAGAAAAAGAACAAAGAACTAATGACAGATTAACGTGATAGCCACAGAACTACAAAAATAGACTTCACGGCACAAGGGATACATCTAGATTGTCTTTGTCGGTACTGTTTCCATGACCCCACAAAGTTCTGCATCATTGGTTAATTGGTATGGATTATCTGGTGTCCAGACCATTCAGATGAACAAACTGTTGAGCCACCTAGACAAGTCCTTACTAAGTTTCAGGTGGAAAATTTTTTGGGGCAACATGCACCTAAACTGATTATGGGAGATGCAACACAGGGCAAATTCTCTTTCCAACTGCCCACCTTCAAGATACAATAAAATGAGTCCAAAACTTTCCTTATATATAAGGAACTATATTTCATTTTTTAATTTTAGCATTTGATAGCCATTTGGGGGGATTTGACAATTATTAAAAAAAATCTGATCTTACCAGGTCAGATTCTACCTGGTAAGGATGGTGGGCAGTTGATCCTGGATAACTGTTTCCAAGAAAATTTGCTGTAAAATTTATCCCACCATTGCTGGCACCAACAGCTTTTGCTGTAATTTTCCTGGAGCCTATCTTAGGTTTTTACGCCCTTCTGATTTTCAGAGAAAACCTTAACAATGAAATCCAAAGGTAGCCTACAAGGTCACAAAATGAAAATAAAACAGCCTCTGAGTTTGAATATTTTACTCAAGGTTTTCAAAAACTTCAGTTTTGGCAATACTGCTTCACAGGTGACAGTTTCAGCTGCACGTGATGTTGACAGTCAGAGATTTTTTCTACATTTATGACACATAAAAGCTCAGAAACTAATGGGAATTGGAGGTAAAGTCTGTAGTCCAGAAACTCAATCTCCATCGAATCAGAGAAGAAATTTTCTGCAACAAACCCAGTGCCACTTAAAAATCATTAAATCAAATCTACAGAACGCAAATCTCAACTGGTCTAAGTTGTCCCATTCTTACTGCAATCAATGTAATTATACAGAGGATTTGAGGCCACACGTGTAAGCTCAACTAACAATTGCCACAGCTGCCTGAAACAGCCAAAACCAAGTAGATATCCTTATCTTTATTTTTTCAAATCCTCAAAAGAAAAGCAGAGAATTGCACTACAGTTTTGTTAGATTGAGGAATATACACCACCTTGAAATCACTGTTTTTATGAAAGGCTTTGCCACTTGTGCAAACATGTAGTTATTTTTTTCTACATTCTTCTGTCATGGAAGACATGCACAAGATTCTCTTCATGCAGCTTGACAGATAATAAAATTAATTTTAAGTACAACAGCAATCAAGCAATCATGATGCCTTAAAAACATCAATCTACACAATGATGGCTAAAATCCAACATAAAATTAATGAAGGCATTTAAGTGGCATTATGATTCACAATTAAGCCATGCAAATCTTTCTTCAGAAACAGATCAGAGAGGATTTTGAGTGTGGGGGTTTTTTGTTTCAAGAAAAGCAGCATTAAAATGTATTTTTCTTTTTTGCTTGCCTTTTTTTTTTATGTTCCTATTTAAGGATATGACCCAATCTATAAATACTATCTCTGAATTTTCTGAGGTAAATTATATACACAGTTTTTGGGATAGGCATAAAGTAGTGAACTTAAACAGTGAAAACCCAACAACAACAGTAATGACTTAGGTTCAGGGAAAAATTTGCTTTGAGAGTATAGGGACAGGAACATCTGGATACCACTGTA
The DNA here is from genome assembly GCA_013400135.1 of Rhinoptilus africanus. NCBI lineage: Eukaryota > Metazoa > Chordata > Aves > Charadriiformes > Glareolidae > Rhinoptilus > Rhinoptilus africanus. The sequence goes on from VXBO01011274.1 coordinate 7,394, forward strand.
GGTCATTATGTCATCTGGTTTTGATGTGCAACCAAGAAAAACTTTCACATATACTCTATGATACACAGGGTAATTAATGCCTCCCCGCTTTCTCTTGTGTGCTCTATTTCAATCCTAACAGCTTATAAAGCAAGAAAATCCTGCCACCCCTCTCATGCAAGATGAGGCAGTGCTGTCAGGCCAGAAACAGAGTGCTGACACCTGCTTAGCCCACCCTACGCAGTACTCCAAGGAAAGTAACCCTACCAGCTGGATACGTAACTAGAGTTACATTTTTCCAGAAACAAAGGGAATAAGGAAGCACATTAGGAAGTCTCTGTATCATATGCTGCATTGATCTAGACAAACTACCTTGGGATAGTAGCCATGTTAACACTAAGCTACATACACAATAAATTACTCCAGAGTCTGCTGTATAAATATTACCTTTAGCAACCATTTCACATCTGCTGTGAATCAGAACTTTTTACTAGGATGCTATTGTATCTTCATAGTACTTTCAAAGACCCCGCAGTCTTACAGTGCATTCATGCAGGAATAACATTTTTTTTTTCTGGGATAGGACTAATACCTACACTTGACATCACCTTAAAACAAATAAAAAACCCCCAGCATTTGCAATGCAGCCAGAACTTGTTCTGCGTATCGAGCACCTAGAAAAGAGGTCATAAAACATGAACTGGGTAGAAAATGTTAAATCTGGAAACAGAATTTTTAATACAAAAAACCAATTTCTGTCTCAAAAAAAAAAATCAGACTTCTGAAATATGGGAGGACACAGCAAGAAAAAGATTAATTATTGTTTATCTTGTTCTCACTTTTCTTCATCAAATACTTAGCTAATGACCACTGAGGACAGTCTTTGTGCCTTTGCTAGATGGATTTTTCCTGTGACATTTATGGCTGTTCTTGTATTCTTAATCTCCTTCAAAATGACTAAAAACTGTAACCCTGAACACTTCTGGTTTTTATAAAACAAAGCCAGAGCTACTCAACATCCAGCAGCTCAAGAATGCCTGTTTAATAATTATATCTCCTCAAACTCATGGCAGGTGAATTGCTCTTACTAATTTTGCTAGGAATTTAGAGCATATTAAGAAGGCACAAGTACTCCACCATGCCTGCAATGTTCACTGTCTTCTTGCCAACCTTCTACCACACAGCAGTCTGCATCCAACGCAGAAAGGATACTTCAGGTACTATAGATGAGGCTGTGGATGTACAATGAGTTTAAATAACCTCTAAAAAACCTCACTCTTCTGCATAGTCCACCATCATGCATATTTACCTTTGTCTTTTCACTTGTCTGCTACATTCCATCCCAAAACATAATAGCTAAGAAAGAAGGATCATAACATTAACATCATACTTGCTGCATTGCACCAATAACCCTCTACATATCTCTTTCACTTGTTTTACTCCTGTTTTATAGTTGGGAAACAACTGCTCCAAGACCTTAAAGCAGCTAACGTGATGCCTGCAGTACAGCATCCTGCTGCCTTAAGCCAACTTGACCTAAACTCTAAAGCAGTGAGCAGGAAAGTCCATGAACAGCCTGGTCTAGCGGGAGGTGTCCCTGCCCACGGCAGGGGGGGGGGTTGGAATGAGATGATCTTTAAGGTCCCTTCCAACCCAAACCATTCTGTGATTCTGTAACTGATGGTGCCAGTACTGCAGATGCTTCTCTCTGAAAGGGCTATGCTCTCCACTCACAGTCAATACTCCTCATTCTTTCTGATACACACAACAGCAGAGGGAAGGTGAGCAGAGGAAAAGATGATAGTATTACACCGTATTTCTGCTCCCATTGACAGATTGTGATAAGAAAAAGCTCTTTTGCTAAGAACAGTACACAAAGAAATAGGCATATAGTTAACATACCACACTGAGAAGTCTAGAAGAGGAAGCAGGCAAAGTATTTCCCCATGTGGTTACAAAATACTTCCCACCACTTTATATAATATGGGTTCATATGCCATACCCACTAACAAAGATTAATGTACTGCTGTCTCGGTCTCTTTTCCACCCTTCCGCTGGCACCATTCTCTGTGTTTTTTGTTATTGATTTGGCATTCTTCTGCAGGCTATTCAAATTATTTTAATACTACTCATAAGGATCACACTGAAAAAGCTACTCAAAGGTTCAGACGATATTTGTCTGGCGTTCTACTCCCATATTCTACAGCAATAGTCCTGGGTATTTTCCATAAGGTTGAGAGGGGAGCCTGCCAAATACTGAACTAGCCTGACAGATGGCACAGAGTTATTTTTTCCATTGGCAACTCAAAAAATACAGCAGACACACAAATATTTTATCTGATACGTTCACGGGTCACACCTGGCACAGGGAAGTATTAAGCTTCTAAAGTAAGTTCACTCCTTTGCAATAAGCACAGACTGGCACTCGCCAGAATAGAAGCATGTGATCCATCAGTATTTCACAGTGAAATCAAACAACTGAGATCCCCCAAAGACAGACATCTGCACTTGAATCTTTTAGAAGAAATTAATTTACACTTTCTAAATGCACAAATAGCTTGACTTTTCCTAGGACAATCCAGACCACTGGAGAAACGCAGACAAAGATACAGAACAGAGGTATGTCTGTGTCTTTACAAACATTCAGAAGGATAGAAAATCTTCACTTTCCAACTAACTCTAAAAAGAATTTTTAAGACTGTCAGTCCCAAAAGTCTAAGCAGCATTTCACATAGCCCCCAAATTCTGAGATAGCTCTAGGGAATAATCTTGGTGGGAGGGTTATTCATTTTTGAAGCCTCAAGCTTTCAAACACTCAAGCTTCATTTTTTTCTGGAATAAGGACGAAAAGTGTACTTTTTATTAAAAGAAAGATCCTAGTTTCTCATATATACGTGACACTGAGCCTAGAGCATTATAAAACCCAAATACCACAAGAGTCAACAACAATACATTTCAATATCATTTAATTAAAATGCTAATCCTACAGGCTGCAGGGATCACTAATATCAGAAGACAAACCAAGGATGGAGGGAGAAGCGATGTGAATCTGAATGAGAAATAACAGCACTAACAAAGAATGCTATTCGAGCTTAAAAGGGGGTGAAAACATCCTGCAAAACAATATCCTGAGGAGACAAAAAAAATCCCAACAAACAACAAATAAAGAAAAAAAACCCTGAAAAATGCAAAGGCAGGAAAATTCCCTTTTATAGGCTCTTCTAGTGAACTTTATTAAAATAAAAAATGATCAAGTGGTTCCACTGAAAAGTCTGTAATTCAAAGTGATGATTGTAAGAAAAATCTAAGGAGAGGAACAACTTGGCCAGTCTGCAATGATGTAGCTAGAGAATGATAAACAACACAAAGGCTGATCAAGAGACATGCAAGAATGGTCATCCCTTAAACAAAGGAGAAAACAGTCTATGCCAGATAGGTAGTTTAACGGGAGGATGAACGTTTAACTGAGACCAGTTACTGTGGGCAATAATACCAAAAAAGGGAAGAAATAAACAGGTGAAGTAAGGGGTTTAGGAGGGTTGATGGGGAGAAGTAAACAGAGGTGGAGCAAACAGAAGTAGTTCTAGGCAAATCAGATAGGCTTCCTGAAGTGCCTAGCCAGTGGGGAAACAGGGGAGGGACATTTCAGCCGGGTATAGGAAATAAAAAGTTGTTTTTTCAGGAACTCAGGTGTGCCTACCTGCTAGGTCTCCCATTCTTGCAAGAATGTTTAAATAAAATGTGCTTTGTATCAATCACTGCCTGAGCCATGGCTATTGGATAAGGAGCATTTCTCACAATGATCTCAGCATGTTCTGGAAAAAAATCCAGCCTCCTTAAAGAGTAGGGAAGGTGAACAGTTAAAGTGTTGACAATTACAGGTCACTTCTCAAAAACCTTTGTTTGTATGTAGTTGATCACATGACAAATAGTTTCTGGAAATATGCTAAGGCAACAGTTCTCAAATGGGAAAAATGTTGCTCATTACATCGCCACCATCAGTAACAGGTAAGAAGGTTTTACACTTAACCATATGCAGCAAATTTAATATAAATAGGCTTTTCCTATCAATGAAGACAGAGGAGCAGAACACAGGTTTCTCAGAGACAACTGTGCTCTGAGCTCTTCTGATATGTCTGGTATAACTGTAATAAACACACTGGAGCTATTATACATTTACTTGGCTAGATGGAGTTCAGAATTTCTCTTTGTGCACTCAGCACTTACACAGGGATGAACATAAGAGAAACCAACACAATATTTCATAAAAACATGCAACTCTAGTTGCAAGATACCAAGCCAAAACTTTCTAAAACAGAAAGATCCTCAAATATTTCTTCTAGTGCTTAAAAAAAAATAAATTACTTTATCCCAGGCACTTTGTTTGTCTGCACAGATATATCAAAGCCTCCCTATCACACATGATTTCTACCAAAATTACTAACTCAGCTTTCCAAAACTTCCATCACCCATTGCACTAACCTTGTTGTCATGTTAAACAAAATATCCGAAGTTTTTTCATTACCTGCTCTTTTTTGTGATGAGTATTGGTAAGTATTTTTGTTCTCCCAAATGCTACTTTTCCTGGCCATTTTTTAAAAGTTGTTTGACAGTTAATTTGATGTTTATATGCTAAGTTTTAGACCTTGTTTCTGATTTCATATACTTGTTCCACAGTTATAAAGCTTGCATTTTCATAAACAAAACCTGTTGAATGCAAAATACAATTATACATTCAAACTGATTTGTATGCTTTAATGACCAATATTATCTGGAGAGAACCTGCACAGAAAGCATAAGCATTTGCACATCAAGGCCCCAGATTTCAAATCGTATTTGCTTCATGTATGGTTACAGGACTGTATCCCTATTCATACAAAACTTTAAATACGTGCTAAAGGATTCTATTATATACCTGAAGACACCTACAGACATTTTCTGTGGAGCTCTAGCTTCAGAACAAGACCTCAAAGTCCTTAATTTCTGTTAAAAATGTTTAACTATTTTTGTCTGTTAAAATCATGTATGTTGGGAGGAAAACTTCTCAAGCAACTCTCTACCTATGACATCTCTGAGTTCTTTTGATTCATATCATATACTGTTTCTGAAATCCTGCTGTCTATTTGTACTGATTACCCATCCTAAAATCTAAATTGGAAAGAATAAAGCTGGAGGAGGTGACTCAGATGTGCACTGAGCTCAGAGAGAAAATACACTGAACAGAGCAATTGGCACATGCTTCAAACACTACACAGCAATATCAATAGCTACAAAATTTAGACAAAGACACTTTGGTGACCAGAGGGACAAATGATCAAGCCACTGCTTGTACACAGCAGTATCATTGAATCTCAAAATTAGCATTGTATATACTACTAAATGTAAAATTACTAAGAGTGGGGATTACCACCACCCAGCTTCTTCAAAAAGATTTTTCTACATATACAGCAATTTTTAAAATGTTAATGGTGAGAGGAACTGAACTGCCATGATTATGGGCTAACCATATTAACATGGACACAACACCATAAAAATTCCATGCAACTGCTCTTTAGCTACTGTTCATTACAGACATGTTATCAAAATCCTTTATTTGTGACATAATATTGCACAACACTATCAACTACCATAAATGATATATACTTTGCTGTTGCCACTTTATTTAAAACTCTCATTATCTACAAATAGCAGGTTTCCTACATGCTCCTAAACACAGGAAATTAAAATAATTTTTTAAAAAATCATATGGCTTTGGGCTTCATTGCAAATTTAAAACCCACACAGACCCATTCATATAAGAAAGGTTAAACGTCGCATTTAGAGTGCACATATTAAACCAAGATGAAGGCTGTCTTGCTAGCAAGAATTGCCTTAGGACAAATGCAATAGTCCTTAAAAAATATAAAAAGTTTAAAATAACATACTAGTAACACAGGGAGATTTTAAAATTCTACATAAATGTTTTGCTTCCACTGGATGTCCACAAGTCAAGGACGTGAGCATCCAGACTGGGACTTCTCATGACACGAATCACTATTCATGACCGATGTATAGTTTCTCCCCTCGGGAAACCCCTTAAGTTTCAACAGAACACAGAATCTTTCAATGGACTAGCAGGCACTGTTTTCTGCTACTTTTTCTCTCAAATTTATTTAACTGACAAGTGTTCAATTTTTTAAGCAGCTCTACCAAGGATGAAAATGACATGCCATCAGAGCACTCATATCATTACTATTATATTAGCCACATATCACTACTACTTACCAGTAGAATCATAGAATCATAGAATCAGCAAGGTTGGAAGGGACCTTTAAGATCATCAAGTCCAACCATTAACCTGCCCTGACAAAAGCCCCTTCTAAACCATGTCCCTAAGTACCACATCTACCCTTTTCTTAAACACCTCCAGGGATGGTGAATCCACCCCCTCCNAGTAGTATGTACTCATCAGTCAGTACGCACTCTGTTTCCATCTCTGCCTGAACTACAAATAATAACAGAGTTCTACCTCCTAACAAAACAGTAGAAACATTTTATCAACTTGGATCTCCACCTTACTTGTGTTACAGTACCAGGAATAAGATTTCACACTGGACACTGGTAAAAGCCAAATTAAACAAGATCTGCTTGAATTCTACAGATCAACTTGTATCTGTGGTTTCTTTTTAAAGCTATTGACTTTCAGTTTATGCTGGTTATGTTGACTGCAACTGCAAATATCTAGCTAGTATTAGGGGAAAAAGAATTAATGTAAGCTTGTTTTGAACAGAAAATTGATTACCTTCGTGAGTTACAAGATTTCACAGTAATTCTATTGTGGTAACATGGGACATCTAAAAACAATTCCTCATCTCCCAGAGGTATATCAAAGCCATCTTAAAGAAAGGATCAGGGATCAGGATCAAAATTACTTATTATGTAAGAAATATGCATTGAAATTATTAGCAGATTTACAGATAGTTAAAGCCACAGAGTGTTTTTTAAAAGGCTATTTGTTTTTCATCACTATTCTCACAATTTATTTTCCTGCCCAAGGTTAAAGAGATATATGTTGAAAAATTCTGTCAGGATTCCTCAAAGTCTTCATTAGTCATCTCAAAGAGAAACAAAACAACCTTTCCTCTTCTCCACCCCAAATCAAAGCAACACAAAACATTAATTACAAAAATTGGTGTAAAATAGTGGATATATCAAGCACAGAACACTGCATACATAGGATTATTTAAATTTTGCTATATTCATACTTTCACCAGAACCATATTACAAATGAACTCCATCTGATAACTGCACATGCACAATGCACATGCACATGCACATGCACAATAAACAATGCAGAAGTGATACGCTTGAAAAAGGCACTTATAAGATGGGAACATTATGCTCACATGTGCTAAAAATTACTAGAAGTTGTAATTTTAATGTTCCACACCCACCCCAGAAAAAAACCAAACACCACACCAAAAAAAACAGCATGCACTTTGGCATTAAGTACTATTTTATTTTGTCAAGGAATATGATTTAATAAAATAATACATTGTTGACTCACCGCAGTGCGTGCTGTGTCTCATCTATATGAAATAGTTCAAAGGCATCAACTTCATGCATGTGTCGCCATAGCTGATACTTGAGTCTGGCCTGCTGCTGGTACAGGTTTCTATACTAGCCCTAAGCCCAAAAAAAGAGAAAGAAATAGTTGGGGTATATTTTTCAAGTCTGATAGACACAGAAAAAGTTAACCTGGAATGTCAGTATTTGCACGTCATATAACAAAGATTTAAGATTTCCCTCTGGTAATACCATAACGCATCCAGTATCTGTACCATAAATTTCCCTTCTTCCATGCAAAGAAAAAGGCTAGAGATAGAAAATAATACAGAATGAAGTATTGTTTAAATGGAGAAAGGTGCCACAGTTGTTCTCTCAAAAACAAAAAGAAAAAGAAAAAAAAGAAATCAAGGCAAGCAGAGCCTAGTGCTCAAGAACTCCCGTTCAAAACTGTTCAAATTGCAACAGATGGCACTAAATATCATAAAAGTGTTCTAAAATATTTTAGTTTCTATCCTATAGCTTTCACTATAACAAGTTGAGATTTGTACAGTCATCTCTCAGTAATACCTGAGGACTGAAGTTAAATTTGACTTGTGACATTATGAACAGCTTTAAAATCTATATGACATGGATATACATAGGCATAAGAAAAGACCTGTGAATTACTGCTGTTTATCAAATTAGCATCCTCTTAAAAACAACAGCAAAACTTGTGACAAAATATGTTCTACTAAAAAAGTGCTTTCAGTTAAGCAACTTACAGACAATCTCTAGATATTGGGTAAAAAGCAAATGTTGTGGTGTTAAGACCACGAATAAGAGGAGCAACAATCAAGCATGTGCCACTCTGGTGTCTAACCACTGAAAAAAATTAGGTAACTAATATTAAGTGGGAGGTTTGGGGAACATTTTCTTAACACTGTTTCACAACATGTTTTCAAATACCTCAGAAGAAAAGTGAACTAAAACTTTGTACTTAGAAGATTACAAATCCTTACGAGAAAACAACTGCTTAACCAGATAGGGCCCACTACACTTCACTGAACTGGGACAACGGTTGCACACACTAAGGCTCCCTGAAATCCCACTTCAAATAGCAATTCCTAATTTCCTGGGTTGTCTGACCTCTTAGCGTAGAATCCAGGTGAAGCACCTATTGACTTGACTGGAAGGCTTTTCTGGGCTTCCAACTTTTACTGTTTATAACAATGTAAAAAGCTAACAGCAGTCCTTGGAGACTAACAGACCCAAAATTTCCCATGTCACCACTGTGATGTGACAAAGGATGTGTACTCATGTGGTCATCAACCTCTTCTTTTCCTTGGACAGGAGAAAAACCTGGAAGCCTAAAAATACATCAGCTGCTTTTTCTTTTTGTTGCTGTAACAAGGGCTCTGACTCTGTCCTATGTTCCAGGTATAGTCTGGGATACCAGAATACAAGAATTCACATCACTTCTGTAGAGATGAAGCTGAAGAGAGCATTCTACTGTGACTAGCGAGTTTCATGTGCCAAATCCTCTATTAAAACTATCACAATATAACAAACAAATAAGACTGAAAAGTATTGGGACTTGAATTTCCTGCCCTTCTCTTCTAACAACTAGGCAATACTGATTCTAAAGCTTGCTAACAAAGCTATGGCTATCAGGCTAAAACACAGTATAGCAACTCAAGGAAAGCTGTGTAACTTTTTCAAACGGTGGACAGGGGACCATGAAATTCTGTCTCATCCCCTGTACTGTTTGTGATCTATACTTTAATCTCACTATCACAGCATAAAAGAAAGGAAACATAGCTCTGACACCTGATATTTCACTCTCATTAAAGTTGTACATTGCTTTCAGTTTTAGATGGTTACTTAAGCACAAAAGATTTTTTGTTTCTGTGAAAGACCATTTTTCTTATGTCTGCCTCCTCAGATGGCGCTGCAAGAAAGAAAGAAAAAAAGAAGTCACAGCAAATGCAGCAATTTTTATTTTAACTGGTGCCCTTTTATGAGGGTTAATTTTTCTTGCAAGTGGCCTTCAAAACAATAAGTGTGCAAGAATCATAGAAAAGGGTAGCAGAATATGAGTATTGGAAGCCATATTTATACCCAGTGTTGTGGTACAGTGAAGTGTCTCTCCTTTTCTCCTGATGACATAACAGAGCAGCAGCAGCTGTGGTAATACTGCAATCACTAGGCTTTTAGGTTATAATTTCTAGTAGGACTATTATAAATTCAAAATGTAATAAGTGAAATGGGAGGGGCTATTGGTATAGAATGCTTGCCATAAAAAAAAAATTAAAAACCTCCTTTGTTTTGAGAATTTATCCACAAGCTGGTGATATTTTCTGTTATTTGGGAATTGTCTGAAGAACTGGTTAGCTTTGACTGAACAACAGTTTAAGAGATAAACAATTTTAAAGCCATGGATCTTTCTCTAAAGGCAGCTTTTGCAGCTTTTCTGCATTCCAAATCTTAATAAAACTATGATGTCGTCTGCAAAAGCAATGCTAAAACCCTTCTCCTTTGGGCCTGCTTTAGCTCTCCCTTAAATTGCATGAGTTTTGCAATGGACTGCAAACTTAAAGTGAGGTTTATGACATTTTTCAATACCATGGTAGGGAAATTTTGATAGCTTTCACAAGATCTGGTACTGTAACACTGCTAGAAGATATTTTGCCTTACAATTATTGATTAAGTACTATTTAATCTCTAAATAATGGCTGCAAACATGCCAACCACTGACAGAGGAAAGAAAAACCTACAAGAAAACACTCATCCCCAAGGTCTGCTCATAAAAATACCCTCCAGCGCACACACATATTTGGAACAATGAGAAGGACATTTTCTAATATCAGGCAGGCAGCTGAAGGCAACTTATTTTTCATTTTAAGCAATTTTTGCCCTTACCTTATTTAGGAACATCCCTGTAATCCTAATACTCCTCAAAAAAATCATAATTACAACAGGACCCTGACAAATTATGCATAATCTGAAATAGCAGGAGTGCAATGCACAAGAGTGCAGTTTTCTGGGAGTCAGGGAGAAAGAATATTGTTCAATCACCTTTGTCGTTCACATCTGTGTCCCCATAAGACAAAGTCATTAGTTGAGCCAATCGAAAAGATAATTTTATGCCACCTTTCCTAGCAGGAAGACTGAGCACACAGCAGAAGCACCACAGAAGAAAATACTACTCCAGAGTGTTCCTGGGTAATAACTACAGAGCGATGCTCTGAAAGAGGGTTAAAATACCAGAGGTTTGGTGCACTCCACTTTCCCCAAGGCACAGGAACCAAAGATAGTTCACATGTGAGCAAAGACAAACAGCCCTGTGCAGTACCAACACCATCCTAGTCTATCTTAACCTTTCTCTTTTTCTGAAGCTGGCCTTGCATGACAAGCTCTCTGTTCTTCAGCAAGCTGATTTCAGGCTTCTCCTGATTATTCACATTTTCCTCGCAAAAAATTTCTACTCTATGCCCTCATTTTCTTCAAAATCTGTATTTTCATATATAGTTGGTCAGTCTTTAAACAAGTCTCTGGCAAAACTCACAGTGAACATATTAGAGGAGGGAAAGGCTGCATTGAGGATACCACAAAGCTATGCAGCAAAAAGAACCCATGTATACAAGCTTACAATCACTCAATACACAAATGGTGTGAAACATGTCCATCATGGTTCACGGGGAGCAGCACTTGCTTATTAAACAATGCTGTAACACTTAATTATCCAAATTAAATTTGGATTATTTCTAATAAGGCCTCTCTCCATTAAAAAACACAACCCACATTTCTTCCTGTAGCAACAGCTTTTCTGCCAGAGGATTTCCCTGCAAAGCAACATTGATTTCACTGCAGTATCTACAGACTGTTAATTGTCTTTTGCAAAATCACAGGCCTGTACCATGCTGTAAACTCTTCTCCTAAAAGCTCTTGGTGGTTCTGTAAGACCCAATAGGCTGGGTTGTTCACTTCCATCTGACAGTAATGCAGAAGAGTGATGACTACCTTAAAAGACCACCTTCTTAGAAACATCCCCCACCACCACATCCAACACAGTTTGTCAAACACTTGCTTCTCCCCATGCACACTTTTTTTTTATTATTCAACCACTTTGCAAAAGGTCAAGACTTCTGTCCTCTGGATCTTCTAGTTGCTTATCATTATCCTCTCTTCTTTAGTTCTTCTTACATGGCTCTGTATGGAACATTTAACTCACATAATGTAATAATGCCAAGACACCTCCTTCCCCCAAAAGCCCCCAAGCAGTGTTAGAGGTGATCAGGCTGAGTAAAACACTACTGTTTACATGAGCCAGCTGGTAAAGCACTATCACACTCCTGTCCATGATCTGCTTCTGCACTGCTCTCACAATGACCAGTCACCTAAAGCACCCAAACAGAAAAGCTCACACACACCCGAACACAGGAAAATGATGCTTCTCTGGCCACAAAATATACAGCTGCAGCCTTCTTGCTTCTGTTAGCAGTTTACTTCATTAACCTGTCTCTCTCTCCCTCTCCCCTATTTTTTTTTAAACAGAAATCACTATTCATCACCCCACCCTGCAAAAGCAGTCTGTCATAGAATATTAGCATCAGTCACCTACCATTCCGTGCTTGCAAGCTATTCTCCTTCGTCCAGAAACCTTTCCCCCAAACTGCGACTTTAGGTGGTATTCTTAAAATCACATTCCAAACAGCGCCACAGAAAAGATGGGCTATTTATAATAATAAAAACCAAAAAGATGGGCAGTTGGAGTCAAGGTAAATCAATGTTTTCATCTAAAGAACGAAATAAAAGCCTGGGGGAGAGGGTAGAGCAGAACAGAAAAAGGGGAGGCAAAATGTCTGATAATAATGAAATAAAAGAGATGGGGGGGGGGGGGGGAAAAAAAAAAAAAAAAAAAAGAGTGGCTTGCTGAATCACGCTCTTTCACTGCCTGGAAACCATTGTGCAGCGTGATGCTGGCTGTACCATTGTGGAACCTACCAGAGGAGACAGGCAGGGAGCTTGGGGAATGGGGCTGCTATGGCAACTGAAAGGAGCACACATGACGTCAAAGCACACAGAGGTCTCGCAGGGGGAGGGAGAGAAAAGTCTAATCTGCAGCCACAGCTACCGCATCTCCTGGTGAATCAGGGCACAGAGCAGACTGCAAAGGGAAGCTGAATAGTGTTCTGTAGCATTTACCAGCAGCAGCAGCAGCTCGGGCATCTGCAGCATCGGGGAGCTAGTCAGTACAGGGAGGAGGCAGTAACAGCAGTGTAGATCTGCTCTTTTGTTTGCATTAACTGTTATACAAAGTCATAAATGCCCATTACTCTAACAAAAAAAATCCAAATATTTTAAATTCATGTAAGTTTCATGCTGGAAGATGTGGTGGTTGGGGGGAATGGGATAAAAATCAATTAAAAAAAAATTTTAAAAATCACAACACAACTCCTCCACAGCTGTTGAATACAGCTATTCACGCAGCTAGTTTGCTTGCATGAACAAGAATGCAACTCTGAGAGCAGAGTCCCTTAGAAGCCCAAGGAACTGCAAGAGATTCCCCCATTAGCATTATGTTGTGCCCAATATTACAATGCCCCAAATCCCCAAACTGAAAACTTGCCATTTCTAAAAGGTCCCGTTGCATAGAGGCACTATTGCATTTTGAGCTCGCAAAACCAGCGGAGTTGGCAATGGCTTCTGATGTCCTAAAGTTGAAAAATTAAGCAGACCACATTTCTTCTGCATACATCAAACTGCAGGATGTTTCCTCTCTTCTGACATTAAACAGCAAAGAATCTACACTGGTAAGATTGAACGTGACTTCCATGACATTTAGGCTAGGATAAGAGCTAGCCAAGAACATTATGGTGAAATGCAATCTTGCTGGAATACATATCTTCTTTGAAAAACTACAAACCAATTCTTTCAGTATATCAATTACATTGGTAAAGAAGAGCTCCAGGGAACTCACTGCAGCTTTCCTACCAGTGGTCTGAATAGCCCAAAGGCTTTACCCCAGCCAGAATCAAACACAGCCCCATGTAACCTGGAACTCTTAACACAGACATTATCTGACTAAGGCTGGGTAACTGTTGCCTTTCTGAGGGCCATCCAAATGCCTTCGACAGGCCAAATGCTGACATATGACATGATTGTGGCCAACAGGTTGAGGGAGATGATTCTCCGCCTCTGCTCCGCTCTCATGAGACCTGACCTGGAGTACTGCATCCAGCTCTGGGAACTCTCAGCACAGGAAAGGCATGGACCTGTTCGAGCAGGCCCAGAGAAGGGCCATGAGGATGATCCGAGGGCTGGAGCACCTCTCCTATGAGGACAGGCTGAGAGAGTTGGGGTTGTTCAACCTGGAGAAGAAAGGCTCCAGGGAGACCTTATTGCAGCCTTCCAGTACTTAAAGGGGGCTGACAGGAAAGATGGGGACAAACTTTTTAGTGGGGTCTGTTGTGATAAGACAAGGGGTAATGGCTTTATGGTAAAAGAGCTCAAAACCTCCAGCTGGCAACAAAGGACCACACGCTGCTCACTCACCACCCCACAGCTGTGGGTTGGGGGAGAGGATTGGAAGAAACAGGCAAAACTCATGGGTGGAGATAAAGGCAGTTTAACAGAATAGTGAAGGAATGAGGAAAACAGCAACAATAATTCTCACAGAAGAATGTAAAAACACAATTAATGTACCATCGCTCACTAACCAGACCTGGGAAGACCCCAGCTCACTCCAAGGTGCTCTCATTCCTGCTACCTCTCCCAGCCAGCTCCCCAGCTATATACTGGGCATAGCTGTCACATGGTATGGAACACCTGTGTCCAGTGCCAGCTCCTTGTGAAAATCAACCCTATCCCCACCAGAATCAGGACAACTATATGTAAGGAAGAAATTTTTTAGAATGAGGTTTGAAAACCACTGGAACAGGTTGCCCA
>VXBO01011286.1:0-14706 GCA_013400135.1 Rhinoptilus africanus
GAAGAGCTATTATGTGATATTCTACCCAGTTCAGAAATAGCTTGCCATTGTATATAATATTGTCCACTCACAGCATTACAAAAATAGATATTTTGAAAAACTTGCTATAAACGCCTTCTTTCTCGAAATACAATGTTTAGATATTTTCCATCACTGGTGAAAAGTGAAGATGACAGTGACTTCAATATGCAATTGCTGTAATTTCAATATGACAACAACAGTTTTTCCATGGTATTTGAACTGAATATGGTTACTTCAACTAAAGGAAAGGAACAAAGGTTAGGGGTTTTATCCTGGGGGAGCACAACTTACAAGACCTGTTCTTCTAAATGCCACTACATCTTCTTGTTGCCTGAATAATACTTGGCTTACAGCAGCGCTGATTATCTTCACTGTCACTTAAATCAACACAAAAGCATCTCTCTCAACCATATTCTCCTGTTTATTTATCTGCAAAATGGGGTAATAGGTGCTTGACTGGAGTTGTGAAAAGCCTCACGGAAATGCAGTTAAAGTGTAATTAGTATTACAACTGAATTTACAAAGTAAAACTTGCAGAGCTCGATCCATTAACATTTGGCAACAGCCAGAAAACGAAAATACTATACGATGCGTCTTCAGCCGGGAAACAAAGCCAACCAGCTGTTAGCATTTGGTGGAGGAAAACTATTTTTAATCTGCAACACTGACATTAGAGCTGCGTGTGTTCCCTCCAAGCTCCCATGTGACTGGGAAGATAAAGAAAACAGAATTTTAGGGAACTATAAATATGAAACATTTCAAACAAAATGTGTTGATAGCTTTTGTTTTAGATTTTAAAATGTAATGTTTCCAAATAAAATGGAGAACCCACAGGACACTCATGAGTCCAAACACTACATAAATCAGAGCCAAGTAACAAAACAAAACAAAAAAAANAAGCTCTGTCAACAAGCATTTTTCTAGTAGCTCTTACAGATTCTTACCAGCTCTGGTGTGTCTTCTGCTAATGGCAAAAAAGTACCTTCCAGAATAGCAACTTGATCAGTGCTGAGCTTCTGCCACAGACTAATCAGCATAATCATCAGATGGGTGGCACTTTTCAACTTTGTGAATGCCTGGAACATGTTGGTTTGATTTTCTTCTGCTGCATCTGCTAGAGCTATTACCTGCAAAAATTACAAACGTCTGTTAAGTATAATTTTACCATCCGTGAACACTCAACACTGAAATTACCTTTGGCACACACTTGTTTTCCTTTAGAAGATCCTGAGGAATTCTGTTTTCCATAAACACAAACTACAGAGTATTAAATGAGTTATCATTTATCTAGTTTTCTTCTTTTGCGTACCCAAGGCAATTTCAAGTCCATTTGGCAATAGGATTAATCTATCCAGTACAATCAGTGTAGAAAGGATTCTGTTTAGAGCATACTCTTAAAGTGTTCCCGAAAGTGATCCCCGTATCACATAATGCATCATAACAAACTACCTTTCAGGCTTATACTACACAAGACACCAATCCATGTATGACCAGCAAGCCTTCTGTATTAATGAAAAACAATAAATTGATTTTATGCAATTAAATTTGCAGTATATAACTATTTCCATATGAACATAATTGCCATCTGTTATTTTATTAACTCTCGGGTCTCTCCATGTTTTGCACTAGTTGCTTCAGCTTTTATGCCAAAACATAAACATTATGGATCATGTGTATGAAGGCAATACCACTTTTACTGCCAGACATTATGAAAGAATTTTCAAAATAAAATAAAATGGCAGATTCACTCCTTGTAAGACAGTAAGATAGTTTTGCTGAGCACTTCAAGATGGGGAAAAACAGAAGAGCTATTATGTGATATTCTACCCAGTTCAGAAATAGCTTGCCATTGTATATAATATTGTCCACTCACAGCATTACAAAAATAGATATTTTGAAAAACTTGCTATAAACGCCTTCTTTCTCGAAATACAATGTTTAGATATTTTCCATCACTGGTGAAAAGTGAAGATGACAGTGACTTCAATATGCAATTGCTGTAATTTCAATATGACAACAANTGATAGCTTTTGTTTTAGATTTTAAAATGTAATGTTTCCAAATAAAATGGAGAACCCACAGGACACTCATGAGTCCAAACACTACATAAATCAGAGCCAAGTAACAAAACAAAACAAAAAAAGCCCAGCTAACCATGTGAAAGAGAAGTGAGGAATTAATCCCAAATAGCAAATTTCAACATAACACACTTTGGTTAGAGAAGGCTAACAGTATCACAGACATGTCACCTGATGCAATCTTGCCCGCATTCTGACCAAAGCCCCGATGTTCTCCATACCTCATGATCTGCACCAGACGTCCATATTGCACTTACTTTTCAGAGTTACAGGTGACAAAGCTACATGACAAACGCAACACTATATAGTACCCTATGTCAGCTGCATCTGACCACTGTAACCAGTAACTTTATGCACTGTACAGCTTCATCTTTCTGAGGAGACAAGCAACAACAGTAGACAAGGTCTCCTCAGCCTAACAGTAGACTTCAAATATCTATTCACCTTTCCTGTCCAATATGCATTTGAGAATTTTGGGAAGAAAAATACGCTAAGATGAATTTAACACGTTGATGACATTCATCAGCATGCTTCCTATAATGTCATTACTGGATGGCATAGTGCAATGGATAAATTCTGAATTCCTGGTATTTGGAATAAAGGCAGGCTAGCTGTATCCTATCATGGATAATGCTCAACTAATATAAATTTTGCTGAAGAGTCAGGCAAAGACAGTTGCACTTATATGACAACTACCCGAAGCCCACCTAAGTAACAAAGGTAAAGGACACTTTCTAGACTGAATCATTAATTAATGGCGGTCTCTCACTCTGTGCTATAT
This sequence comes from Rhinoptilus africanus, assembly GCA_013400135.1. Classification (NCBI taxonomy): domain Eukaryota; kingdom Metazoa; phylum Chordata; class Aves; order Charadriiformes; family Glareolidae; genus Rhinoptilus; species Rhinoptilus africanus. The sequence goes on from VXBO01011286.1 coordinate 2,881, forward strand.
TTCAACTTACACTGTACTGTATACCTCTGAAGCATAAATTGCATAAAGATAATTAACTGGCGTGGCTTTGATCTTAAGGATCCTTCATTACAGAATTTGCTTTCTTTCCATTGTATAATGATGAACAAAGGAGATGTTCACCTTTTCATAGGCTACAGATGTAAAACAAATATCCTAGTACTCCCAAACAATACTTAATGTACCAAGCCTATAACCTATTTTGAAAGTAGCTTGACAAAAAACCCTAAAAAGTACAACTGTTAAGACGTTTGTCTTTGGTACAAAATTTTACAGTTCTGAAGGCACAGTAATACAAGACAAATATTATAGCAGTGACAGGCCTAAGTTTCTAAAAGAGGGGTGCAGTCTTCAGAGTGTTGAGGCAACTGAAACATACAGCAACTAAATCTTAAATGACTGCATATATACAGGTTCTATTTTACACTTGCAGAGAAACCAAAGAGGACGAAAAACATTTCTAAGTACTAATTATTCTGTTAATAGATGAATAATATCGCTTTGTGAGATCCGGAATATCCAGGATAATACAATATTAATTACAACATGATAATGTAGGCACACACAGTCTTGTAGTTTTAAAAAAGCCTACACCACAGACAGAAAAAAGGTTGTCAAAACAGCACCCTGAGACATGCTGTGAACTGAAAGCCAAAGCAACATAGAAAGCAGCTGGAAGGGACTAAAGATAACTTTGACAACACATGGTTCCACAGTAAATACTTAGTATGAGGGGGAAAAAAAGAAGTCATTCCTCGCAGAGGAAAATTACTCTAAATAACTCCCAGGACATCAGGTATGAATTTTAGAAGCATCCTGGGGTTCTTCATTCAAACACTTGCAGAATTTAAGGATTAATAAGTTCCAAAACCATGACATTCACAATTATTTTATTTTCACCTGAAAATTATCTTTAATTGTATTTTACAACAGTTGAGGGAAAGAAAGAATCCATACCCTTTGCAAACTGAGACCCTAGTCTCTTCAGGCTCAGTCACAGTTTCTCCATAATTTCTTCAATTCTCACAGTAGTTGTTCAATCTGTTTATTTAAGTTCTATTATATTATCTTTCTACACAGATATAAAATACCAAAAAAAAAGAAATTTCTCCCTGTCTCACTTTATCACAGAGCAAGTGGAAAAATATATTGCAACTGGCAGTCCCTAGTGTAGCTTAGATGCAAAGTTTTTAGATCAACTGGAAATTACCAAATAAAAACTCCATCTTTATTGCATAAGGCCTCTCATTGCCTATTTAACATTTTTCTGTCTCCTTTAATATTAAGATTTTTTAGTAAATTTCATATTCACAGTTGCAAAGATAAAGCTGAAAAAGTACTTTTATGATCTTGAGAACTTCACCTCTCAACACTATTACCTAGATTTCCAAGTACAGAGCACTTCTTGTATTTTCAGCCTTAAGTGTTCAAGCAGAAGTATTTCTCCCCATGCTTACTTCACTGCTAAGTAGACTTAGCATTACTTAGCATGTTAAGATGTTGAGCATTTGAAGATTGTAAACTGATGGTGATTCCAATTTTTTAAACAATCAGATTTCTACATTATTATTGTTTACTTAAAGATAACTTTTAGGCAGTGTTTTACATCCAGCAATAACTTCAAAATTAGGAATTCCTCTTGAAACAGTCTTGCAACATACCCAGTCTTGTATATTCAGACAAGTTCATTGGGCAATAATGAATATCACTCTCAGGCTTATTCCAATAATACAAAAACAAAATACAATTCCAAAGATACAAAATGCCTTCTTATTAGCTGGCTAGGAAGTGGAAGAAAACTTTGAAAAAGGGCAAGAAATGAGTATGAAATTCCAAGGAGCTTTCTTTTGACCTGGTAGTATATTTCCTGGGAGTCCCTAACGCCACTGGGACTGAAGACTCCCACAGGTTTTATACCATAGTCTAAAATGGAGAACAGGAAACAAGACTGACACACTTGTGGGTTTTTTTTAAGACAGCCAAGAAACACATAACTGTCCACCACTGGTGAAACTTTAGCCAACTGGTTTTATTCCCACCAGTTCTATCACATTGGGTTCTGCTTCTGGTAAATCTGAAGTATCTTCATTTTTATCAGAAATCAAGTTTGAAGAGAGCAGAAGTTTGGCATTTAAGGAATACAGAATCTCTTTACATTTCATCCATAGCACTTAGGAGGAATCTTCTATGCAAAATTTGTTAAAATATGAAAAAAAAAATCAGAATTGTAATTATTCTGAAATGGACACAGGGATTATCAGGACTATTATGTACTCCATGGTAAAGTAATCCATAGCCTCAACTTTTATACTTGGTTTCAAAAGAGCCATTCTGTACATAGAGTTATACAAGCAAAAACAGAGATCACAAGTTCACAGATCTCTTAAGGCACTCCATCTTAGCTTAATAGGGAATAATTTATTGCAAGGTACTTATTTGATCCTACCCCTTCCAACTATTTTTAAACAAAATTAGATTTTCATAAACCAGGATTCTAATGCATGTAAAGTGGAAAAAAAAAACCAGAGAGCTCAGAAATGCTGGGATTACTGCTTGTTCATTCCTACTGCAACAGGACATGTACTACTACTACTACTCTATTTCACCCTTCCCCACATCCGCTCATTTTAGAGAAGGAAATACAACCCAGTTGCTAAATTTGTAACAAGATCTAAGAGAATATTTTTCTTATGGTTTAAAGAAGTCTCCATCACATAACCTAGTTCACATAGAACATGTAAGAATTTAAAGTAAAATATTTTTTTTCCTTACAAGCGCCTTTGTTTACCTGTCACACGTGGCATGCAGCCATACACAAAGGCTAAGACACAGCAAAGAAAACTTTTGAAACAGATAAAAGAACATCAGTGATAATATCATTTTAACTAATAAAATCCTGAATATCCCTTATTCTGGGGGCAAACATTTTTTTTTTTATGGGCAATTATCAAAGTAGTTTACAACATAACAAAACAGTGATTAGCAGCCTGATTCCCCGTGCAGACCACCTCACTCAACAACCATTGTGCACACAGCTTTTGACAGGTGACTAAAGCTTTATGGAATGCAGGCAAAGATATCCATGTCAGAGAGCGATCTTTATCAAAGACTCAGTCACCAGAAAGAATAACCAGGTCACTCCCGCAAGGGACCACTTCCAAACGCAACAGCGTTCCCACAGCGCTGCAAAGGGTATGTGAGAGCTCACCTTGGGATTAAGTACCTGAGGCCACAATTATCTGACCCTTGTAAGAATGCCTCGGCTAGTGCTAACCATGACCGCAGTTTTTGAAACTGTGGCATAGGCCCACCGTGATGACAACAAAGCATCAATTCACTGGACACTGAATACTCAACTTTCAAGTGAAGCCCAACATGACCCCGATCTGAGAAGAGAGCAGAGAGACGAAAGAAGCTGCAGCACTATGACCCATGCTTTATCTAGAGGCACCCAGCTATTCTTACGAAATTCTACTGCCTGACTTGCTGAACAAGAAATTATTGATCACCACAAGTAATTACTATAGCAATCTGTGCCTCTGGAAACGAGAACAGCCAGATTACCAAAATACTCAAGGTTGCAAGGAAAGTTGTGTGGTTTTGTTTTCTTCTACGTTATTTCCATGACAGAATTATGATTAACAGCTCTACTGTACCTTTAACTGGAATTTGCCACAAAGCAGTATTGCCTACAAGATCATCACAAGTTGCAGATTAAAATGGCAACCAACTCAAATGCTCTATAAAAGCCAAATGCATGTACTGTATAAATTCAGAATCCTTTTTTGAGACTTCACATATAACAAACCTGTGTCTTACCTCCACAAACCAAATGGAGGTAACAGTGGATTATCATCACAGAGAGTCACACTGCATTTTAATTTATTATATTTTAAGAACTAGTTACACTAATGTTCATACGGAATCTTTCAGGATAAAGTAACTATCATTTCAACTACCCACAGACATAATGGTATGAAAATGAACAATTCAAAAGGAAAGAGAGATCTCTACCCTTTTAATTTTTTCTCTTTAAAACACTGAAAAAGAAAAGAGGCTACTACTTTGTCTTCATGAGTCTCTATTCCACCAGCTTTTATGTACACCTCTATACTCAAACCAGGAAAGTTTTTTTGAAGGTTACTGCAAAATATTTAGTTCAGAACCCCAGGCACTTGAGTGCATTAACTAAAACTGGTAATGCATTTAAGTTCAAATTTAAACCTTGATAGATCAATGTCAGTCTACTTCATAGCAAATCTGCATTTTGACTAGACAAATTATTTGAACAAGCTATGTCAGTAAAATCCAAGCAAGACAATGACATGTTTAGCTCTACACTACAGATGGGTACAATCTAAGTAAAGGAAGAATATTCATATTCCCCTAAGTCTAAACATGCAGCTCTTCATATGCACAAATCAATGTCGAAAATTTTTCAGTTTTAGCAATACTAATGTAGTGGCACAAGCCTGCCTGTTTGCATCACTGTTGCCAGTTTACCAGTTTTATTTAAAGACATCTTAGTGTTTTATATTGCTGCCTGTCTTTATCTGAGCTTCCTTCTTTAAATCCACGGTAACAGAAAAGAAGAATTCCTGTTGTCTCTGGTATTTCTTCCATGTGTGGCAAAGTTAAGACTGTTTTAACTTGTTTAATTTACTTCTTTTTGCTTGACTTTTTTTTATTAAAGGGGTTTAGCATTTTTGAGAAGCCAGATCAATTAATACAGTCAATACCTGACACCTGACCTCCTCTTGCTAGTCTATCCACAAGTAAATATTGCAGACAGTTTTGCATGTGAGTAATTTCTTATTTGGTAAAACTATTAAACACAAAGATGGGGCAAAAAATTATTTCTTGAAGGAAGGCTACAAACATATTCCAAAACATAGAGGATATTTTCCAATACATTTTGAAAAAAGTTCTACATGTAAAATCCAAATTTAAAAGCAGAGTTACAAAATTAGTAGCTTATCTGAGTGAAATAACATCTGCTATAAATTACACAAAACCCAAGAAGCCAGTTAGTTACAATGAAACCTTTACTTACCCTTTCAAAACAAAAGTTCCATTTAAGCATAGGGATGTGCTAAATAACACACAGATATGTCACAGAATCTCCGAGAGTCAATGAATATTGAAGACAGAGTTTCACTGTGAAACTGTGGTTGAATTGGCAGTGATGCATAAAAAAATACAGCCAATCATTAGCTAAATGGAGACAGAGAGTTGGAGAGCTTGGTTTATATCACCAAATATATGGTATTATGTAATGATGACCGAAACAAAATATTTTACAACAAAGGAACAAATTTTAAAAGGTGAAGTTGCATGCTTTGTATATTAAAATAAGCTGTGAACCTAAAACAACGGTTAAAAAAAACCACAAAAAACCTAACAGGGGCCTCATCCTGAACATTTCTAATTGTATTTCAGTCCAATGGGATCTATCGATGGCCTGGAAATCAAGAGACCCATTCGATCATACTTATGCAAACGTTTATGTACAGTGAAGCTCAATGGGTAAAATCAAGGATTTGCTAACTCCAGGGGGAACGTTGCATCGATTCAGTAAAGGCAGGATTTTATCCTATTAAAGACTACTACTCTTGGTGTGATTAGTCACATGCATCTAGTGGGGAAAAAAGCATCTGTAGCATGTTAGGTGATGAGTGTAGTTGAATGTAGATGAATCTAGAATAACTCCACAAATCTTTGCTTAGCAGAAAGCACATAGTAAAACACAACTCCTCCATCAAGCTCAGCTCATACTTATATTTTATTATAATAATGAAAAACAAACATGGTGATGAACACATCTTAAAACTAAATCCAATTAACACATAATGTAGACATTTTTCCATCTCTATAGACTAACACTAAGCCACTCCAGCAAATTCTGTTCCAACACCTTTAACAATAATAGTATCAATATCAAACAAATCAGCAAGCCAGTCAAGACAGTGAAGTACGAAGCTAAATTCCAAGCTATTAAACCTGTCCACCCAATCCCACTTGAGATTTTGGCACTTCTGCTTTATACTGAACCACCTGAGGAAATTTCCAGAACTCCTCATTCAGGCTAGTTAGCATATAATTTTAAGTGATTAAAAAGCTTTGTGGTTGCTAACAGTGTCTGAGAGCAACAGGAAGACTTATAATGATTAAATTAAAAGAATACACTCTGGAAACAAATTCTAAACATAGCAATCAAAGGAAATGGATGGCAGGCTAATTAGAAGCTCAAACTTAACTACAACACTAATTTCAGGACATCTCTCATTAAAATTACTTTTCTATTTTGAGATACTTTATAGAATTTCTCTATTATTAGTAAAATCTTGAGACCATGTGCCAGTGCGTTTGGAAATAAAATGGGCTTCTCAAGTCAAAGTACAAAGCTCGCAAAATGTATGAATTGCTTTCTTAAATACCTCCTCTTTGAATTACAAGGTTCCTGTAAATTCTTCTGGTTTTTGTTCTGAGAGAGACGTAACCATTTCAAAACAAAGGAACTTCATGATGAAATGCAGGTTTTATAAAACTAAGTCAAAAATACAGTCTCAAATACTCATGAAGAGAATTCAGCAAAAAGATTGGAGTTCACTAGGTTTTACTGGATTTACTAGCAAAAATAGTTTCAAAAGAGTAATTTAGTGAAAGTAAAAATTCATTGTTCACACAAGGTGACACAAGAGTAAGTTTCAGACAAAGCAGAATCTTGCATTCCTCCACAGATGAAGTGCAGCACAGACCACAATAATGCTTGCTCCACTCAAATACTCAATACTCAAATAACTTCAACAGCTTGAGCTGCATCCTATTTGATACAATACTCAACTTTTATGCCAACAAGTTATTGCCACGCAGGTGTGGTTATTTTCAGTGATGTAGATTTCATTTTTGGGGAGCAAGACAAGTATTGATAGACAAAAAAATATCCTACTGCCAAGTCACTGAGCAGGTGGACTTAACCTAATAATGAAGAAGCAAGGAGCTTATCATATCCCTGCTTGGGACCCTCCACCTATAGAAAAAGAAAGAAAAGAATAAAGGAACCACCTGAAGTAACATTACAGTGTATTCAATGGCAACTCTTCAGGTGGTGATCAAAAGAACATATATTTTTAGGTCACCGAATTTGTTGTGCTGCAGATAATGGCCAATGATGCTCATTCTTCTGCACACCTGGAACTGCACCTTCTAACTCTCTTCTCTCAAACTGACAAATTAAGAACTCCCAGCTGAAATACCCATCTAATTCACAAGCACAAAGCCCACAGGAACAGAATCAGGTGCACTTTTCTTTACATGCACACCTGCCCTAGCCACACAAACTCAGGCAGTGCATTCTGCCAGTTAAACATAGGAGTTAGAACTTAAGCAGAAATCAAAACATAAAACCAAAATAAGCCAATGTCTGTCTCCCAAACTGGTTCATCTTACATTCAAAATACAACAAGCTGCAAAACTAGAATTATTTCAGTGTGCAAAAGCTATATTATCATAGGATTATTCTGATGAAGCAAGTATCTCTCACCACAAGCTATGGATTGGTGTCCAATAAAGTAAATGCCAACATTATATATGCATGTACATATTACAGGATTTGGGCTTTATTATTAATCATAGCATTCTGTGTTGTTCTCCTGCTGCACTTCTAAACATATCTGAAGCTATATGGCTTTCTAACATTCATTTTGAAATATGTTATTTAAAGATCCACTTATAATCTCTTAGCCTTTGAGGAATGTCAGGAAAAAACAGTTCAAAATTGGCAGTGTAGACAAAAGTTCTTCACCTATGTCTTTGGAAATATGTCTTTCTCCCTACTTTCAGTAAGGGACTGCTAACTCCACTAATATCCCACATCATAGTTCTTTGCCTTAAAATAATGAAAAGATAGTAAAGCTAAGAAACAGATTAAAGAAACTCCTTCCAATATGTTTAGCACCACTTCTCCACTGAAGTAACAGCTGTGTGGCAAACACGCCAGTTTTTAAGATAAACACATTTTTGACCTAGCCTCACTACCTACATATAGTACGATGACAGAAAAGCAAGACAGTTCAGACCAACCTAGAGTTAAAGGGGGAACGATCTCTCACCTTCAGGACAGCTTTGGAGACACACTCAAAAAGATTCAAAAGTTCAATTCAACTCTACTTCCTAGAAGAAAGCCATGAAGGAAAAAAGTATTAAAGAGCCTACCAACAAATCCACAAGAATTAATGTGTTTATATCACAGCCTTCCATGCAAACATCTCATTCCTCAACTCCTCCTTTATTCTAACAGGCAACTGAGTCTATGGAGGAGATGAGACAAGATGTGTAAGGTCTTTTTTAAGTCCTGCTGACATAGACTAAAATTCCCACTGGGGATCACAGAAGCAGGGGAGCAGAGGAAAGAGACAGCAAATGTCAGGTCTGCTTCAGTGTCTGAAACGTGATAATTAACCTTGTATCTTTCTCTGTTTTAAACCTAGAAAAATCTCCTCATTGTTTGAGCAGAAGTTTATGGATAGTTCTGATGCATAAAATTCGGATTAACAAACAGTACCCTCAATTATGTAGAGCAGGAAAGAGCTCATTTTTCAATGCTAATATATAACCACATGCAAACACACCCCACTAAATTAGTAACAAATGTTCTTACTGATTTTGGCTGAGATAGGCTTTCTGATAAGAAACAATTTTCTCCTTTCAAAAAAAGCTCAATTTAAACACTTGCCTTGTTCCCCTGATATAATACATCTGAAGTTCATGCCCTAATTCAGTCAAATCTAATAGTTTTAACTTAATTTCAAGCATTACTGGTCATAACAAGATGTATTCAAAAGGGTATTTATGTTTGCTTTATTCTATTGCATCAAAGTTAGGAAAACACATCTGGGTAGCGCACATTCTAGCCACACTGCAGACCAAAAATCCAGATAAACGTTTTGTCTAGAGGGATGACTAAATAAGTTGGCCAAATATCAGAACAAATTCACTTTGATGTTTCAAGTTGGTGGAGCTCAGAAACATGACCTAAATTATACAGTTACATCCTCTGAAAGAGTAGCAACCATTGCTTCCTTTAGCATCTGCTGACATTAAAAATAAACCAACACATTTGTTATGAATGATGGAAGAAATTAATGTGAATAAAATGGTAGGAATGTAAGGAAAAACCTTGCTCTATTTTCACTCATATTTATGAATAGTTCATATTCATAACTTTTTCAGGACCCTCTCTCCAGTGCTTGCCTCCACTGTTACAAAAAATGCCTTGGAGTCTGCTTAAGAGCCCATAGAGAAGGATGACATTTGAGATTCATGTTGCAGGTGCACACAGCTGAACTCAGACTGCATAGACAGGTTCCAAGCAAGCAATGCCCTCAGAGTGATGCTGAGACACTTGTCAAAAATTCATTATGGAAATATATAAAAATAGATAAAACATCATATCAGGTGTAGAACTAATTTACTGAGCTCCATTGATTGTGTAAAGAAAGCAGACAGCTGGCATGTTGTTAAATGATAGGACTGGAGAGAATTACTGAGCACCATTCCTGTGGGAAGAAGTACTAAAGAAAACCTGCTGTGCAATAAGAATATGAACCAAACGTTATGTTCTTTTCTAAATGGAAAATTCCTAGGGGAAAATATAAAAGAAAAATAATTTCCCAAAGGAAATAACTCCATTGCAAAGCTTACCATTAAAGGAACTGGAGGAAAAAATGTCTGCTACCCTCACAGAGCAAAGAAACTATGAAGAAGCAGGAAGATATGCAGCCTTCCTTTCTTTTGGAGCAAATACAAGAACATAGCTGTTTAAAACAGAGTGGGACCCACAAAGACAAATTCTAAGATGAGGTGGATAGTTTCCCTTAATGCCCTCTATAAATGTGGAGGGACCGTTGCCTTTTTTGTTTTAATGACAAGAGTGCTTTTGACTCCAGAAGACCCTTCTCCCTCTCCACTGACAACAGAGGAATTCTAACTTCTCCAGATGAAGATGGAGAGAAGTTGTTTTCAGTGATGACCAGTGATAGGACAAGGAGTAATGGATGTAAATTGGAGCATAGGAGATTCAAGAGGGATATCAGGAGGAATTTTTTTACTGTGAGAGTGGCAGAGCACTGGAACAGGCTGCCCAGAGAGGTTGTGGAGTCTCCTTCACTGGAGACATTCAAAACCCGCCTGGACGCGTTCCTGGGTGATGTGCTCTAGGTGACCCTGCTCTGGCAGGGGGGTTGGACTAGATGATCTTTCGAGGTCCCTTCCAACCCTATGATTCTATGATTCTATGATTCTATGATAATCTCGCTCACCCACAGCGTAACAGAGCAAACCGCACCTATTCCAGAGATATGCACAGATGAACTTTAGCAGTAAATACTGTAATGAAACATATGAGAAATAGTATGAAAGGACAATTTCATCTCATTAGAGTCAATCATCATTATCAATAAATGCCTTTCCCTTAACTTCATTGAAATAAGCAACTGAATAATAGATTTTAAGCAAGATGTTGCTATAGGCTTAAGTACTACAGGAGAGACGTATTCTTGTGTCTCACAGCACTACACATCAGGACCCCCTTAGAATTGTCTCTTCCCTATACAGTTTACCCTTCTTCTCCCTTAAAAACAGCTATAAAAGTTGGAGGACGAGACACGCTTTAATTTTTACAATATCAGCTATCCTTAATACAGCATTTGTAGGCATGAGTTACTGATCATCCCTTAAGTACTAACGAGACAGGCTAAGAGTAAAATTTTTGTGACACAGTTATAAATGGCATTTTTTCCCCAGTGTTCGCAATACTTCAAGACAAAAACAAAATATAGATAAAAGAATTTCACGTGATCAGAATGATTTTTCAGTTTTCCATTAAAATTGAAGTACTGAATACAAGGAAAAATTTTGAAAAATAGTAAAACTTCACTGAGCATTGAAGCATCTTGTATGAATTTTTTATATTTACAAATTAACAAAGCATAGTAACCAATTTTGTAATTTATATATTGGCAATTTCCTACACTGACACACTTCATTAATTCTACGTCAGGGGCATTCCCAGCCTCTCGCTACCATTTGGAGCTATTTCCACTACTTCCTACAGAAAAGTCTTTCAGTAAAAGGCACAGGCTCTTTCTCACATCACAGGTAAGAATAACAATATATACACTGAGGTTTCCTCAACCACCAGTCTGACTCCCTCTGTACCTACTCAGTTGACAAAGCTTTAACTACCACTTCACAGCAACTTTACATTACAGTCTGCATGTTACTTGCTTGATTATCATTCCTCATCTCAGTAGAATGACTGAACTTCCAACATAAAGAGCCACGGTAGCTGAGATAGTTTCAAAAATACACTAGTAACCTGCATCCCTAAGTTATGTGTTTCTGAAAATCTCACTCTGCTTCAAAAGTATGCATCCAGAAAGCAGCTACCATTGCTTTATTCTGTAGTAAAAAAATAAAGCTACCCCCAAGACTGTGAGGTCACTTGGCAGTACTCTAAGCCCATAAGATCCACTTAAGAGAATAGAGCAATGACTGCATGACACCACTTACCAGCCCTCCTGTTCAGGACATTGGAGACATAACTGAAATAATTCCTTAGGATCAAACACAAAGCTACCCACGAAATGGTTAAGTTCCATTTTCGTCAATGCCTGTTTGACTGGGACAATCTCCTGTAAATGACTACAGAAGTCTACCCTTCCTCCCTTTATCCACTTCTTTTCAATATACACATGAAGAAATAGGTGTCTTTTCAGGTGTTATGCATCAAGGCATGAATTCTCAAGA
>VXBO01011286.1:17936-52323 GCA_013400135.1 Rhinoptilus africanus
GATCTATGAAAATATTGCCAAGATTTTTGTTTTAGTCACTTGATGTAACTTCTAATAGTAGATGAGTTAGGAGCGTACCTATGTGTGACAGGATGTCAAGATACTTTTTTCTTTTAGCTTTGATGGCAATGTTTCACAGATGACATACCAACAGATTTTACAAAAAGGTATTACCTGAATCTCTAATCTATCTAACAGCTCTTTGAAAAGCAGTGTAATTTTAGCCCCCTCTCCTTTATCTTCAGGTAACCCTGATCTTCCCTGTCCTTTTGTGGTGATATCGCAAAAGAACATCAATAACAAATAGTAGAAGTGGGAGGCAAACTATGCAGAGTTAACAACGGCAGTTACAAAACAGAATCCTGAACATAAAGCTTTTTCCTTAACTGCTGCATAATAAAATTCAATAGCATATAATCAATAAGGAGTTTTGTGGAAACTGAACATAAATTATTTTTTTTAATAATTTAAGCTAAACATGTAATTAAAAGACTATAAATAAAAATCTCTTATCTTTCCATAAATTTGTGTCATTATTGATTATATTATACTTCCACATAACTTTAACGTAATTCCATTTCAGCCATTCCATTATTTTACCTAGCATTAATGTCAGGCCAACAACCTTACACTTGCCTCAGTCTTCCTGTAATTCACTTGAACATCAGCTTTACCTAGTTCTCTGGAAATGCCCTGCTTTGTCGCTTCTTATTAACCAAAATTCTACAGGGAATTGCTAAACTGAGGACTTTAAAAGGTTTATAGTACTGTTTAATATTCTCCTTAGTGACTACTGGAAACTATTACATCATTTGATAGAAACACAACTTTTCCCTTTCGATCAATGAAGAATATATATTCAACATTTCTGCTTCTTGAAGTTACTATGTCACATCACAGCTGTGACAAACAAACAAAAAAATCAATAAAACACACTCCAAAGGGGAAAAAAAAAAAGTCTAATATGAATGCAGCAGTTGCAGGTAACTGGAACTTTGCAGATTCTGGAAGATTTAAATGCAAAATAAAATTCTGTGTGAAACAGCCCCTTCATACTGACCCTTATACATACATTTCAAACCCATCAGAAGAAAGCTTGAGGAAAAATATGCTATTAACTAATTAACTTAAACAGGCAGGGGATCAAGCAGGTTTCTTCTCTATTGTGCTGTGATCTTTTGTCCCTATCTTCTGTTCTCAATCTGACTGATACTGCTTCGAGACACATAAATACCTCTGCAGGAAAGAAAATACACACCTGCGCTATACTTACTATTAGAGCTTTTCCTTTAATCTGTGTCACAAATGTAATTACGACAATTGAAATAGTTAATATTATAATCTCTATTTCCTTCTATTCCTCTCTGCTTCATGAACATCTGATGCCACAAGTTCAACGAGCAAAATATCAGCCCATTTGCTTTAAGTTAATCCAATAAACTAATTTACGACTCATTTTTTAAAGAGATCAGCTTACATACACAGAAAATGTAGATTTTATTAGCAGTGTGCTCTTAGATTTCATATGATGAAAAAACTATCTCAGTACGTATACAGATACTTTAGTATGTAAACACATTGTGAAACGTGTTTGAAAGCACCAGTGGCATTTATGCCTACAATGCTGATGTGCTTGTCAATTTTCTACAAGATGATTATACTATCAAATAAGGTCTTGGGTGGCTGTAATTAAACTTTCCACTACATTTTACATTATTCAAACTTATGATTATATTATGAAAGCTTCATGTAAACTGGAAGTATGCAGGCAGTTATGTTCCACACAAATACAGCTCGCTCAACAGTTGTTTGCTTCTCGGTAAGGGTCACATTTTGCTTCTAACCTACAGCCCTCTAAATGGGCCAGGACATTAATTTTACTCAGGATTTGTCATGGGAGTTAAGGTTTGCAGGACTCAACCACTAAGGATTCCTGGGCTCTATTCTCCACAGCCAGGGAGAACACTGGATAGGATATTTTTAGAATAGGAAATTTTGAGAGAGAGANNNNAGAGAATATACATATTTTCTCTATATATGGAGAATATATATATTCTATATGCAATACAGAAAAGGATATTTTTAGGGACACATCTTCACTACTGAAAACTATTCTCTCAAGAAAGCAATTAACATTTAATTTGAGAAACTGTCAGGCAAAACACAAGACTTCTCTGTCTGGTCCTATTTGTTCTCATTTTTAGGAGTCAAACAAGTAAAGAGCTTTTCTTTATATCCCATTACAACTACTTTTATTGATGTCCAAGAAATCGGTGATCTGACAATAGGTACCAATATACCTGTCAAAACAAATACATTCCACATATTACCTGAATAAGATTCCCATAATTGAAAGGCTAATACATTAACCCATGGTGCCATATACTACATGGGCAGCAAGAAAAGCATATGTTTTTGTAACACCTTCACCACTTTCCAATCTTGTTCTGACTGTTTAGCAGCCCATGAAATTATTTTAATGTAGAAATGCCCAATTTTAAAAATAATTTGGGCTCTTTAATCTTTTTCTGTAATACATTGGTTTATCTTAAGAACTAATAGAAAAATCAGGAGCAATAAACTCCTACCGCTTTTTTCATATCACTGCTAGGAACACTGTAGCCTGAGTTTCTTCTCATTCTAACACAATTCGTAATTGCTTTAGAACGCATTAGTTGAATGGTCTTTAATTTGAATCATCAATCCAGCTAAGTTTTTACTCTGGTTTATTAATTTTTGTAAGTAAAGCACAAAATGCACATCACTATAGGCTATACTAACGTACAACTCTTCATCACGTAATTTAAGTGTGCAGCAAAGAATTTTTCTGCAAATAGGTTAGAACCTGTAGAACTCCCTAGAAAGAGCTGTGATCACAGAGGACAATTTTACAAGATATGGTCCTCCAGGCCCATGAGATTAACGTGAATGGCCAATACAATCCTAACAGCATTGTTTCCAATTGGGTTTCTACATCTTCTTCAAGCCAGTGAAAATCCTATCTCCTTAAACTGACAAATTTTTACAGCCACCTGGTTCTGATAAACAGGAATACATCTACGTGAGAAATGTCAGTGAACTTCAAATAACGCATAGTGCACTTTGGTCTCTTAAGTCAAATGTACATGCAAATAAAGCCTTGAAATGGTTCAAGAAAGGAATTTCTACTGGTGCATATTAAAATGCAAATTGCAGGAGATCAGTCTAATAACTCACAATTGGTGACCTTAAAATAATTTGCTTCTAATCCCCACTTAATTTAAAACCAAATATTTTAATAAACAAATTCTTTAACAATTGTCTTCCCCATCAACATTTTTACCCTTTAACACTTACACTATTTTTCTGTAGTGTTGACTTAATCACAGTCTCCCTTCAGTGGAAATTAAACAAGGGTTGCCCCTGTACTACCAAAGAAACAGAATACTTTTTGGCTGAATTCTTTTCTTTCTATGCATCTAACTACGTTCGTGCTTTCAGAACAAACTTTACTACCTTTTTTTTTTTCACCTTTATCTTAGCTAAAGAATTTGATTTAATAGAAATGTTGCAAGCTCTTTGCATCTCAGGTGAAGAACATAATGCTACTGGGCACATTTTCCTCTTTGTCCTAGATAGTACTATTAAGACCTTTTAATGAGTATTTTAACAAGTATATTCTTCATTACGCACCTTTATCTTAACTTGTCAACAAGCTCTGCTCCCCATGGAAACAAACAATAAAAGACTAAGTTGACAACTTTAACAAAGGCAAAGTCCTTCAAAGACACTGGAGGTGAAGGAGCAATTTAATTAAGATAGGAAAAGAAGCTGCCAATCAAATTTTAAAACACCATTCATTAGGTGGGTTAACAGATAAAAAGAGTGCCACAATTTCTGGAATCCAATCTCTTTCACTGCTGCAAGCAATACCTCACTGAACATGAATTGCTAAAAGGATTGACATAATATATTTTGGGGGAGGGAAGGGTTAGAAATGTTCACATATTCCAGTGAATCACTCTGCCATAATGCTTGCAGAGTAACTCTGGTGTGTTCCCCTTAGGCAAACACCTGTTTACGAATTGCGACGTATCATTAAAAGTGACTTCACCTTCTTTTATGCTCCATGCCAAATTCAGTGCAACTCATGTGGGTTATGCCAGACCAGCATTCCATTCCCATGTTTTGGACAATTAATTGCAACCTTCAGTTTGACTACTTATCTAAGGTGTTTAAAACAGTGCCCGAAAACAGGGGAAAAGACAGAAACAGCTTTCAGATTTTCCACCTAAAGAAATGGTGCAACTAGCTTAGTTAAATCAAACACATCCTCAAAACCTACAAATGAATGAGGCAAGTTATTAAATCACAAAGTGTACAGCACTTTTAATTTCTTCATTGATGATGTCATATAAATTTACAGAGGAACCTTTCTTAGATACCAAAAGATAAACAAACATGTCAGCACACAGTAGAGAAAACATTCTACTCAAAATAACTCAAAGGACTAAAGAAAGCCTTTTGTCATCAACAGCATTTTTGCCAAATTCAGATATGCAAACTTTTTGCAGAGATTTATATTTTGTAGGTTTTCCTGGAGATTTTTAACCAACTTTAAGAAATAATAAAAGAGTAAAATGGCAATGCATCTGTTCCTTTGAACAATGTCATTAAATGTACATTGAAGAATGCACCACTTGGGGAATGAACTTCCAGTAGTAAATGCCATTTGGAAGTGTCCTCAGAGATTATCAGTAAATTGTGTAAATGTAAGAGAGGATTCAGTAGGAAATCCAGAGGATTGCCAGTAGGAAACTAAATGGGTCTGTCCTGAATACCACATTTCACGTTTTCATTAGTCACCTACAGCACAGAATAAAAAATACACCCAGACAGTAACACACAACACCACATCATGAGGGCATACCAAAGAACAGGATGAAACTTTCAAATAATTCTGCGAAGCTGAAGCTTTTAAAAGTTTGCTTTGCAATACAAGCAAAGAAAATTAAGTATTGCATTTAGGTAGAAATAATTAACTGTATAACACAGGGGAGGGCATGTCTAGGGTTATGTAGCAGATCTGCAGAGAAGGATCTCAGCATTACAGCAAATCAAAATCTGAAAACAATGTAATGGTATTCTGCTGTTGCAAACTAAAACCCACCAGCAGGATAGTACAATGTATAAACAGTGATTGTGTGTGCATATACACATAAAATAAACCTTTTATAAAAACTGAAAGCATTGTTCAGTTGTGCTGGAAATAAGTCACTATGAAAGCACTAAATATTAAAATGAAAGACTCTATTGACTAACATTAATCATTTTCATGCCACTCTACATATGGAGTGGTATGGAAATGACTACTGTTAGTCAACATTAATCTAGAGTGGCATCCCTCTAGATTTTCTTTCTGCTATCTATGGCTAGTTTGTCATGCTGTTCATTAGGCAAAAGTTACTTGCAAAAAGGTAGAACACGTATTTGCATTTTAGATTAATGAGTTGAGGGGACACTACTAGATCCTTTACTTGTACAGCTTAACTGCAGAGTATTACACTAGCCAGGAGATATAACAATTTTGCTATCTGTACCCAAGAATTACACTAAGTATTCCTGAAACGGACATTGCACAAAAAGTGTTTAAAATAAAACATTTTATCTTACTCTTTGATAACAACTAGCACAAATACCTTAACCTTTTTTTTTTTCATAAAATATGGCAAGTAAAAAAAGCCAACAATAACTTTTTTCCCACCAAAACCCAGTATTTCTTTAAAAGCAATTTCACACATCATCTATAAGCTTGAGTATGTAATTATACAAGATCCATACATTTGAATGTAAGAATTCTGCAAGCAACTTACACTATGGATTGGAAAGATAGCACTAATACGTTGGAGTAATGCAAAAGAAATAAGCTGTCCCATTCTCCAATGTGCCTGAGCTTTGTGCAATGGCTGCGTTATGCTGTCTTGCAGCAAAGTGAACTGAGTCACTTATACTTAGTTCTCTGTAGCCACAGAAACCATGCAACTAGTCCCAGGGGCACTCAAACATGACCCTATATAGTTATCTCATGAGTAACTGGTATTTCTATATCCTCCTACAAGCATCTAAAAAAGCAAATCTAAGAAGGTAAGCACAGATGGCACAATATTCTCAAGCCACCACATGAACAGGTCAACCAGGTGCAAGTCAGCCCTAGACCAGAAATTTTACTGAGTTTTTTTTAGTGCTGTGCTAACCCAGTAAACTCAGGCACAGCACGTCACACCACAGCCTCAGAATTGCAGCATGGCCAGAATTAACTCATATCTGCCCATAACAAATTAATAGGCACACCCTACCAAAACTAGAATTCTCATAGGATCATTTCTGATACTGAGACAGTATTGTTGCAGAGCCAAGGATCTTGCCTAATAGATGTAATGTTGAAATGTAAAATATATATGATTGCTATCAATTTTAGCTCACATCTCATCATTATTACTAGAGGAAGAAAGTGGCTCAGTGTTGAAAAACAAGTGCTTCAACTCTGGGCTCGACTCTCTCCCATCAAATTCTCATGTGCTAAATAACGAGAATAAAATCTCACACCTCGGTCTCAAATGACAGATCAAAACTACAGTATAAATTATCCAAAAAAGAACTCTGTTCCCCCACATTTTTGCCAAATTATATAACATATTAGGTCTAAACAAAAGAAAGTATAATATCCAACTTGGACGATGTACAAGCCACGTCTCCATCTGCCCATGGAGACATGGCTGTCCCACCTGTTTTATTATGAACCTTCATTCACATGTGAAACATCCCAGAAATCAAAAAAAAATATGCTTCTAAAGGTATTCTACAGTTTTCTTTACAACCTCTGTATTTTATATACATGCAAATATATACACACAGATACATATTTGCACACACTATATATAACATATTACTTATGATATCAATACACATCTGCATATCAGCTATCTAAAATAAACATGAGGAATCTATGCATTTCCTATGTGCTTGCGCAAAATTGTCATGAAATTAAGTCAAAAAATAATACAAGTTTTCCTGATTTTTTTTTTCTTTCTGATTTTCTTATTTAACAGGGCATACCGCCTACACTAAACAGAATTGACCCTTCTCAACAAGGACCAAAGCAGTGTTGTAATACAGATTTTTCAGAAGTGAACTGTGGCATAATGCAAGTAATAGCATGGAGCACACTCTCCCAGGACTAGTACTCTGCTGCCAGAACAAGGGAGGCCCACTTATTCAGCTGACCTCCCATCCTGAGAGGTATTAGGGCTCCTCCTCAAACTACCAAGTCTCAGTCCTGGCAGAAATCCAGCACAGCACTCGTTTCATAAATGTGCTTTCAGAGCCAAGACATCTGCGTACTTCAGTGACATGCAAGTTATAAAAGGAGTGTTTATATCCAACTTCAGTATAATGTGAAAGTTTAGCAGCCACAAGACAGCTTTATACAGTGACTGGATGTTACTTAAAGGCTTCATTGTGCTTCCAATGACAGTACTCAGCAAAATAACTAGAACTCTATAAATTAATTACACTTTCTTCTAATAATTACTAAACTCTACTGGGTTTATATAGAAGATGGCCCAAGCATCAAAAATCATGGCAGAAGGCCCAAAGACTGATTTAATGTTTATCCCTACTGACCAGTACTTCCCATTATCATTGTTCATTGCAGGAAACAAGAAAGTAAGCTTCGAATCATACAAAATGTAGTGCTGCAGCTGCTGAGCTGCACAGCCTTCTGGACGTGCTTTGTCCCAAGGGCCAGTTCTCTGATGGGGTAACCTGACGGGACCAATCTTCTTTCTGGCCCATGAATCCTATTCCTGACAGGGCATTTAAAGCTTTCCTTTTTGTTCCCTCACAGTTCAGTCTTCCTACGTGTACCACTCACTCTGGCAAACTTAAACTAGCAAACACCACGTTCATTCAAAATATTTTCCCAGTGGTTTGAAAGGAACGAAAAAACAGTATTTTCCAATAAGTGTCTAGCCCTTTCAAGCAATAATGGTACAACACTGCTTGCCTACAATAATTAATTACTTGTCTTCCAAATAAAGCTGAACACACAGAAAGCAACTTATACTCGTAAAATGCATTATTACAGTGTTTTTAAAAAGCCACTGCTATGAGCTGAGATTGCAAATATGTTGTATTATCATTCATCATCATCTGAATCTGGGTGGAAAAGTCACAACTGCTAGAGATAGCTAGACAGATACCATATTGGAAAAGGAATGCATGAGTAAGGACAGAAGAAAACACATGAAAATAAAGCATCATTTGTACCTAATCTTCCATGGAAGATGTTCCAATGTTCCCAGAAGAAACGAGCCTACTTTGCTTCTTACTTTCATCTAACGCTCCTGCTCTCATAGACTAAAAATTCCCATTTTAGATTCTTAAATACATAATTTATTAAAATCTACAGTGAAATGTATAGGTGTACGCCTTTAAATAAGCGAAGAATAGAGTGGTGTCAGGACTTTGGTCATTTGATGGAATAACTTACATCATCTTTGCTGACTATACGTTATTTTATATTTTAGTATTATCATACTGCCCTACTTTTGCTTTTCCTTTAAAGCTTTTAAGGCCATATTCACATTTGACTCTTTTGCAGTAATAAGAAGAAAAGCAGAAGCATGCAATACCAGTTCAGAAAGGTTTCCAGATGCTTTATTTCCTCAGAATAGCTAGAAAGCACATTCCTCTTTTCCCTTTCACCTTTCAGATTCCTACTGCTGCTTGCATCTTCCCATGACTTTCTATACGCATACCCCAAATTCCCTGCCTGGTGGCTTTCACGCTCCCCTGCATAAATTTCCCTTTAATGCACACATTCCCTTGTACTCCAGAATTAATATATGTCCAGTACACTACTTTCTATCTCCTGAACCATTTACACTCTCAGGGACAAATATCTGAGAAGAAAAAGCAGCCTCAATATAAACATTTTACACAGATTGATATTTCATAATTTTTATCAGGTAACACATATTTAAAACTTTGATAATAATTCTTAGGAAAGTCTGTCATCAAATATTGCCAAACAAATAGTCTTTTTCAGATGGTTTACAAATTAATAAAGATTTGACAGGTCTCAATTTTTTTCTCCTCACTTCACTGCTTGTCAGGACGGTAAACTTTGTCTTTCCCACAAACAATGAAATAAAGTCCTCATCTTAAATGTGTAACTCAGCTCCACCTTAATTGCAAAGCCGCAACTGGCTCCTTAAAATGTTTTATGCCCTTTCTGGATACGTCCAGTGCTAAGGCACGTGCAAATAAATTCAGAATTCTTTGAGAATACAATATTTAAATACAGTACACAAAGCTTCTTCTGTGGAGTTGGGGTCAATACTCAATACATTACATTTTCCAAGACAGCTCGACTGCCTCCTTTCCATAAAGCCTTACTTGTAGAGGGGGGAAAAAAGGCATTTCCCTGTCAAAGAGCTCATCTGCTAGCACTGCAATGAATACGACATTTTTAACTACAAGATGAATGTAGTGTGAAATGAACACAGGTATCTATGATCCTACCAGCTCTAACTGCAGTTGTGTTATGAATATTTAAATAAACATCTGGATTCCCTTTAGAATTTAGCTAGGAAGGGAATGCTATGTTGAGAACAGTGGATTGGGAACAAGGACTCAGACTTCTTTTGAATGCAAAAAATTATTTCTTATGTGGTTTCTGTATCTCAAATGAATATAAAAACACACCTATGTAACAGCTTGAAAAATAACAGAGAAGTGCAGATTTTAACATTTTCATTTTGCAGAATATTCAGCAATTTAAAATCTCAATGTAAACACATAGTATTAAAACTTTACAGTAGAATTTTCAAAACTATTCCATTTTTGAACCATTTAATTTTGTGGAGTTTGAGTTTTGAAATGGTCATGCTCTCAATATGGACAATACAAAATCATTTCAAGAATAAAAATATGAAGAGTGGAAAACAATAATTCAAGTGAAACATTCATTTAGCTCAATTTCAAAAAGTTACCTTTTTAATTTTATCCTTTAGTCTTAGGAAACACAAATCAATTTAAATTTAAACATGAACAAGAAATATTTACATATGCTCCATATAGAAAATGTTTGAATAGAACATTCTGGAAACTAGAAATAATTCTGAAGACCTGGAAACTGGCTAACACTAGTTACCTATTTTTAGTGACTCAGCATCTTCCGATGAAAAAAATACTTTGTCAAAAAAAGCTAAATATCTCCAGAGAAGAGATACAATGAAGTCCAGAATAATGAATAATGCTATTTGTGTAGGGAAAACATAAAAACCACAAAAGACTAGTTAAATGTGGCAGAAGAAAAGAAAGTGGAAAAAGGAAGAGCAAGAAAAAAGAAAGAAAAATATTTGCAGGAGACATTCAGGATGCCAGAAGGAAGTGGCTCCTGGACATCTAGGTTTGTAGGTGTCAAAAGACATTGAATTAAAATAAAAAAGTAGAAGAAAATACCATGAAAGTAATAAAATGACTTCGAATTCAGGCTCAAAATATTTTAATAGAGGTTCTTTTCAGATGACAACCTGTGCTATGAAACCGCTGAAAAGTATCCTTAAGTATGTTTTCAATGTAACAATAACCTTGAGATGGAACAAAACATCCAATATGATTGCAGCAATAGCTTTAAAAACAGTGATTGTGGAGTACAGTTTCTACTACTATTTCACCCATAAGGCTCTATAGTATAGTCTCAGTATACGTGCCTTTCACTTCAAGAAAATAAATACATAAACTTAAACCATAACGAGCCCTCAGCAACACTCAAGTACTCCCAAATCTCCTCATGGGCCACCTTAGTTTAATTCTTCTAGCAGTGCTCTACAGCTTCCTCATAATTTATTAACAATCCTCACAAAGACTTTTTTTTGCATCTCTGAGTGGAATATCGATTGCCACATTGGAAAATGGATACTTGTGTTTAATTGAACACCTTTCTTCATCAGTCTTCCTCCCCCTACATAAACATACCACAAGCTCGTAATGTGAAATTTGTGAAGATACAGAAAATTCCACTGTCTTCTGGTTACAGGTTTACAGCTTCGCCACTGAAATCAACCAGCGGTTTAAACAGATGCTGAAACAGGTGTCACACGTGAATCTTGAGCTACAGTTGAAGGACTACTCAACACTGCTGGAAAAGAGCATCTTCTGAGCAAAATGATGTAATGCTTTGAATCAAGTTTTTATACTTAGAGGATCACAGATTGATGCGCTGATCTGTTATTTTTCCTAATGTTACACACAGCCATAAGCCTCTGACTCTAGTACCTTTAACCCGAAATGTGTAAGGATGAAAACTTATAAAGCCAACATGGTAGAAATGACTGTTGAAACATACTAAAATTCACAGCCAAATTTTGAGGCCCAAACAGCATTTGTTCCTGTTACTGGGTTTTTTCCACCTTTTTTTAATTATCAGCGAGATGTCTGGGCTTCACTTCAAGAGGAATTGCTAAATCCGATATATGGGCAAAGATCTCAGGATTATCAACTCCAACAAATTTATCAGAGCAATAAAAAGGCACTTAAAGAGAATATTTCAAACATTAATATGGAGTACAGTTCTCAAAGTTTACACAAAAATGTTTTAATAGGAATACATAGTTGAAAAATTGAAAAAAGGTAGATGGAGAAAGAATTTCCTTAGATGACAAAATCTCTTAATTTATGATTAAAGAAAGATGAAGAATGTCAAAAAAATAAGTCCTCTTATTACACTATCATTTGCAAACAGCATTTACCACTTACCTGGCACTATTAGTGCACGTGTCAGTAGCATTTACACACTAAAATATAGCAACTTAAGACTGTAAAAGCTATCGTAGTAAAGCTGAAAAGACATCCAGATCTTCCAGTACCAGTTCTCACAGTATATTCACTATATCACACTGCCCACGATGCAACTAATTACATGTGATATATAAATCCTAAACATCTAAGCAACAAAGACTGACTGCGGGACCTAATTCTTTTTTTCCAACTGCTGTGTTACCAGTTTGAAGCATGCATGGAAAATTTAGCCCTAACTGTATTAAACTTGAAAAAAAGATACACTGTTTATAGAATAAACAGGATATCTTTATATCTATTATATATCTATATAAAGTTTATGGAATATACTGTTTATAGAATTATACACTGCCTGGTAAATTCCCTTGGTGTTATTTGGTATCTGCTAAAAAGATATTGGTAAGGTTTGTACGCAATCGGTTTGTGTTACACTTATAAGTTTTTACTTTCCTGGAGGTGGGAATAATTAATATTTTATCACCTGCCATATTTTGAAGTAATTTGTATCTAGAGTAACACTGTTGTGATGAATATACTAGTTTTATATAACTACTTTAAAAACTAAACAGCAATTTTCATTGAGTTGAGCAGTACCTAAAAACCATCTAATGTACTGTACTTCATTCAAATTTACATCTGTAGAGATCCTGACTGAAGACCGTGGTGCACCGAGGAGTTTGTGATCCACACACCAGTTAACCTGCCCAGGCCAGTGCTGTGCTGCAAACCGAGCATGGCCTTCAGAGGCCCGTGTTGTGCTGCACAAATCCCTCGTCCAGAGGACAAATGCAACCAACGCACTGTAATGGAGGACCCTCTAGGCAGCTCCACCTCCATACCAGCAATTATGCTACTCGCATGGCCTTGCCTGAAAGTGCAGCAAGAAGGTCTCCTGAGAACATTGTTCCTTTTTGACTGTAGAAACGATAAAAGCGTCATCTCCTTGTCTTCCAAGAAACTCCTTTTATAGCTTGAATGACCAAAAGGGAGAATATCTTCTACTGATGATGTCTGCCCACTACACTGCAGGTGGGTTGGAGGGGCATTTCATGCCACAACTCCTGGGGCTCCCAGCATCTAAAGGGATGTAAGATTATCTACGCTGCTTACAGTGGTGGCTCCAATAAACAGCATTGTGAATGATAACTTACAGAGTGTGAGTGCTTTTCTTACTGGGACCATAATTGACCAGCAGCTTCTAGCATTATAGAGTATTTCATGCCTACATTCCCTTATCCTACTGCTGGCTCCTTGCACTGCAGCTGGTATGCCCACGGTAGCTTGGGGGTCTGCAGTAGCTCTGCTACCCACTAAAGACTCAGAAAGCCAAATCCAGGAAAGCATCTAATGAAGTTGCATATCTTTACATAGGACTCTAATACAGGAGTTAAAGCACTGCCCTAGGAAGTGTGATAACAGGTCCCAACGCTCCTTAATTCCTGTTGAGGATGAAAAGACCCTGGGGATGGAATCCTCCAGTCAAAGCCCAACTCAAATGAAGTAGGTAATGCAAAATTTAAGGCCAGAAAGTAAAGAATACAAACTGCAAACCAGTGAGAAGAAACACCTTATAAGCCACTGAGCTATTTGGCTATGGCGTATGCTACCGTGGCCAGATTAAATTCTTTCCCCATAACTCTGTCCTATTCACTGGAATGCATGCAGATGTAACTACTCTTACGAAGGTCAAACACCACATAAGATATTGTAAAAAAATGGTTTTTTCCTCATATGCTGGATATCATCAGGTAAAGGGAGGAGGAAAAACACTGGGAAGAGGCTTCACTTATTTTTGGACCATTTGGTCAAAGCCTCTTCCCTGGATTTTGCAGTAAAAGACATTCATCCTATACTGTTTTAATTAGGATTTTGATCAATTCTTTAAAAATAATTTGATTTAATTGGCTGGCATTATATACGTGCATGCTGCAATTAATGAAGACAGAATATTTTTAAGCACTCAGTCTACAACACACAAACACATTTCCAAAAAACTGATATAAACATGTTAGGCAATGAATCAAAATCTTTTCTATAAAAATGAATGTAAACCCAAAGAAAACATGAATATATTACTGCTCACCAAAAACAGTAACTTACCCACATTTTCCATACAAAAATCTACTCACTACCTCACAGATAAAATTTCACTACAACAAAGACATGATAACATAGTTGTAAATAACTGAGTTTTGTCTACCTCATTTTCATTTAAGCTCTGAAAGGTCAGTGTTTTACTGATGTAAGTTCCAGCAAGCACACTTCCTTGTCAGAAACAGAGAAAAAAATCTGCATATATAGAAGCACCTTTCAGAACATCCAGAGCCTGCTAAACAATGCTAGCCACCTTATTCTCCAAAAGGCTGAGCAGATCTTTTTCCCAACCCCAGTAAAGACTGAAGTACAGCCATGCCTCTTACAATAAGAGCATATTTAATGCCAAAAATACTCACCCTCGCTCACAATCATTGTTTTTCTTTTGAACTTTTGTTTTCTATTCCTTTGGTATACTCTTCCTTGGCTATTGAATCTATTACTTTTGTATGTCAGGCTGGCTGTCTCTCCCATTTATTACCTTATTTATCCCTTAAAATCTTGAGACTCTTTGCCAACCGTCATGTAATTTTTTCAGAACCGTGGGAGTCAGTTTGCTTGATCTGTGAGCTTCCCATTCTCAAACAGCCCTCCCAGTTTTGCTCAGGCTCTCCCTGTCTCCAAAGATAAAAATCCAAAGAAATATGGTTTCACAGATGCCAACCATTTCTCCTTCATGACATATCCACCTTAAAGCATGAGAACTGCTTTTTTTTATTTTAAGTATTCATGCCAGGGAGAGATCATTTCATTGTTTACACAGCTGTTTTAAAAAATAAAAACATTTGAAAAAAAACATTCTTCAAACTTTCAATTTTATTTCCTTGTAATTCCACATCCTAAGTATTTAGGAACTAAGGTATTTTTCAAATTAATCTTCATTCATCTCTCCAGAGATTTCAATTTTTTATGGCCTGGATTCTCAGAATATTGAATGGAGAAGTCCATTTTTTTTTTTCAGAGAAAAAAAATGAAATCTTAAATATTCACCTAACCAGGCCAAGCCCAAATTCAGTCAACGAACAGATTATCATTGAATTTGACTGACGTTGGGCTGGGCCTTTTGCACAGGCTGGGCCTTTTGCACATGAAGAAAGTTCCTGTACTAAATGTTAAAGATTCAAATGAAAAATATTTTCTTTTTTTTTTGTACTAGCACTAGGCAGACCTTCAGTAAACTTAACCATGCTGAGTAGTTGGCTTTAGCGCACATTTAAATCATCTCTACGCACAACAATTGACATGATCAAAAGTATACCCGTAGGACCATACATGTGGACGAAAATGCCAGATTATTTTATCTGAAGGCTGGTTTTAATTCTGTTCGTGTTATTTTTGTAATGCGATGGGTTTAGTTATTTGGCTGTTCTAAAGACATTAGCTATCAGGGAAACAAAGATATAATACAAGAACTAAAAATAAACAAGTTCTGGTACACGTTCTGCCCTTCACAATTTGGTTTATAGGTCTACAGTACATTTACGATTCTCATTGCACTGGGGGGGCAGGAAGGGGAACAAAGTCTGAGCAGTATCAATAAGGTGCTGTTGTTCGCCCTGTCTTGTCACTAAATGTGAAACAGGATCTGAACCACAGCACAAGTCGCTATACAAAGACTCTTCACACAAGATTACCACTGCAGAATTCAGCATAATGTTGGCATTGCTAATGGGATGAAACTAGAACAGTATGAATAATACATTACATGTACCAATCAATGTTACACTGTAATGGACTGATGGAAAATAAATACTTTTCATGAAAATCAAGGAAGAACTTTCAAACACAAATATTTCATGATTATTCATTTATTATCTTTACAAGATGAAAAGAATCAACTGTGACAAAAGTGTAAAAGCAGCATAAATGTTGCTTTATCTTTCCCAAATATTTATTATTGCTTTGAAGAATGACTAGCTTCTGTACTTTCTAGGTTTTCTTTCTGTCCGCTCTCCTTTCCCCTCCCAAACAGGACATGCAAAATCTAAACACACAATCCTATTTTAAATCATTTCTAGGCCTCTATCAATCAATTATTCAGATTTAAAAACTAAGGCAAAGTAGTATATGTAAAAATATTTCCTCATTTTGCCTGAAAGTTCCAGATTCTCCCCTTCTCTTCAGTGTGTCATCTTACCCGCCTTTTCTTCCAAGTACAACCTCTACCACATTCCTTCAGTCCCCAGTTTTCCTGAATTCTTATTTTTTTTACCCAGTATCAACAGCCATTCACAGACACGTACCTCCCTTGAGCTAAGATCAATCTTCTTACTTAGTCTCACTAGCAGTGAGAGCTATACCTAGAGAGTACTTTCCTACACAATACCTTACTTCAAAATAGCCTGCACCCAACTCTCTTCTAAGACTTCACAAATCCATCCAAGATGGATCTCAGATCTCCTTCCCTACTGCCCCACAACCCCCACAAACAGTCAGACTCTGTGCAGATCACAAATACCCCCTACTAGTTGCATTACCCAGAAAAGTAAAAACGAAGGCTGCAAATGGTCTGGTATCGTGATAATAAAGACAGCTCTGTATTCCAGGGCGCTGAATCTCTCCTCTTTCTCTGCATGCCGTTCATGTGCTATAGTCGGTCCAAGGGCATATAGTTGGTGTCATCAGTGAATCAAAAGAACATAGACACATAGTATTCTCTTCAGCTTACCACTCCACCTTTTCTTTTCCTCATCTCAAAAAAACCTCCAACGGTGAGCATGCTCTTTGCAGCCACTATCTTAACACTTTCCACTTGCTGAATTTTTGAAACCTTCATTCTATTACTTACACTAAATGGCTCTCAAAGACTGGTAACTTCTTCATATATTAATTTCAGGACTAACCTACTGACTACCATCATGATAATTATCAAGGCGTATTTATCATCCCAAAGTCTCCTCAATCTGAAGGGCTTTTATGACTATCTTCAGGTTCATTTATTATCACTATTAAATCTTTGCAAGGACAGCTCTATACCTGTAAACTCTGCATGTTTTTCAAATTGTGATTTCACATCTACTGGTGGTTTTCCTAGCAGAATTCATGAAGCAACCAACAACTGAAAATACAAATAAAAACTAAATACACAGAAATCCCACTCAGCGGGCAGGTATACACCTGGGCCTGCCAGAAGGCAAAGTCAGAGGCTGGCTCCTAACTGCTGTCAGTGCCAATTTAAAATATCCGGTTTTATATCATTAAAGCAACACTTCTGTAAAACAATGAGATGATCTTTGTCTAAATTCTAAGTACTTTATTTTCTATCTTTCCTTGCTTCCAACTTCCAAACAGCAAAGGGAAATAAATAAATAAATATTTTTTAAAAATCCATGTGAAGGTACCCATTATGGTAAAAAAGGACAGAGAAATACTGTATTAGATTGTACAATATTCGAGGCAATGATTGGTATTTTAAGTTTGGACTGTCTGCAGAGAAGGGTTCCAACTTGAATGTGGCTACACTGTGCTACCACAAAAGAAATATTAAAATAATAAATACTGTAGGGCAGCCCTAAAACTAGTCATTGCCACATGTCTCACATTAATTGTAGAGAATTTAAAACTTTTTTTTTCATGATCCCTGTGGCCTGCATTTTCTTTAGTTCACCAAGTTTTAGTTTAGTTTACAGTTTTTCTTTAGTTTACCAAGACTAACAATGTGCTCTGTAAAATTAAGCATCACTTTCACAAGAATAATGACCATTCCAACAATTATATTTTCTCATTAGTGAGTGACTCTTAAATCTATTCCCCTTTGTCTTCTTGTAAATAAAGTCTTTACAAAGCTGAGGCAAAAAAAAAAAATAACCACCAAAAAAACACTCCCGATGAGCTTCACACCGTTCCTGCTCTGTTAAGATTGCATAGTATGGGAAAGGTCAGTAACTAATTCCCTTCAGACTACAGACTGAGACAGATCCAAAAATTTAAAAGAAAAACAGTATTAGAAAAGACAAAAAATGAACCCAGAATCATCTTATTGTGCAATGGCTTTCCTAAGTACCTCCATGGTCTTCTCACTCTGACCTTCCTCCTTACCCAAGGATGTTAGATTTGTTAAACTGAAAACTTTTTGGTGTACTGAAATGGCAAGATCTTCAGTAAAAGAGAAAAAACTTCACTGTGCATTTGCACAGCA
The DNA here is from genome assembly GCA_013400135.1 of Rhinoptilus africanus. NCBI lineage: Eukaryota > Metazoa > Chordata > Aves > Charadriiformes > Glareolidae > Rhinoptilus > Rhinoptilus africanus. The sequence goes on from VXBO01011286.1 coordinate 36,013, forward strand.
TCCAGTACACTGGTTGTCTTGAGCCTAACTGGACTCTATATGTCCCCCAGAAACTTTGTGTTGTTTCACACTGCATTAAAGATCCTGATCAGAAGCAAACCCAGGCATTTTCAAGTTAAACAGAAACTTTCTTTTACTGCCATCTGAGGGATTCGAGGTCACAGTAGAAGAAAATCTTTCAGCATATATCAGAGGCTCTTTCCATCAGCTGCTAGAGACAGAGGACATGGGAACATCGGGCGAGTGTTGGTTGCAGTAGACTGCAATACTGGGACAGCCTCCTAAAAGCCTGCTCTGATTTCTCTCCAAACAAACATCCCTACACCTTGCATGGCAACACTAGTTTCTCCATAGGTTACTTCTCTCACTGTACCCTCGGGAACTGTCCACTGACCAGTGAGGGGGAGGAGGAGGGAGATAAGTGCAACAAGCAATACCCTGCACTTCTACTGGGCGAAGGTATCAAGGAAGGGCCACTCACTCCTGCCAAGAGGAGAAAGGGTCCCAATGAAGGATGGGAGGGGACACTGTTGGGATGATGGGTCTCCAGTGCCCACAAACGACTGGATGGGGATCCCAGACTCCCTCATCCTCAGTCTCTCATTTGACCTGTTCATGTTGATTAATGAGCTGAGAATGAACTTGTCTGGGAACATTTCCCACTTTAACTTTGGCAGTGCAAGGCATTTTGAAACCCAGGATCAGGAGGACCAGGGGATCAGGCTGCAACCCGAACAGTGAAAACATAAGCCTGCTCAGGGCTCTAAATCCCAATTCTGACATGGGAACAACACTAGAATCTATTAGTAAAAATGTGTGGCTTGATGCAAATTATATAAATTATAACAGATGGGTTAAGGAAAACTACATTCTTCTGAGATCTCTTAAGAAATATTTTGCATATCCTTTTTAAATTTCAATCTCTGGATATACACATATTAACTTTTTTCTTAGATAAATATGTAGCTCTTTCTTATTCTCATGAACATGTTTTAAGACTGAATTTCCTCTTTTCAGCTTCTGAAAACTACTACTGGCTTTAGTTTTATAAAAAATCCTATACTCTAGGTGGTCTCTTCAATATTCTTTTACATTGCTAATATCCAGCAAAGCTACACCTATATGAAGAAAAAATACCTTAAAGTGAGTTTAAGCATACAGATATAAGGAAGATGTAAGAATCCTTTTGCATCATTAGGAATTTTCCCCAAGATTAAACTAGAAGACTGACTCAGATTTTGTATGTTATCCAGAAACCACTATTTACACACTACTCTTATTTACATTTTGGAGGGGTCAAGGTAACTATATCATCTTTTCTTAATGGTGACATTTAAAACAAGCCTTCAAAAGGCTAAAGAAAATTTTTGCATGTTATGGTGCAACAAAGGCCAAAAAAATAAGGCTTGTTAACTTCTAAGCGATCAAGCAGGGGAAAAAACCACCCAAAACATTAGTAGCTAAAATCATAAAAGGCAGGGGAGTAATAGCTTAAGTATGAGGAAGAAGGGAAAAATTCTGGATTGTAATCTCAACTATTCCACCAGTTTGCAGTCCAGCCTCAGATAAATTCCTCCTTTTTTACAATGTACCATTTCTTGACAGGAAAGCTAAACATATTTACAATATTTGTGTTTTGCTGCACTCTGCTGGAACAATCCATTTTTCAGCTGGAAGCAACATTGTTCCATATGCAATGCAAGAAGTTAACGAAAGAGAGGCAAAAATCTAGGAATCTTATTTCTCGTAAAAATGTTCTCTTTTGAAGCATGTGTATTTTTTTAAAACAGAATTTAGACACTTAAATCCATATTCAGTTCACCTAATAAAGTGAACTATTTTACAAGATTGAGCACCTGCAACAGTCCTAGATACAACAGGATTAAAGAGGGCTCCCTACTGCCCAGAATAACAACAACAAATTAAGTGCCTCAATACAGCACTGAAAAATCCTCTTGACATACAGATTGGAAAAGTCCAGACTTACATGCACCATTTTAACTACTGTTCATCTGATAAATACACTATTTTAAAAAAGCAACACATGCACAGAAACCTAACTCTCTCCATTTGATCCCTGATCAAAATACAAAAAAAATAACAGACAACATATATTATTATAACATTCATAGAAAATTAGACAAGTCTTTGAATCTCTTCCAAACAATTACTACAATTTACTGGACATTTTATGAAATTAAAATTTACAGTCACGTTTTTTTCATTAAAAACATTAAGAAACTTACCTGGGCTAGAGAACAGACCTCAGCTTGTGTTAACAGTCAGAGCTCTTAACTCCCACGATAGTTCATTCTGGCTGAGGATCTGCTCCAGAATCACCCAAACACGCTACACAAATTAAATGTGACTTCCTACTAGAAAAATGCACCTGTGATCAAAACAAAGGTTTATGACTCTTTTCTCTCCTCCTGCCCCCTCATCCCTTGAGAGTAAACTCTGTTGCATTGATCATAAACTTGGGGGAAAAAAAAAAAAAAACACAGAGGCAACAGAACAGAAATGTCACAAGCTTGTTCTAGCAGTCTTCTGAGGGCACTGAGGAAAAGCTTTCACTCTTAGACCTGTCTTGGGAGTTGCAAATACAGATGTTGGCATCAGTCCCAGAAGACAGAGCATACTTTTCAATTTTTACTAATACCTGCTAAAATTGTGTCTTGGCATTTTTGCTCAGAAAGAAAATTAAGGAATGATCCTTCTTAATGCTTTGTAATCCACATAAATCTCAAAAATTCTTGTCAGGGAAAGGTTTCCACAGAATTATTTTTTTTGCAAAGAACAACAGGGTCTCTTGGGCAGTCATTGCCTCTACAGATTGTCTTCCTGAATTCAAAACCAACAATACAGTCAATAATCAGCAAAACACTCAAATCCTCACATGAATGGTGAAGTAATGGTTTCAGAGCTTACAGGTATAGGATGTATAAACAGTTACAGAGGAAACAAAACAAGAAAACAAGTTTTCAGAGAAACTGTCTACTTCAAAGGTTGAAGTAATTAGCCTAAAATTTCTCTGTAAATGCACTGCTGGTATTCCCCTCTCACTACATTAAAAAAAGTTTAACAAAATACATCTTAGAAATTAAAACTGGTTTTCATAGGAAAAAATTCATACACTAGAGGCCAAATGTTTCTCTGTTCCATATATGGGTTTCCCATCGAAGTGAAAACACATGAGCAAGATGAAGATTTGTTTCAGAGTGGTTTTCTCCATTTGTCTGTGGTACCTTTGTTAAAAATTAATGGCCAGTGATATCACAACAATAAACATAAATGGAAAATAATACTTCCAACCCTAACCATGCCAGGCTGCAATTTTTAACATGTAATGTAATAAAACATATGGGAGGAATGTGTGAAGAAACTTTTTGGAGACACTGGGCTTCCAAAAGCTAATGGGCAGTAGAGGCAACAATTTAAGAACTAGATAAAGAGAATAGTAGTTAAATACTGGGTAGGAATCAAGCCAGAAAGACAAATCTGTTGAAGACATGCTTCCCCTACCGTGGATCTCAGGAAAAAAAAGAAGTAAAAGAAGAAATGAAGCAGGATATCTTTGCATATGACAGGGAATTTCACATCATGGAGTTCTAACTAATTGCAATTATAAACTACCATCTTTTCACATGCTTTTATACAAAGGAAAAAACAGCAAAAGACAAAGCAAAATAAATTGCAAAAATTCAATCCAGTAGATGTGAATAAAGTCCTGAAGATTAAGTCACCTGCAAGCTGTTCATAACTTCTGCAGCTTATAATTTCTGCATACAATTAAAAGAAGACAAACAAGATAATTGATCTTTAAATTTTTCAGAAGAGAGAATTCAACAGTTATTTTAATCATATTCCTTGTGATTCTGATAAAACAACACAGATTTGTTCCCAAAAGGAGGTAAAAATCTGAAAGATAGCTATTAGTAGCAACAAGTAATCTGTTTCATATTTGTTTCCACAATAAAAAGAGAAAAGAAACTGAGTGCATCAGATGCTCATAAAAGCTAAAAGGAATAAATGTAGCTAGAAGACACAGAACATATTGAAACACAACAGTCTTTTTGAAAATACTTATTTTAAGACAGACTTTCAATTGCCCATTGGAATGTTAACAGACAGCTAATGCTCAATGAAATGCTCATCAAGGAGAAATGAAGAAATAAGGAAAATGCAAAAAGTTTACTTTTCCTCCAGCAAAGCATGGAATTTTCTCAAAACCCTGAAACCCCATTCAAATTAGAACAGAGGCAAGGGCTACTGTTTTCTTTAACATGAAAAATCTAATTAGCTAGCAAATATTTAACCAATAGCTAGAGGTTGCTCTTTAAGTACTAAATAATGAGATGTAATTAAGGTAGCAAAGGCAAAAGGTTACTAATTTAGGGCATTTCTACGGTGTAGTGTTTAAATTATAGGTTTTATACAAAACGCATGGGCCAATGCACAAGAAAAAAAATCCAATTTTAGTGGAATGCAGAACAAATTAACATTTTAACATTATAATACCACTCAATTGTATAATAGGATTTTGCTAAGTGTCACAGAACAGAAAATAAAAGTAACACTCCAAGGTATGCTTGTTAACCTCTTCAAGTTAAATATATTACGAGCCCAGTGACAGCAGTAAATAGACACATTGTAACATGAAAGACTCTGAATTCAAAGGCCTTTAATAGGTGTTGCTTTTTCTAAGTAGATTGGCCTTAAGAGTATAAACAATGAACAAGATAAAAATTATGTTATCCATACTAAATACTTTCAAATTTCCTAAAGGGAAATGGAATGATTCCTTTAAAAATACCATTTAAAAAATCCAGTTCCTGTGATATATAATGTCTTTTTCTTCACTTCTCCTTCCCAGGTACAAGAATTTAGCCTGGCAAGTATTCTTCAGCACCCATACATAATGTTTTGTAGGTTGACCAAAAGCTTTTTGGAAAAATAAGGATTACAGCTGTTATGGTAAAACCTGACACCTCAACATTTCAGCATTCTGGTTGTCCATCCAGCAAGGGACTCAAGCGGACACACAATTTTAAGATGTTGAAATATTACCAAGTCTGTATCCATAACAAATTGCCAGTATTAAAACAAGAAATTGGCAGCCACAAAACTTTGTCAAAGAACTGAAGGCAAGCAGAATGGGCAGAATATTCTCTTTAATAAAAGCCTTAAAATAGTACCTCTATAGTTACGATACTCATCATTACTGTCTTCTTTCTTACTGACTTCTGACCCCCTCAGTTCATTACACCAACTTTTCCTGCATTAACCATCTTTTTCCTTTTCATATTGGTTTAAACTATCCACAACAGAATAATTAAAGGCTTCACAATCTAGAAATACCTACTGTGTGGAAGTTAGTAGTTAAGCTCAACTGAAACATAAAATAGTCCTGTTGAGATGCCAACTGGCAAGAAGAAATGGAGAAGAAAGTTCTCTTCCCTTTTGTTTTTGTCAATTTACAGATTTAACCAACGGTTTAGCTCCAACATAAACGGTACCTTTTATTAAAAAGATCTAAATTGGGAGAATGACCACACAAGTTACATTTTTCCTCAGAGAGGTAGTGGCTAGAGCAGCAGCTCCAACCTAACTGCAAAGAACATACACATAAAGAAACAGATTATTTTTTTTTTAATAGTCTATACTATTTTCAAAATATTTTTTTCTTCAGGAATCTATAGTCCACTACTAGGGTGAGAAATAACAAGCCTCTGGTAAGAAATACTAAGCAGAATCCTAACTCAGCTGATGAGGATTGTGCAATGAATACTTTAGCAGTATTAGATATATGAGGCAGAGCAGGGGATCGATGACCTGAAGCCTATTCCCACCTCTGACATTGGTCTATAGGGTAGACCAATGGTCTATACAAGTAATTTTGGGCCAGATAGCCATCATCAGTGCCTAAATTAAATGTCACACGTGTAAGAGTACTCAAGATCAACACAACAGTGATTTAGACATTCATTCTCTATATGTTAATGGAAATAAGTAGTTGTAGAGATGGATCCAAAATTATTTTAGATTAAGTGACCAGACAAAATAGCTTGGAGTTGCTCAGTGTACAGTAAAGATACAAAACTAAATCCACTTCAACACCCAACTCACACCAAGAAGACCCGCCAGCATTAGATAAGTAAATAATCTAGTAAATTTGGCCCTCACATATTTATTTTCCAGGTGTTTTGATTTTTGGGAGAGAAGTCTTTTGTTTTGTTTTAAACCAGCTTGGCATAAAATGCTATTGAATTACATTACTTTTGTAGCTCTCCCCCTTATTATTTAGTTGTTGGTATAATGAACATATAAGTCAACACAAATCCAAGTATTTCACTGAATCCAAGTATCAAAGTCTCTGAAATACTTAGTGTGAATTCGAAACCAACATACACTTGCCATCCAACCACAACGCAAAATTATGATCTGTTGTACATCAAATAAATCAGTATCACTTATTGTAAGCTTATGTCAGAAAATTACTTAGTCCAATGTTATTTCAGATACCTGAAGGCACAGCACCCATGTACACACTGGCAAAACAAGTATAGTAGCCACCCAAAAGCAAGCTGCTAAAATTACATCAGAAGCCACAAAAATATTCTTAGTATTGCACGCAAAAATTAACCAAAATGATAATTTAATATTCACTTGATTCATCGCATCTGGACCCCTCAATTAAAATGAACAATTTCACAAAGATCACTCATACCAAACTCACAAAGTAACCATTGTATCTTCCACCATGTACACTCACTAGCTGTTCTCAGTCGTATAGCTTTTATGCCTCAAATGCTTTTGTACTGCTTAATTACAGGGCTGATATAGAAAACTTCCTAGGGAGCATGAAATAATAGTATTTTCCATCCTTCTATGAAGATGGTATCACATTTTTATTCAAGTTTTGATTACACTACTGCATAGCACTTTCTCTTTTGCCTATGGAGTACATTTCTCACAGTGAAAGAACCTGTCAATGGTTTAAGCTTTAGCACAGGTATCTGATATTTCAGATACGACATTTCTTTCAAAGAAATAAGACTTATCAGCATTCCTTTCTTGGAGGAATTGTAGTCAACCCATTCCATTTTGGCCCATTCAAACGCACACAGTTTCTTTTAGTCCTACAGAAATCCCTTATATACAATCTGGTGAGCTCATGTTAGGCTGAAGATACATGGTCTACCCCTACACAGGAATATTAATTTTTCCCCTTCAAACAGGCATTAGCCAATGAAATAAATGTCACAAAAGTGCCAAAGAACTTTTACATCACAAGAAGTGACATAAAACACTTCCTGCCATTGCCTTTATACACTAGAGGACACAACCTGCCTGTACCCCTGAGGACTAAATCAAAGTTTGGGGAATCCTCTGATAGGTCCCATTAGTGTAACACCTCTGAAGTGAGAACTGCACCCAGGGTGGAGTGGGGGAAAAAAATTAAATAAAATCACACCTACTGTCCTTCAGTGATTTGAATGGAGCAGTGGGTGTTCAAACCTGGCTATTCACAAGTTTAAGGGGAGTAATCCAGTAGATAGGGCTCTCTGACACAGCACAGTGTAGCTGAAACCCTCCCTTGCGGAAAATGTGACAGGCCAGACTGAATGCAGTCCAGCAGACACCAGTTGAGGTACTTTGTGCCATAACCACACACAGAAGGACATTTTACTTCTAACCTCTTTCTCTTGTGATGGTTGTACTGTTTCCAGGTTTTAATGCATCTAACACCCTTCACAAAAAAAATAAACCTTACTGAAGATACGAGCAGTTTCACCTATTTGTCCCACAAACTGGCTGACCTGAAGTGAAGACTGCCCTAGATATGAGCGAGTAGTTGCTAGCACAGACCAAAACACAGAAGAGTTGTGCCAGCAATCCTAACAAATGCTTCTCAAACACAGCTAACTACTTTCAGACATTTTTGGAATACATCTTCTAATAAAAACGGGCTTTGATGACATTGTGAGTATTCCACTGTTAAAGCTAAATAAGTCTTGGGGAAACAGAAACATAACACTATTTGAACACCAGTAAAATAGGGAATTTTAATTATATGTAATAGCCAATAAGCTACTTCTAGTGGCTATGAAAAAACTACATTTAGCAGAAACTGCAATAAAACAAGAGAAGTTAAATATAACTCCTCCAAAGAACAGCATATTTATTCAAGCCAAAAAGAGCTAATTTATACTATGGGTGTAGTTCTCACTGACATTATCTGGGGAAAATTACTATTACAGGAGCGGGTGTGATATATAGCCTTTGAGTCACGCATGATAAACTCTAATGGTTTTGCTTTGAGGGAAAAGTCCTTACTAATCACGTAATGAATCATTCCCAAAATGTCGAGTTCCTGTCTGTCAGAAGTGCAACTAGAGAGAATACTCAGTCATTAATGATCACTTTTGAGATTTTTATCAACTGATTAATAAGCATGGAAAGGAGTTAAGGGGCTTGAACAAAGAGTTAATGGACCTTTAATGACATTCCATGTGTTTTAGTGAATTGAACATTATGAGTTTTATTTGCCACTGATCACAAACCATCAATGACTGAAGTGCTCCACGCATTGGAAGTGACAAAATAATGCAAGGAACAGTACTTAGACTTTCAAAAGATTAGAAAATTATGTAGATTACAGAGTGAAGAGCCTAGCTTCCTAAATCAATAGATGGACACGAGGTAAGGAAAGAAATGGGAAGATGTTTTCTTCGTTAGTATATTAGGTGCTAGACCTGTTGGTATCAACTATCATGGAAGTAAAATTCTGGCTTTTAAGACATACTATTCTAAAATGACAATCAGGAACAATTCTGAAGATGAAAATATGAGGAATTATGTGTATGTACATGTATATGCATGCGTACATGTACACAAACATATATCCTTTTGTACTACCACCTAAAAATTACCTACATCTAAGAGGGGCAAAAGCATTTGCCCTTGATATACTCTTCATCCTTCTGCTGAAGTAATTTTGGAAATATCAAAATAAGTTACTCCATCTAACAGCCTGAAACCACCAAGGATTACGAGCCTAGAGTATTTCCGGTTCCCTAAAAAACAAAAAAAAAATACTATAGGGAAGTCAGTTCAACCATGTGAGCCTGCAACCAAGTCCCAGAAATAACGGACCCAAAAAATCATTTGATAGCTGGGAGAATCTTCTTCTGAGAGCAGAGAAAAATGGGAACAAACAAACACAGGCAAAGAGGGGAGATTGTGCTTCCTTGCAAAAGGATCCAAATCTCTTGCTGAGGAGATGAAAATTAAGTTAGAAACTTCCAGTTAAGGTGGCTCTATTTTCCACACAGCTGTATTTTCCATGCTGTCTAACAACAAAATGCACTTGTACATTTAAAAATTACTTCACAGAATTTAATTATAATTTATTCTAAATGTCAAATACACATATTTGTAGTGGGGGAAACCACAGGAAAATCAGTATCAGGATCTGGAGAAAGCTGGAAGAGCTGTAACCAGTTTGAGTTAACTGGACTCCAGGAAACTGAGCAAGAGAGATACCAAATACAAGATCGAACCTAGAACACCTGCCCAGAGACCAAAAGACAGAGGGCATCTGCAATTCTGCTTGTCTCAGCACCCAACAGCACAGCAAAAGGTTCGAACAGATCTGCAGAGAACAGAGCAGACAGTCACAGAATTGTTCCACACCCACTAAAAGACCAGAGACTGTGAACCATCTCCAGCTGGGAGCCACATACAGTACATTAGTGCAGCATTACGAAGAAGGTGCTAGTTTTCTTTTCTTTTTTTTTTTTTCAACTTTGACTCAGGTGCAAAGCTTCCAGATGGCACCACATCTAGCTGGTATTGAATGCAGGAGAAGGAGATGCATGACAACGTCCGCAGGCATAAAAGCAAGTCCTTAAATACTGGGCCAGAACCCCATGTCTTATAAACCAAGCTCTCTGGAATATTGGTGGTTTAAATCAGCCAAGGATCTGTTCTGAAAACTGATCGAAAGTGTTAGACAAGGAAAAAATATCCTTATATTTAGATATTTGTCAACTGTTAATTGGAATATTGATTTTCATTTGAAGTTAAAAAATTTCAGAAAGGAAATCATATGATTCAAAAGATATAATTCAGAATCGACTCGTTATCTCAATCATGATAATCAAAACTAATTTTGCCTGATTGTGTAAAATACTACAAAATGGACAAGAACTGTCACAAAGTATTTTAACACTTAAAACACTGCTTGACAAGTTTTAACACTCTTTCATTGCGGTTTGTGATCAAGCAAGAGACATAACATGCATGATCAGCAACACCAGGGTGAAAATTCCTTACTTAAGACGACAATTGTGAGATGTGCTCAAAGGGATTCTAAGTAAGTTCCTTCAAGTTCTGTCCAAAATTCAGGTTAATTACATATTCCTCTGAAACCTCAAGAAATATAAATATTTGGTGCACTTCCCATGGCCTCCTAAGTTTTGTGCATGGATATAAAAGATTTGCTTTTTCTACATACATTTAACTTTGAAAGTTTATTGTATCATAGCTTTCTCTTTTTGGATGCTTTTCTAAAAAAACATTTAGTTAACACTTTAACACAAGCTGAATGTTCTTTTTGTGTGTGTATTTTAGAGTAAACTTAAACAAAGCTGCAAGTTAGATCCTACATGCTTTAATCAGGTGTTGCTGTAAATTATTTCCTTCTTTCTTTTAGAAAAAGAATGCTACAAAGTTAGCTTTAGATTTGATTATTTAAATGTCAACTTTCAAGACTAGGATAGATCCTGTTAGGCAGTATGGCTACTCAGTGTCACTCTGAAAATAACATGGGATTGAAGGGCTCCAAAAGAATCAAATCAGTTGCAAGAAAAGTTATCCAGAAAAAAAGAACAAACATGAGGACACTAAATATCAATACTGTGCTGTGGCATAACACTGCGGGCCAGTCCTAAGTTTTAGCATCCAACATTAATTCATAGCACAATTGCTTAAATTCCATCTCAAAAACAGGAAATAGTCCATCTTTCTGTATAAATTAGGCTATGACAAGAACAAATGTGTGATGAATTTCATAAATTTCTGAAAATAAACACTGTGGCAGAACATCATGTCTTGTAAACTAGGCTCTCTGGAATAATGGTAGTTTAAATCAGCTAAGGTCCTGTTCTGAAAACTGATCAAAAGTGTTAGGCAAGAAGGAAAATATCCTTACATTCAGATATTTGTCAATATCTACTGTCATATGAAAGAAAAAGGGCAAGTCCTGTGACATTTTTATTTAAAAGGACCATTTTTATTTAAAAGGACCATTTAGAGACATTTGACTTCCAAATCCTTCGCAAAATTCATCTGTTTCTCCAGAAGTCTCTCCTGAATAGTAAAGGGCCCCAACAAACATCCAGGGCTGCACATGTGGGGGACAGCTCAGATCACAGACCTCAGGGAAAACAGCTACCTTTCCTTGCATATGGGTTAAGCTTTCTCAGTCACAGGCAACAAATTCCTACACAGTTTACTGCCATTTAAAGAATTAAAATGGATGCTTCTCATGGAATTGCCTTCTTTATTCTAAATGAGGAGTCATGGTATCTCCACCTGGAAGCAGTTGTGTTTGTTGACCACTTTTACCAGACTGATGGTGAAATGCTACACTTACCCTCCAATGCTGCTAGCTACATGAACAGATGAGGGAGATTACACTGAAAAAAAAATCTGTAGGAATGGTGTTTGTTCCTGTTCCCCGTGAACAGTAACCTATCAGCATGCCTTGAAATCTGATAGACTATTTGAATACTTTTCCCCTTGTTTCAAGCAGAGTTTTTAAGTGAAAACTTCCTCTGCACATGAATCTCTTCAAGCTGCAAATCATACACACAGAACTCACAAAATGCAAGACCAAGACCAGCCAAGATAAATACAAACCATATACTAAAGACAGCAGAATCAACTGGACAACTTCCAGTTGTTTACAGAGCAAGATCTGAAAATTACTTTGAAAGCCACTTTATTGCTGCTTACAGCCAAATATTTCTGTAAGACAGGTTATCCAGTAACAACATAAATAAGATGACCATGAGTGAGTAGCTCAATTAGGAGAAAATAAAAGGAATAAACCTGCAGCATCAATTTGTTCTAGCAGTTCTGTTTAGAAAAGCGTGTTTGGTCCTCTTACTAATGGCAAGATGCTCTCAAATTTATAAAGTAGCTTAAAGAAAGAAAAGCTAAAAAGTACCACCAACCAAAAATAAAGACCCGCTCTTGTAGAACATGTAGTTACTAAGCCTAGATGTCTAAGATTATGCCACTGTGCTGACCGTTTAATGTTGGACTTGTTCTGTCGGTCCATTCCTGGTAACTGTCATTTCTAACGACCACACAAAACTTTAAAGTGGCATGAAAATCCAGAAATCATCAAGTTCCTCTATATATTTTTTAAATCAGCAGACTGGTAGGGGAGACACACTATTCGTACTGAGACAAGGGACATTATTCATCTTGTCCAGTTTGGTGGCTACTGCCAGTCAGCACAAGTGCACTGGCTTAAGCAAAAATAAGCAACTGACAGGGGGATGCTGGGGCCATGGGCAAAAGGTGAGATATCAGTATATGAGAGCACAAGCGAGTTAGTAGTTTTACAGGCTGGGGATGAAGAAGCCTCAAAACATGAGGAAAACTGAGGTACTGTGTAATAGAGGTGTCAAATAATAGGAAGGGAGCTAAGCTTCCTTATGATGAAATTCCTTATTCCTTCCATATCATGAAAGTGTGAGGATATATAACAAATCTGTTGATTCACAATTTGTCTTAATTTTGCTACCTTTTACTGTAATACAATATAATAGAAGTGATTAAGTGTCACTAATTTTTTTTTTATAAACTTGAACTTTTCAATCTTATCTCAGATTCACGCTTAAAGTACTTATAATTGGTTAAGCAACAGTTGGTGCCTCAGGAGAACTCCACCCCACGTTTCAAATTCATTCTTCCTCCTTTTTCCCTAAAAGAATGTAACTGCAGCAGTCTTCTAAACATGGTTACACGGTTAAACACAGCTTACAACTAGACACAGCTAGCATTGCTTAGATTCTCTAGGATAAAATCTATGCAGGTTGAAATAAGAAATGGAACCATCCGATTTTTATGACACTTGTTAATTCCAGCTTGTACCTGCAAACCCAAATTGTGTACATCAAGAGTCAACGTATGAAAATGATAATTCCAGGGCAAGCACCTGCAGCTACTGCCAAACTATGGTTTTTCTCTAATATGACAGAAAACATATTGTAGAGATTAAAGATCATTTAATTACACTTTCAAGCAATAACAGGTCTCTAGTAGGTGAGCATTACACAAAGTACATGCTGTTTACAACAGCTACCATAAAATTTGCTGGATTCTCATTCCGTATTAGAAGCCCTTTAAACTACAAAACATCTCCGCAATCACAACTACTGATCAATTGCTTTTGAATTTGTCTAATTAGATTCCTTTCTTAGAACTAGAGCTAGCAGCATGTCCAATAGCACTGGCAATTTTTTTAACCAGAGATCAAGAAATTCATTAATAGGCATACAAATAGCATCTACTGCAAATTGATTTTTCCATTATTTTCATAGCACCTTCCTACACATCATTCCTAAACATCACAAGAATAATATTTCCCTTTTCTAACATACAAGGCTACTATGTATCTAATAGCTTTTCTGTTCCTTTCAAAAATGGAACACCAAAAGATTAAACAGGACTATAAAATCAAAAGCAAGCTTTTCAGCATTGTACACACCAATGCCTGCTTATATGTTTCTCTGTTATTGTGAAGTTTCTAGTTTCTTTAATATAGGCTAGTTTCTTTATAATAAAGCCATTAGTAACTTTGTTGTTACACTAAATACATCTTGCCTTGTTGGTAATATACAAGGACTAATACAAAAATTTAGTTCATAAATAGAAATGCTTTTTATCAGATAATCCAGTGTAGCTTGCTTAATTTTTCAGATTTGCTGTCTATAGGTTTGACAAACGCGTGCTTACGTATCACACAAACATTACTTTTACTTGAAGTTGAAAATCTGCAAATTAACTTTTACAATCCACTTCAGCTGTAAAATTCAAATCAGTTCAGCAATTCATAACAATTTGCAGATGGGCAAAGAAGTGAACAGAATAAGCTTAAAGTAGGTATGAATCACACCTAGGCAATGAAAATACATGAGCTGAATATTCACCATTATTTGATTTGTATTAAAAAGGCTGTTCACAGAGGTTATATATCGGCTGTATAACTGTTCTGATGCAAGTAAATAAGGTAAGCAATAAGAGGCACCTTTATATGCCTGTCGATTTGAATGGGTTATACCGTTATAACTTCAATTAAAAAAAAAAATCCTAAATTATAATAGTTATTATATTAAGCATGTAACACATATAGAGCCCAAGCCCTAGAGATTCTGAGTTCAAAAGAATAATAAAATTACACACTCATACTAACTGGAAACTCCTTCCTGTTCTAGATGAAAAGGTTTGGAACATACTATAAAACCGAAACATGTACATTTCCCTTCTGACTGCAAAACCCAATGTAAAAAGTAACAAAACCTCTCTTTGTACATAAAAATTACTCTAGTGAAAAACGAGGGGATAAAACAATGCAAATTTTCCTTTTCTCATTATAAAAATATTTAACATAAGGGAGGAGATGAGGTTCTCAGACAATGGTAAGGGAATAAAAATAAATTTATTGTGGGATTTGTTATATCTGTTTTATTACAAAAAACTCCTAAAACTTCTACATTGCTTATTCAGAGTTCAATACAAATTCCACTGAAGCAACTAAGAGGCATTCCTTTATGAGTCTATGGGGTATGGATCATCTTTCTTCATTGAATGCATTCTCATTAGAAACACTTCTAAATGCAACCATGGTGCTCGAAACAGACAACTTTCCAAAAGGAAAAAGAGACAACTTGTTTGAACAATTCTTCTGAAAAACAGTATTCTCAAAAATACTTATATTTAATAATTAATACACATTAACTCAAATGTTTAAAAGGCTACATGCTTAAAGGAATTTTTGCAGTGAGACTTTATACTGTTCATATTTATCAGGCCTCATTATTCCTTTACTGAAAACATATGTACCATATTTTGAATATGTCAACTATATGAATTAAATATACTTGTTCAAAGAGAGAAGATTATAATGAATTAAAGAAAACAAGGTCTTTTCCAATATAGGAAATGCATCATCAAGCAATTTAATTTCACCCACATAGCAAAGAGGCAGTATTAAAATTCTACCACAGCTCTCACTTTCAAAACAACATATGCAGCAGTGAGGTCTCTACGGTAATGACTACTTTACTACACATTAGTTTCTACTAACAATAACAACATTTCTTTGTTGCAAGGTGATTCACATGAACAAAGGAAGATGACAAAGGAAATCTATCACAAAAAATGTGAGCTTGCCTAAAACAAAGTTTTAAGAAGCGTGGTAAAATGTTTGTTCCATTTGTTCTCTGTAAAGAAATCTTTTTCCTCATTCTCATTTCAACTACACTAATTCTAATCAAAAAAAGCTTACAAAGGTAATTGTTAAGAAAAGCACCCATCTAATTTTCGTTCAAAGTACCTTATAAAATAAGCTTCTGCAATATGTATCTATTTCAACTACCTGGGTTTTGTCATATTCTCAGAACTCATCTTTCAATTCAACTGCATAAGAAAACTGTCAAGCACATCCCAGTTGCTTTTAAGTTTAAAGGCAACAGTTCTACACAGCAAAAGCAGAGTCAAGAGACTCACTTTTGTTTATCTTTAGGGATGATTTAGTCGTGCCATTTCAAAGTGTGAAAGAATTACCCATCTATCACAACAATACCTACTATTTCTTAAAGTAACCTACACTCTCAAACTCAAACCATCTCACAGTTAACTCATTCACAGCAAAGACTGACATAATGGCAAATCTGACTCATGTCTAATCATACATGGAAAGGCAGTTTTCTCCAATTCAGAGAAATGTTTTCTTAGAGTAAACAGTAAGGAAAAATAGTTTTCCTTAACACCTTTGTTTTTTAATTGTTGTGATAAACAACAGCACATAAAGGTAAGTCTTTTTACCAATAAGGAATCTAATTGTGACTGTGCTTCTCTAACAAGGCATGTTAGAAAGTAAAACCAGATCCTCTGACAGAAAAGCATAAAACGCATAAAGTAGCTTCTTGGCAAAGGGGACACATCAAGAAACAAGGGTTAATCTAAAGCAATGAAGGGTTGAGGCAGGAAAAGGGATTAAAAAACGTTTTA
>VXBO01011288.1:9288-33245 GCA_013400135.1 Rhinoptilus africanus
AAAAGAGTTCTAGAAAAAAATAAGGGGAAATAATCCAAGCATTATTCAAAGATAACTTAAGAGTGAAGAAACCTTAAACGCAATTGCAGCATGCATATTCTGTTGTCCCACAGGGAGTTGGCAATGCAGGGCAGCATACTTTCTAACCACACACAATAAACGCAGAGCTTTAAGAGAAGGCCCCACTACATGCATTCTCCCTCACTGGTCTGTGGGCATACAATGGTCTTGTGCTTCGTAGAAACGTCAGGCCCACAGTATATACTAAGAAAGCTTTCCGTGTGTGCAGCAAATCCAGTTATTTTGGTTTGCGTCAAGCCTTACTGCACATTTGCAGAAAGGGGGAACACGTGCACTGCAAGCCTGCTTCTTTTGGCCTTAACACACAAAACAGCTATAAATACACACATTCCTAATTCTTTATAGGAAATAGAGCTCTATACATACTCCTCCTGGAGAGGAAAGCCATACACAAGGCACAAGAGCCACCACATCCAACAAGAAAGTTCCCCGATTTTGACATGGAGTCCCACCATCCAACCTGCTAAGCAAGTTACAGCTCTTAGTCATCATCAGAAGTTTTAAAAGTTTACACTAGATCTTCCCATGGTTTTGAGAAGGCTTGTCTTTCAAGTGAACAATGGCACGAAAGACTAAAGTCAACAGGTTTTAACTACACCATTGAAAGACTGCAACAAACTAAACACACCCTCTCCCTGATTTTCTTTGTTGTTGTTAGGGGTGGGTGGGTGTTGTTTGGTTTTTTACACCCAGTAAAGGCAGTGGTAAATCACCACACACAAATGGATTAAATAAGTAAGTTTACTTTACTAATTTAAGTCAGGTCAGCTAAGGAGGACTCACTGACTGGTTTCAGTGAAGGTTAAACACATAACACCTCAGGGCATTGTGCAGGAAGTTTTGGTCCTGTGATCATGCGGGCACATACCAGACAGTGGACCAGAGCTGAATGTCTAAAAGCATGAGAACAAGTGATTAACGTTAATATCTTAAGATCAATCCCAAATTCCTACTACTGTAAAAGTGTTTCTGCTGATTGCCAATCTCCAAGACCCTTCTCATTTCCTGAACTCACATGGCCCAACACAAAGCTCTGCAGCATGATTATTCTCTCAAATGTCTTTAAACTACAAACTCCATTCAGTGCAGAACACCACAGACTGGCATAGATGATCTTTAAGTAGCACTATATCCATCTTAAGAGGTCTAAAACCAATACTGTCTGCCTTAACGTCCTGTGGTTCACTAAACAAACATCACGTTACTGCACAGTACGCTGCACATGGAGAATACTGTGTTGGTTCCTGGGTTTGTGCAATCGTAGTTGGAATGCATGCAAAAGCAAGCTTAGCAGGACAGGCACCATTTACTACTACTGACATTCACATCGTTACTAGTAACAATTATTAGAGAGACAGAGTTTTTCATTAAGTAACCAAGTTGTGTATTTTCTTGATATTTTCTCAGTGGGCAGGATCCTGGAGTATCTAACGAGAAACCTGTTCTACTAGAAAAACCCTTTTATAAAGTTTCTGTGCATTTACTAATGTCCCCCTCTCTCTGGTAAAAAATTGTGTCGATCACAAAATGGTAAACATCCTGCAGAGGAGAACTGTGATATATTCTGTAGTGATGGTGTTCAAGGCATATGCTTACGAGTATTTGGAAAATAATTTCAGAAATAGATATTTAAATACCACTTCTATCAAAACAAACTTTTCTGAATAACTACATCACTGATGTAATTCATAGTCCTTAAAAGATGTGAATATGCTTTTGGGTCTATCCATTGACATACACTTCACATAGCAGAATTAAATTCAACTAAACCCATTATGAAAAATGATCTTTGGACATTTATTTCACAATTCTAAGGGCCACCTTATACTAAAACAGTATAAGTCATTCTGTTTGTTTTGCAATGCTATTGCAAAGCAACAGCTGTTAACCCCCAGGCTAACAGGCAAGATACTCCACGCTTTGCAGAGAGATCTATTTTTCACACAGAAGTGAAGGATCACTGCCTTATGGACTTGTGGAAAATGGAAAGAGAGATGCCATTCCACCCAGAAGTGCCATCAGAAGGGAAAGGTCGCCCTTCACTTTCCTCCAGTGCCTTCTTACTCCTTACTACACCTTACTCCTACCTTCCTTCCCTCGGTGCTCAGCAGACCCTCTGCAAGCCTTTTTAACTCAAAGAAGCAACCGCCTCCCACCCAAAAAAAACCACCAACCAACCACCAAGCCCCAGCTTTCTGCTAGATTTGTTATCTGTCATTTTTGTGAGCTATGCCAGCTAGAAAGTGCTGAGATGGCACAAGGGCATTAGGCCAGAAGCACAAAATCTTCCCTTTAGCAGTGACCTCTATGTGGTCAGCTGCCTTTTGGGAAGCTTTCAGCTGCATACTTGCCTTTTTTTATTTAACTCATTTAAAGTCAGGCTAAAGTGGAGCGCGTAGCTCCTACGTCTCCACTCAGACACCAGTGAAAACCTAGCACAAGCTCTGCTCATTTTGCACTGGAAGCCACATACAGTCAATTCATATCACACACAAGCCTATAGAAACGGTCCGGGTGCACTGCTCCCGGTGCACCCAGAGCTCAGCCGCACCAAGATTGCCAACAGCATTAGATGCATGAAGTCAGTCATTAAATACTTTCCAAAAAACATATTCAAAAGGAGCAACAAGGAGGTAAAGCTCTGATCCAGCAAAGCACCAGAGATGCACTGAAGTTTAAGCCAATGGGATACAGACACAGATGTGTGCTTTGCCAAATTCAGACTTCAGTAGTTTAGGGTGAAAAGCACCTGGAGATACCCGAAACTGGTATCTAGGGAATGAACCCGTTACGAAACACTGCCGCATCTTCACTCTGGTAGATCTTTTTCATTTTATCATCACAGCACCAGAGGAAAACCCAGCAGATATTCACGCACAGTCAGTTCTTTAAGGAATTTCCTTCACATGTTCAAACAAAACCCATTTCTATTAATGTGTTTCTATAGGTTAGGTTTTACATGTGTGATACAAATAAGTACCTAGAATTATTTATTAGTTTTCTCTTCATAAAACGTAATGTGCAAAACAGAAAACAATCTAAGAATACCTATCAGTTCAGATCCTGCTATAGAAAAGCAGCACAGAAAACTCATCATGTCTTAGTCTATTTTCATATTACAGGTATTTTAAAAGTCAGTGACTAGAATATTTTTAAATGGTGCTTATAAATATGTATGAATTCACACATTATGAAATAGATCGTACAATTAACCTTATTGTTTGTAACAGTCATCCTTGTATGTTCTTACCTATGCATAGACATAATTCTTAAGATCACAGTGTTTTGGTGGAAATCTATAGTTCTAATACATCACTTTTATTCACTTTTATTTATAACTTACTGTAAGGGGAAAGGGTTTTTTTCTTCCTCGTTCTTTTCTGAAAGGGACACATTACTTTTGTGTATCAACTTCAAAAGAACATACTTGTTTTCAGAACAAATAATGCAAAACTACCCTTCTCCCCATGCTCTTATCCAGGGAGCTCAGGCTTTGACACAAGCAAAAGTAACCATTCCACCATGTACACTACTTCAGCACAAGTATATTATTCAGCTTTAAAGACTGAACTGGTAGAAATTGTAAGTAGAAAGTGAAATCAAAAGTATACACCCTTTCTTTTGTCATGTGACAGCTCTTTCCCCAGTGGTTGCAAAGGTGGCAAAGGTATCTAATGAAGATGGTGCTTAGCAAGTTCGTAAGGCTGCGTGGTACTGAAACTCAAATTATGAATAAAGAACTAGAAAAATATTTGAAATTAGATATCTGTACATCTTCCAGGCCAGTAGTAGGGAAATAAAATAAGACAAAGGTACGAAAAGCATGTTTAGCAATACCAATGTTAACAAATTCTATAAATCTCTAGTGACCAATTGATTTGTAGTACAGCATTTAAATTAGGCTTCTGAATCGAAATTTAAGGAAACTTGATTAAGAATTTTGACTAAGAATCTATAGAACTATCCATTCAATAGAAAGGCTACAAATACAATTTAAAATGATCATTTAACCAAGTAACTAAGTTTTGGCATCACCTTGACCAGGTAGGTCTGGTATGGACTTGCCTTATGCAAATTGGTCATTTATGTTTTAAAAAGCAAACAGATGAGAGACTGACTGAGTTGAACCAAAATTGCCAGAAACTCTTACCATAAGTTGTTCTTAAGTAACAACAAAAACATAAAACTAAAAGGCAAAATTAAATTCTTGTCCTTTCTAAACCTGTGTATGAAAACAAATGCTTGTATTTTATGAAAACATCTTTGGTTACAGAACTTTTTTTATGGTTTATTTTTATCTTCCTCCTTGACAAATGAGCACATACTAACACACTAATCAAAATACCACATTTATTAGTGCATTAAATACCAAAATATATCCATCTTTTTTAATGTTCCTAACACCTTTGGAGTGCAGAGTGTCATACTTAATGTTATTGTGTCAAATGACCACAAAACAGGCTGCAACTACACTATTGATCTTTTTTATTAGTAGCCATTTGTCTGAAAAAATAGTAAACAAACCGCTCATTTTTTTTTTCAGTTCTTTCCATGCATCTAAGCATCATTTTAAATTTTACCTTTGCTTTGCATGGTTCTACTATGAACAGTTTAAATACATTCTATTCATTTTCTAAAGGCTCAGTTGTAAGCACATCTGCATCTCAGTGAGTACAGTAGGATGTTTCCAAGCCTACCCATTTAGCTTATAATGCATTCGTTTGTACTACGGGTCTCAAAAGTTCCACATAGACATTGCCTCTACATGTTTTAAATATCTAATCCATATTTTTGGGTAACATACAGTCCGATTATTAATCTCTTAAGTACAAGTGATAAACCAAAGTGTTACACCAGATTTTTGTTTTACTTAAAAAAAAAGGCAAGTCAAATTACAGAAAGTTAAGTGCTTAGACCCTACGTCATGGGAGGGGATTGTATTACTTTGAATTCATAATGTCACTCTTAGGAGACAAAGCCTGTTAGGGGTAAAAACAAGAGTTACATGAAAACCTGCAGATCCTTCCAATGAGTTTGCACAACAGCCTACAGCAGGCTCAAAGGAAACCTCATATTAGACAGGTTTCCCAGCTCACTAATAATTAACCACTGTTTAACAAAATATCTCATTGTAATACATATGCAAAGCCTCACGCCAGTTTAATTTCTCTCTAAAAAATCCAGTTCTTCTGTTCTTTGATGGGTGGAAGACTGATAATCAGCCTCTCACCCACAGATAAAGTAAAAATACCCGTCCCACCTTCCTGGCACAGCACATACTTGTTTCATTCCAAGGGTTATAACCCCGGAGATTTGGTATTCTCACCAGCTGGAGCACTGTGCTGGTTATTCTGCCTGCATATTCCTGCTGTACACCCAAAGGACTCAGCCATATTTCTGAAGGAATCAGAGGCCACTCTGGTTAAACCCCTAAAGTGGTACCAGCAGTTACTAATCACAGCTTCACTCTTCCCTCTGCCCACACCGTACAACCACCTGCCCAGTTGTATAGATGACAATTGAACTACCAAGCCAAGGAAGAAAAAAGAAAGAAGAGCCATCCTCTTGAAGTACCAAACTAACAAAAATAAATCATGCTTTCCATTGACCTGAGTGGAAAAAAAGCAGACAAGAGAGAGCAGGAAAACACAACCATCAGAAAAAAACCCAAACACAAGAGCTGACCCCCAGATGCTTGTTGCAAAGCTCCATTAGCTCCCCAGAGGACGAGGTCTGGGCATCATGGGCCATATTGGCTTTGGTTCTACAATGGCAGTGCTACAGGAAGAGAAGTCAACAAGTAGGACTGTGGAGGTCCCATGATTTTTATTATTTTTTTTTTTTAACTTTTTAGGGGTTCCTGCCTATGTCATAACTCTATTTTTATGAAGGTGAGAAAGTATTCCCATTGGGTACTTGGTCCCAGTGACTATGAAATATAAAGGGAACAAAAAACCTCTTTGGTTCTTAAATGTGCTTCACACCTTTGAACAGAGCCTCTGAACTCTCAACTTTCTTTTTTGGTAAACTTTAACAAAGGTTAGTGCTACAACTCTTTTATGAGCATGTGACACAATTAAGCAAGCCATTTGGTGAACACTGGAACTTACCCTCTCTGCCTGCTCCCCACCCCTGCTTAGATTCTTTGCTCTGTAGTAACACAGCTAAGCTCGCAATACAGTGGATAAACTGGGCATGTGAATTTATCTGCCCACCTATTTTCATGAAGCTTGTGGAAAACTAACTTTGAACTCTTTCTGCTCTGTCAAATTTAATCAAAAGCAGCCAGGAAGTTCAAAATTTCTTGAGCGTCAGTAGGGAGAAGCTGACAGAAAGGATTACTGTGTGGGAAAACCCAGCTGAAAAGTACATTCTCTCAAAAACATTTGCTCAGCTCATTGCAGAGTTATATATTTAATAGGTCACACTGTAATACACTCAGCAGATGAAAATATATAAATGGTTTGACTGGGATCTTTGCCTTCTCAACTAGTTATCCCCAGATGATTACATGCTGTTAACAGATCCACCACGGACAAGTTTTAGGAGTAAGGCTTCTTCCCATATTTGAATCTGCTTACAGTTTCCATCTCACTTCTTGCACCTGGAAGCTCCTACCAGAGTGCTTACCAGCCAGCAAGGCTGTGAAAATGAGAAAGCGGAGAGCAAGTCATGCTAATTCAGTGCTGTGCGCTCCCCTCTCTCCTCCAGCTTTCACAAGCTACTCTGGCTGTGGCTGCTGCTTTCCCAACCCAGCTGATGACAGCAACCAGGTGAACTGGAGGAGGCTGTGGGAAACAGCAAATCAGTTGGACCCAGGCAACGGGAATGGAAGCAGCTACCAGCGAGGTTCACCGCTTTCCCCCATCGACCTCCTCACAGAAGAGCTGTGTTGACACAAAGCTCTTCAGACCTGCACAGCTTCAGCCTCTATGAGGCACTAGGCAAATAAAGATACTTTGCACATCAGATCCCATACACTAGATCCATCCATACATCAACTTAGCATCAATTTTGCAGCTGAAATGATTAACTGTAAACTGAAATAAGTTTCCTTTGACTAAATACATAAGTTTAAACAGCTACAAATCACACACCCTTCCTCCAATACCTTCACTGTTTTCCCAAAACATTTCAACAGTATAAGCTGTTCATACTTCAGAGGCAAGTGCATACAATAGGTATAGAGCTTGTTTTCAACACAGTAGAGAAATAATTACCCTGAACTTTCCACCTCCCACCTGCAATTCCTTCCCAGAAGAAACAATTGCAAGGCTAAACAGTGATTTATTTAGCTGGATGGCTGAATGTTGGCACTGCGGTTCAACAACCTACAAAGCGCTCACATGAAAGGTTCTTATGCATCCTTAATGACCAGCAAAAAAACAACAATAAAAGGAACCTGCAATTTCCAAGTCCCAGAGCTCTTCAACCTGCTAACTCTGGAATCATTTATGCATTGGAAAAAAGGGTAAGTTTTTTCCTTTCATTCTCTGCTGGAGGGATTTTATAGCAAAAATATAGTGGAGAATTTTTCATGCTTACAATACTTAGTTGAACCAAACTTCCTTATGTTAACTGATTACCAGCCCTATTATTTATTAAGTGAACTTGGCACAAGATTTGTGCTTTAGCTTCAGCTTTAAGACTTTAATTCAGTTTTCTACATCTTAAGATGAATCTTTCAGGAAGACCAAGATTCACAGTCTGCTACTAATTTCTGCCTCCAGTTCAGGAATATATCCCTGTTCTGGAGAAAAATTCATCAGGTGCTATAATCCAACAGAAAGCATAGATATTCTCAGGTACTTTTCTAAAAGACAGCCAAAAGCAAGAAAAACAGTGTGATGTTAGTATTAATTGGGTAGCAATTCTTTTACTCTGCTCTTACAGAATCACGGTATGGTAGGGGCTGGAAGGGACCTCTGGAGATCATCTAGTCCAACCCCCTGCCAGAGCAGGGCCACCTTAGAGCAGGTGGCACGGAACCCATCCAGGTGGGTTTGGGATGTCTCCAGAGACAGAGACTCCACCACCTCCCTGGGCAGCCTGGGCCAGGGCTCTGCCACCCTCAAGGGAAAGAAGTTCCTCCTCATGTTTAGGTGGAACTTCCTGTGCTCAAGTTTGTGCCCGTTACCTCTTGTCCTGTCCCTGGGCACCACTGAAAAGAGCCTGGCCCCATCCTCCTGACACCCACCCTTTAAGTATTTATAAGCCTTGATAAGATCCCCCTCAGTCTTCTTTTTTCCAGACTAAAGAGACCCAAATCCCTCAGCCTTCCTTTGTGAGAGAGGTGTTCCAGTCCCCTCATCATCTTGGTAGCCCTTTGCTGCACCCTCTCCAGCAGTTCCTTGTCCTTCTTGAACTGGGGAGCCCAGAACTGGGCACAGGGAGTAAGACAGATACATTTGTACTGAAGGATGCTGCAGAGGAAGAGTAGAAAGTGATCCAGAACTCATTAACTTCAGGGTAAAATTAGGCATCCACTCCAGGCTCTAAATGGTTATTCAGGAAGCAATATAATAAACATGGATCACAAAAATTGTGTTAAAAAGAAAAAGCAGTAGCTCTGAGCGAGCATTTATCCTGTAATTTTTTATGTTTTCTCCTAAAGGCTTAGTTCTGCAAGAATGGTGCTGGCTCTGCAGTTGGCAATCCGCATTTGAATTCTTACCGGCAAAAAATCATATTTGTTAAATTTACACAAAAAAACATAGCTAGACTCTCCAGATGAAATTAGCCTACAAATAAAATTGCAAAGGAAAACACAATGTACGGAGTTTTCTTAGATCATAAAATCTCAGCATACAGAATTGTCCACACTGGTCCTGAAAACTTATTCTCTCCCCCACCCTTGGGGACCTGGCAGTTCTACAAGATGTTATTTTGGCTTACATTTTATGAACATTATCAACAAAGCCCCAGAGAATTTGCTTCTCAAATCCCTCTCTACATTGTACTCCTGCTTGTTCACTGTGTCCTAACAGTAAGCCTCCCAATACTGTGACTAACAGGAATCAGATTAGCCCAAATAAATTAATGGGAAGGTGAGAATAGTTGGCAAGCGTAGAAATGCACGTATCTTATCTTTTCCTTCCATAAAAGCTGATTCTTTGAAGCCTGACTTGACAAAAGCACATGTAGTATCCATTTGTGTTGCTTGTGGCTCCCAAAAAGCCTTCTCGTGCAGCTGTTGTAGGGAGCTCTCAATGCTATTTAGAATTAGATTAAATTGGATGAAAAATAGACCAGGCTTAATTTGGCAAAATCCAGACACAGTCAAATAGCTTAAGGCCATAGTCTTAAATTTAAGACAAAATAGTTGTTGCCATCTCTGCAGTTTTTATGCCAAAAACGCAACCCATTTCTGATTTAAGGAACTTTCTCTCACTGATAAATGACAAGCATTTTCCACATTTTAACTCCGGAGGCCCCTGGAGCAAACTGATTTCTGGTTTTATTTCATTCTCAGGATGGGGACAACCTGTTCAAAAGAAACAAGGCCTCGTATTTCTCCCCTCACTTCAAGATATACAGTACAGAATCAAATATAATGATTTACTCCAAAATTTAGGGATTACCACTTCCTCTCTGGTAGATTAGATGACATATTTTTAGCTTTGTTTTTCCTTTATTTATGTTGGCATTCATCAGTGAACGTGCCAAGTTCCTTTCTATCAGTAGTTCAAACAATCATACTCTCCATTCACTGAAGAACCACACAAGTTTTTCTTCAGGTTCTTCCAGAATTCTTCATTATCTACTTATTCACCAAGAAAGTGGCTCAAGTTTGCCAATACTAGCATGACATGTGCTCTTTTGTTTAGTGACACTACACAAATATTAAGAAGATACAAGGAAACCTTTTACTTTGTCGCTCCTATCCTGACAGCATAGAATAAAACCACTTATTTTGAGCAAAGGAAACATTTTTAGAAAAACCCTGGAGAGAAATAATGCACACTGAAATAGACACTGAAAATAAGACTATCAATTTTTATTTCCATTATTGCACAAATATTGAAACTACAGAATAACCCCCGTCACACACAAATATTGAAACTACAGAATAACCCCCGTCACACACAAGAGTAAATAAAAGCACTTCTAACTATTTTATAAAAAGAGCATGAAGGGCAAGAAGTCTTGGAAAAGAACTCAGATTGTCTAGGTGTGCATAGAAAATGCCAGTTTGTGAAAAGGGGTAAAAACCACCTTCTTCCTAGATCCAAGCCCACCTACAATAAAGATCATTAATACCTGATCACATAACACAAGTTTTGATTCTTAAAATTTAAGCTGAATGGACATTTATACCTCAGGAACAATTAGGAGTAGTGTATGTTTATCTACTTAAACACACACTTAAATGCCATATCCAGGGATGTCTAGAACCACAGGGAAAAGAGGGAAGGGACCCTCCCATCACAAGACCTAAGCCCAAGTGCTACACAACATGAGCTTAACAGGGGAAGGAAGGATCTTGCAATCCTCTCCTCTCTTTTAGCAAATCTGTACCGTGATTACAAATATAAAAAAACCCAAGCAAACAAAAAACAAACCACCACACAAACAACCCTTACTAAGTAACAGTTTAGGCAAAGATTTGGTCACATACCAAAAAAACAAACAAAAAAGCTTTCAGAAATTGACTCCAGAAATCTGGAATTAGGTTCACAAGTGTAGTACATTAAAGTCTCCTTTTTGGCCACCAGCATTTGAAGCGTTTCTTTGACTATATTTAAATTGAAGGAGAAGGTCTGTCTCCAAAACAGGCTTCTGACCTTTCTCCCTATTGACCTATTAAATAGGGTTAAGATCAGGAATCAATTTTTCTAAGGCTTGATAAACAATTTAAGGCAGCAGTCTCTTAGGTGTCTGTATGGGCTACAGTTGCAGTTTACCACCAAACATCATTTAATATTGCTTATTTTCTAAATCTTAAGGCTGAAGTCCACCATAACCTGGTAACTTGTCTGTCTTTCTGCTCCGTGTCCTGTATCAGGCTGGTTCTCGGGACACAGCAGAATTTTTTTTCTCTGCTTGTTCACTTAGGGCTGTCTGAATTCAAACTGATTGTTGAGATGAACGGAGGGAGGGAGACAAAAGGAAGCAAGCCCTCATCCCCTGGCTCTGGGATTTCCCTACTTTTTGGTTGCAGTTACCTGGAAGGTTCCTCGGTAACATTACCTCCATTGTACCTGTCACTTCTAGGAAAGTGAAAGCACCCAAAAATTGTCAGACTCATTTGCATTTGCCTCAGACACTAGTTAAACATTGATGAGCACAGCAAGTCTACTCTTGCCACATGGAAGTTTAGGTTCTTTGAGGTTTGGAATAGGCTTACCAAACAAGAAAACGCAAACTGGGGCTGTATCTGACACCAGTTGCTCCTTCAGTTTCTTTCAAGGCATCTCTTTGAATGCTCTGTCTAGATCCTTCTCACCCAAGCGCATGCAGTGAATCTGGGTAGCAGTAAACTACGAAATACGCATCACAATTTGCAGGTAAAATCTCCCAACCTCCTTCCCACATTCTCTTTCCACAGGAGAAACTCATTGTGTTTTACCTTTCAAATAAATCTGAGTGTTAGTGAAAATGCAAGTAAAACACTGTTGCAGCTTCTCTGGAAACAGCACCTCATTATTTTGATGCAAAAATTCCAAGGTTCCTTCACAGGAAGGCACACCTAGAACCACCTGGCTGGGCACAGGGAAGGAAGGACTAATGAGAAACAATTCTACTCAGGTCTGCTTTGAGAAAAGATGTCAGATCAAACCAATCCACTCAGTCTAGCTTTGCAATAGCTTCACTGCATCTCCGATGTCATACACTTTAAATATCAACTCTACAAGAGTTTTGGTGGCTTGGCAATTTCTAACACATTCCAGTCAGTGCTTATGTGGTTTTTAGAAGCAAAACATTGATCACTCATTTAGAAAAAAAATGTGAAGCTAGACTTATTTTCTGAGGGTTCTAGATTTTCCAGCCGTTTCTAAATTACACTACTTTGACCTGGCTTTCCATTAGCACCATGAAATAGATTGTTTTTTCAAGTGTGGTGGTTTTCGCCCCTTTTCTCATTGCTTTAAGATGGCTGTTACAAATATGGATCTGAAGCTAATAACCATATACATCTCTGTCTTGTGTACACATGCTGCACCTACAGTTCTACAGTATGCCACTATTTTTTAAATTGTAAGTTTTTGAGGACTAAAAGAATCTTCCTTTCCCTCCTTCCTCCCCTAAAAGCCCAACCTTTCTCAATCAGAAACAAAGTCCATTTGCTAATCCTGTAGTGCTCCAACCTGGCTGACAGCACATCCCAACACTCAACCAGCTATATTTTAAGTTTTGTAGGACAAGACAGAATGTGCTAAAGAAAAAAGTCTCCACATTTTAATAGACATTGACATTTGGATCTGACTTACATTGCAAGATCCTTGCTTAAGGGGGAAAAATTTGCTATTCCCAGTATTGTACATGATCCAAAAATTAGACAATAATTAAACTATCTCTTTTTAACAGGAATAGATCAGAATCCATAGCTTTACAGTGGAAGACTGTTAATTAAATCTCATCTGTATGTTGGCCGCTATTTTAAATTTATGACAATTGAAGAAAGTCCCATTATGCCAATGATGTTAGAGACAAAGTCACACACAAAAACAGCATCATATCTTTGAAGGGCTCAAAAGACCTTGACCTTGTCTTGCACAG
This sequence comes from Rhinoptilus africanus, assembly GCA_013400135.1. NCBI lineage: Eukaryota > Metazoa > Chordata > Aves > Charadriiformes > Glareolidae > Rhinoptilus > Rhinoptilus africanus. Next base: position 22,090 of record VXBO01011288.1, read on the forward strand.
GTCCCTAAAGATCCAAAGAACTATCAGGCTGGCCAGATGCCATCTGGACAATGAGGCCATTGTCAAACACATGTGCCAGGAGACCAAGACCCAGGAGGAACAGGGGAGTCTTCACCTACAGTTTGCTCGCAAGTTTGATCTTTCTCCTGCCTGCTCTAGTTCTTGTACTCCCTCATGCCAGCCAAGTCCTGCTTGCTTCCTCTGCACCCTATTTTATAAAAATTGTGAAGTTGGTATCTTTTTTTTCACCCTCCAATTTCCTAGTTTTTAGCTTTGTTTCTAACCATTGCCCGGCCGTTTAACAAGTGCAATTCCTTCAGCACTCTAGTTCCTTCTCTACACTCTCCCAAGTCCCATGCCTGTGGCTGACTCTTTCCTAAGCCTGTCTCTAACCAGTTTGGCATGAGCATCAACACACCAGTCAAAAATCCCTGTAGGCACCTAAGAAATAATGCTACAGATGAACGGCCCTCAGTTATAGAAAACCGTTGAATACAGAGACCCAGTTTATCATTAAGAACCCTTGGACTTTGAAAAGTGTTGGTACCTCTATGACAGTGCTGGATATCTATTGTTAAAACAATTTAAAATTGGTCTCTTCCTAGATAAATTGCACTTTAAAGCAGTAAGTTTGTTTTAACACAACCTTTGATCACCGGGTTTTACCAGTGCACAGACTCCATCCAAGATCACTCTCAGATATCACACCAGGCAGCATGATGCACTTAGCACCAAGAATAAGGCCTGCACTAACAACGGTAATCTTCAACATCTTTCTGAGGAATAAAAACAAGAATACGTGACCTAAACATCCTGAACAAGAAGTGCAGACTGCCCTGTAACAATGACAGAGTGAATGTTAGAGGATGTTGCTGAGCTGTTTGCAACCATAAACATCACTGTCTTTAAGCTGGTGTGATTTGAACCCAAAAGCACCCTGACATCATTTGTTTAAAACATAACTGATGTCCTAAGAGCAGTGGAAAATCTGCCAAAATTAGTGCAGTCCTGGATAGTTTATAAATCTTATTACAGCTATAAAGATCCTTAAGAATCCCGAAGAGACTGTGAAAATGCATAACATGCCAAAAGGATTTGTTTAAATCTGATACTCGCTAGTAAGTATTGGAGTGGGAGGGGATAAACAATAAGAAGGGAGAGAATACCTAGGATATTTGAAGTTTATACATTTAAAAGATTCCCAAACCAGGAACTGGGTGCACGTCTCCAAATATTACATATGTTCTGAGTTAAGATTTATTTTTACTTGTTCACCTAATTAAGCATAGGAGAAAAACCTATTTGTATACAAATGCAAATTACCAAACTTTCTGCTAAGCAGTAAAACACATAATGAAATACATGTTTCTTCCATTTCAAAGCATTGTACTACAATTTAGTGAAGATTAATATTACAATGTTAGCCTCTTCAATTTATTTTTCTACTGACCATGCAATTTTCTACTTCGCTAATCTATTAAACATGATTATGAAACAGGAATACACACATCACTGAGTCTCAATCAGAGAGCACGGAGCTCATTTATTAGAGGTTAGCCATGTCCAAGAAATGAAAGCAGATCGCCGGAGTTTTACTGCTACAGGGTTTCCTCCCCAGGCTGTGGCAGGGGATGGGGAAAGGAGAAAAATTAGTGCAGCACGTTCTTTTCTTTAGTAATTGTTATTTAAGTGTATAGTTATTTAGAGTAATTATTTAAATAAGATACAATGTTTCATAAAGATTAACAACCTATGAGTTTGAATAAAGATTAAAAAAATCCTTACACCACATTAAGATACACATTAAAAAAAGATTAACTAATATTGCTACCTAATTTCTTTGCTCTTAACATGTTTAACCGGTAGTGAAGTGAAACAAATCTCTAGATCCATTTTCAAATTAAACTCATTTTTTACAACCAGCAGGTGTGCAGTCTAGTGAACTTTCTAACTTTAATAAACACATTTGCTCATTATCAGATATTCCAGCAAGTTTGTTCTCCCAAAATACCACGTATCAGTATACAAAGATCTGCTTACCACAATGACCAAAACAGACATTGATACTTGTTATAAAGTAAACTAATCAGTAGCTAGAAGAGTTACTAAAAATAGGAAAGAAAACATTCTGCAAAATGAAAGAACTTTTATATTTAATGTGATCAGAATATCACAAAGCTCCAGCCAGTGCTTGGAGGGGATCACTAGTTCAGAAGGACAAAAGCCCTACCAGTATTCAACAAACTTTCTGACCCAGAGAATAATCAGCCACGTGGTAGGTACGAGCATCTGCCAGGAAAGCAGGGCAGAAGAAACATTATGATGAGAGTGACAAACATCTACCCACCCTTGTAAGCAAGAGAGATCACAAACAAATCAGCTGGCAAGCTGCCGGGGGCACAGCAATATTGACAAATGTTAGTAAAGCAGCAAGGACATTCCCTGCCACTGGGGAAGTGCAAGACACCCACACATTGGCAGAGGTTTCTGGAGGAATGGCAGTCCTAGAGGCACTGCTCACAGTCAATAAAGTCACTGGCAATAAAAATTCAGCTTCCACTTTTGCTCACCTGTCCCCATACACTAACCGCAGCAAGAGATGCGGTGCACATTTCTCTGTCTCAAGTTCTACAGCCTCATTTCATGTTGGGTTGTCTGGTTACACAGGACACAATGCTAAATACAGAAAAAGAGAGAAGGCAGAGATAGATATTTTTGTTGACAAGCGCCAAGAGTTAAATAGTCACAGTCAAAAAACGACAAGAGGAAACAAATTTCATATGAGAGCCTGAAAGCATTACTGCAAATATCAAAAAGCAGAAAGTGTTTTTTCACCACAGATCTTAAGGAAAAATTTTAAGATTTTAGGAAAAACTGATGTCACTGCTGTGGATGGTCCACTCTGGTTTGGCACTCACAACAAGACTTCAGAGCATACGGCATTCTGAGAAAGCAGAGAGCTCACAGTAGTATCCAGGAGTTCCCTATAACACTAATGGGGAAAAAAAGACAAGATCTCAGAAGATAAAGGAAACATTAGTTTTCATTAGCTGTTTTTTTGCTGTGTTTTTCTTTTTTCGGAATGAGATTCAGTTGGCTTGGGAAGATAGGACTGTGGCTTCTCCACCAAGACACAAGACTTGCATTACACTAGAAGTTGGGGGATTCCTAGTAAAATAAATTCAAGGGTGACCTTTCTCTTACAGACTTTGTACGAGCAGACATTTGAACTTGGAATGTATTTTTAAATACATTTTTACCCAAGGATAGAGAGGAGAACCCCACCAAGCAGTGTAAGTTTTACCATTATCTACCTAATCACTATGAAAGAGAACAAAAAATTGATGTTGAGATAGAGGTTACTGTGATGTCAGTTGCAATGAGACCCACTCCAGCACCCATAATCAGCTTCAAAATTTCTATCAACGTCAGCAGGTTTTTGAGCCCGAGCTTTGCTTGGCATGGTTCATTAAATATAAGCCTATTTCTTAACGACTAGCTCTGTTCCAAATTGCAATCACAGCCAAACACTTTTAGGTATACAGGGGGAAGAGTAACACCTGCATCCCAGGCAGCAAAAATGAACAATAAAGCTTCCTTACAACCATGGAAGACAGCATCTGCATGGGATGGACCTTGCCAAAACCAGCAACTGAGCACCCAGGACCTGACAGAAGTGCTAGCAGAGGGCAGGCATCCTCAGAAGCCCTGAAGGTACTGCTGATGGACAGGAAAGCCCCAGGTAAATTCGTCTTCTACCCTGTCTTCTGCCGAGTCTCTCATCTTCCAGCAGCCACGCTCCATGGATCCCTCCTTCCTTCATTGCCACACCCCAGTATTCTGGGTTGAAAGTCCTGCAAGGTGGCTGCCAGAAATACGAGCCAGCAGGACAGAGATGAGCAGCCCAAGTCAGAGTTTCAGGCACCAACACCATCATGGTAGAAATAATTTGTCTGCTGTATTACTATCCTGGTGATCTGGTTATCTGCTCCATTGTTTCCTGTCTCTGCGACATCACTTCTTTCTCAGTTACTATGATTCAAATCTCAAATATATACACTTTAAAATCTATTTTATAAATAAAAATCTATGTATATCTTTATGCCAATCACTTGTTCTTCTGTATATTTCAAATCTAGAACTCCAGCAGCTCTGAAAAGTTGTTCTATATTTCACCTCATTCTTCTCCAATCAAATCTCAAAAAATAAACATGTATTTAAAAAATAAAAAAATTCTGTCAGTCCTCTCTACTGCCATCTCTATTTTCCCTGGTCACTATATGACGTAAATTAGTATTCCACAATAGGACCATATAGTCTTAAGGTCTGCTATTAAGAGGAACTGCATCTCTTCCAGCTCCGGTGACAGGCACTGCCATTCAGCTCCCCTGAGAAGTCAAACCAGTCAGCAGCTCTGCAGGAACAGGGGACAGAGCCAATTCCACTTCCTCAACTGGACAGACTCTGACACAGTACGAAGAGTAGGGAAAGGCATACACTAGTGAGTGACCGCAGTGAGTATGGATGACAATGACTAAAGGCTGTGATCCCATTAAATAAAACTATGCTAATTTTTATAGGAGGTTTGCTAAGAAATAACAAGATTGCATTTTTTTGTTCCAGCCAACAGAGGCGATTGCATATAGCAGCAGTCGCACAACATTTTCTTTTCATCCTTTAGTTAGAGGCAGTCACAGGAAAATTTATTACTATTTCTTAGCTATTCTACTATTGTTATTTTAAAGGTATTTGCTATATGAAGCTCACTGTAACATGTGAACACATTTCCAGGAGATCAAGCTTGTTCATATGTTATACTTTAAAATATACAACGTATTTCAGTGCTTTCCAAGGTTCTTAAAGTTTGCAATACGCTGAAAAGTACTGTATATAATTTTAACTGACAAAAACCTCCAGCAAGGACTTTGAGTGACTAGTACAGCTGGATTTGCTATACTTACATCAGCAGCAACTGTCACAAATGAGAACAAAGGAGTTTTTACATGAGAAAACACAAAACATTCAAGTGGTTTACTTACACTAGTATTGAAGGTTTCCAGTGTCCTTCATGCAGAAAGCTTAACATGCTTATCATGTGAACCTGCCAAAATCATCTGCAGTGTGTGCAATTGGCACAAAAATAAGCAGATGATGAAATTACAGGTGTCTAAGACAATTACTTCTCCTGCCATGGAGCAATCTGAATGCTACTCCTTTTTGTTGCTTAAATGCCACAGTCCAGTTAAACATACCATGCAGCTGACCAAATAAAATTAACATACTTTAAACTCTTGCATTACAATACACTGGTTTTACTAACTGTAGTAAAAGCAGGGCATAAAAGAAACATTAACCACAAGATGCACCACCTTTGTGGAATTTGCCGTTATTTATAAGTATCTTTTTTACACATATTCCTCTTAAGTAGATTATCTCTAGTGGGAATGTGAAACAGGTTCTGTTTCTAAGCTTCTTTCTGCCAAATATCTAACCTTTGCAATAACTATATTTGGTATATGACACAGACACACACACCAACAGGGAATATATTTGAGCTCAGTAAGGGTTAATGATCTTTGCACATTTGCTTTTCAGGCTATAGATCATTACTGAATATTATATTTTCTTTTGTTCCAGACTGATCAAGGGAACATTGTTTGACAACACCACCACGTTCTTTAACAAGTTCTTTAAGAAGATGGACACATTAAAGACAAGAGAGAGACTGCAGAAAAGAGACAGGCATTTCATTAGAGTTATGATGATTGGAACAAATGCAACATAAAATGAGAAGTCCTTAATCTCTTCAGAGGCATGTTGTTACCTACTTGTATCACTGTAAGGAGCAATTCTAAACTGCTTATAACGATCCAGTAGAATTCATTTGCAGAACAAAGGACACTTCACTTTGAAAGCAGTTTAAATTTAGCCAAAACAATGTGGTTGTTTCTATCCTGTAAAACCAAAGCTGTCACAGTGAAACTACACCAGTATCAAAATGAATACAGCACAATCATTAAACTGGGGAAAAAGAGCCACATAGACAAGCAACAGTATTAAAGCTGCCAACCAGGGACAAGACAACTTTTAAAGGTCAATTACAGACAACACTACCTTGAATTATGATTCTCTTGGCGAAAAGTTTTTTTCTTTAGCTGGATCACAGACTTCCTGATGGGCACGTGAATGTTAATAAAAAAATGAAAAATACTGGTATGGTACAATATTGGCATTCCAATTACTAAATCAATCACAATTCATAATAATAATCAAAAACTGGGAGCTGGATTATTGTCCAGATGAGACACAGACCGATAGAAATATTTGGAGGAGCAATTACAAGCAACACAAAATTCCATCGCCCTCTCCCACAGGAGCCCAAAGGCCTGATATCCACCCAGAGCTGCTGATGGTGATGGAGAGGGGCAGGAGGAATGTTAACAATCTTCCCCTTTTGACCCACATCAAGACTGAGATCACAAAGCAGCTTGGCAGGGATGGAGGCCGTGAAAAGAAATACAGGCCACACAGAGGAAAGTATGCTGAACTGACACAGACTGATGCACGTGCATTCTTCCTTTTTCTTTCTTTTGTTTCTGGGAGGGGGGCAACGGGATGACAGGGGACAACACAGACTTGTTTGATTTATGACTCAATTAGAACAGTAGACCGTATATCTCATCTTTATATTGGGAGTATTGCTGTTTTTTCATGAGACTCGAAAAAATAGCTTAATTTAGGACTCACTGACCTTCTTATTGCTAGCTCCACACTTTTCCAACCACTAAACCAAACGCAGGTAAACACAGCACTATTTTTCATACTGTTCTAGAAAGACATCCTTTCCCTAGAACACAGGACTAGCTCCATGAGGATAATTGGAAGAGTATCTTACTTTTCAGACTTGTCACATTGTTTCTAAATGTATTTAGCTTGCTGCCTCTGACACCTGACTTTTAAACAATGCAGTGTTTATTTGTGAAAGGTTACATCACAGAAATCAGAGGAAACTCTCAATGTATTTACATAACATCTTCTGCAGCGATGGAAACAGGCAACAAAGCACCTGCCCTGCTCCCCTGCCGCAGCACTGTTAGAGTCCATCTCCCCCCACTACAGAAACAAAACACTTTTCAGAACCCTGCTGTAAGCCGCATCACCCGAACGGCTAAAGGGCAGAAAAAAAGTTTAACCTGTATCAACATAAGGAAAAGCAATAACTTCAGGAACAAGAGCACCTGACTGAATTCAAGTTATTTCACAAAGTGATGTCAGAGGGAAAGAAGACAGCAAACAGGCAAGGTTTTTAGCAAAGGATTGCAAGGGTCAAGCGCAGTAGATTTGATGCACCAAGGGAGGGAGGGGAGGACAAAAAAAAAAGGAAGAAAAAAATCCACACAGAAAAAATAAAGTTCTCCACTGTGTTAGGTTATTGGGAACTAAGGCACTGGAATGAGATGTTGAAGCTACAGGTTAAGTTGCCAGCTGACACAAGCACTGAGTCTAAAGTAAAATGACTGAACAGAAAGTTCTGTTGTACCTCAAACCAGCACACCGAGCAAGCCCCAGGTTGAGCCTTGTGAGCTACACATGCTCCTGAATATAAAAGCTGAGCACCCGCACTGGTTGGTGCTGTTCTACATGGCTAATTTTTAAGAGGCAAATGCCATTTAGGAAGTTCTTGCCTTTTCCTTATTCAGTGTAACTTATTCCCACCAGAGGCTCCTATCCCACAGTAAGGCTGATTCATGCATTTGCAAAGTCATGACCTGTGAAATGATTTGCCTCTCAGACACACACATATGTGCTCTGTTTGCAGTATTCTTTGAAGAGGAACAAGCAGAATTGCGGCATAGAGGGGAAGAAGAAAGGAAATTGCATCTAACATCAGCAATTCAAAATATGGAATCACACCTATAGATCATTCACCTTCAAAATCAGGTCATGTCTGTGGCACAACAAGTCAACACTTGTAAATATGAATGTCACAGAAGGAGCAACTCTACATCCTGAAACATGTTGGACTTGTTCCCATCTTTGTTGGGTTGCAGGTACGGAACCCTAAGAATTCCAGCTGAATTCCCCTAATGAAATAATGAAGGCTTATGAGGCTGTGAAAAAAAAAAAAAGAAAAAAGGCAGCTTCTTATTCACCAGCGTGAATATGATGAGGCAAAGTATGCTGTTACAGAGGCTGAGGTTAAACAGAAAGCAAGCTGCCTATGCTGTCTCAGTCAGAGCACGGAGCGGCTGCTCCACATTATCCTAGAAAGGACACTGAGAGCAAGAACTTCAGACACGTTGGTGCAGATTCAGAAAACCCCAACAACAAAAACACATAAAAAGTTTAAAGTCACATGGATATTTAACTTCTGCTAATTTAAAGCCCAACAAAACTTAAACACAATTGCTTAGTGCTATTAAGCCTAAAACTTCAACAACTTTAAGAGTAAGCCTAGGTGCGTGTAAAGTTCTCAGGTGAAGTGTTTTAAGAGGCTGTTAAGATTGTCTTCCATCTTTGACTTCCTTTACCTCCCTACTTACCACACCCGTAAAGGCAGCTTGCCCCACAGTTCTGGGCAATTTATGTACCAGTTTATGTACCTTAGATATTACACAAGGGAGTCATATGAGTAGAGATATGGGGCAATAAAATAATTACTGTGCCTTAATTCTAATCTCTAATCAGAGATAATTTGTAGACATGGCCTAAGATTCCTACAAAAACAAATGAAAACCAAAACATCCACCACCACAATAAAACACACCATGTAGTTTCTCTTTTTAAAAAATTCTAAAGCTCACGCTAAGCCCCCCTCTTTTGTTATGTTTAAGCTTGTCAATAAAATGTTTTCCTTTACAGAAGAGCACTGAAGTCACTGGAGGGTAAACAATGAATAGTTTTAAGTTTTGAAAAAGTTAACAAGTTTTTTTCATTCCTATAGTTTTTCCTTCAAAGATTATTGTAAAGTCACTACTACTCTTTCTGGTTTTACCAAGTTAATTAGCCTCTCCCTTAACACCCATCACATGATTATTACTATACATCACCACTGTTGCTTTTTAACATTATAGACTACTTCTACCTGTAATTGGATGACTCTTCTTTAGAAGTCTTTTTTCTTTCCCTGAATGCAGTATTATTGGAACAGAGGGCCAGCTGACTCACCTTTTATGTTAAGTTTGCAGTGTTTTATTATGCCCCGAAGATATAATTTAGGAGCATACTGGGGTCACTTGGCCCTCCCCTTTCACAGGTCTCATTCTTTACTTCCTCACCCAACTGCCTCAGCAAACTACACATCAATCCCCAAAATGACTTCATAAAAGGGTTAGAAGCAAAGCAGTCTGCTTCTTGGGATTCCTTCAGAGCACTAACAGGAAGCTCCAAAATAAGAGGAAAAAAGTGAAGAAACAAGGAAGATTCTAATTGGTCAAATTAACTGAAGTCAAGAAACAACACCTGAAGTTCAGGTGTTTCCCCCATGTAACCAGGAGCCTTGCTTTCCCATGACAAGAGACTAGGGTTTGTGCTTTTAAATATCTATTGTGGATTCACACATAGACCAGACTAATTTCAGCAAGAAAAGGAAAGGCTAAAACTAATTATCAGTTTTTCAGCTTTCTAAGATCTATTCTCTGGTGTGACTGGGAGTTCTTTGCACAGTAACTTCAGGATGAATTTTCTTTGAACCAGTCCTAAAGCTAACCAGGTGTTTTGAGAAAACTGAACCTGCACAGAAACTGCTCTGTTGCCTGAGGCTGCACTAAACTATGAAAGTGACAGAAATGAGTCTGAAATTACAGGGTGGAAAAGAGAAATTAAGTAAAATCTGCCTTCCAAAAAAGTGAGGACAAGAAACAGAAAAGCAGACAACTTGCAAAGAGCAAGAGACAAGCAACAAAAATCTACAGAGTAATAAAATGAAATAAAAGCAAGTGAGAGTGGTTTGTATACAGTGTTTCTATGAAAATGGAGGTTTCCCACTACAGAGGAACTTCAGACTTCTGACTTCAAAATTCAGAAGAAAAACAGACACAGCTGCCTGAATATCTCCCCTAATGCTAAGTAATTCCTCCCCAACTGCATAATCAGCACCCTCAACATAGTAACAGACAAATTCCGACCCCACAAACAATAAAAGCAGAAGAACTTCTGTTGATTATTAGGTCAAGGTGTGGTCATTCATAATCTTTCCAATTCCTACATTTTCCCTAGATCAAACTAATTGTCATGGAAGCTTGAGAATCCATATTCCTTTCTTTTAAAGAAAAAAGCCCCACAGGCTTAAAATATAATACTAGTAACAGTAGCATGCAAAGATCAGAAAATTAGCTTACATCTGTTCTACACAAGTTATCTGAAAATGACCTCTACTAGGACTGCTTTAAAAATGCTTTCCGAAATAGATGCTATATGACAGAGGTTTTAAACACTAAAATCAAGTTTTTGTGAAGACTCTCAGTCAGAAACAGGCTCTCATTTGACGTGCATATGCTATCAACCACTCTGTCATTGCAGAATGTTACTTTAGTTTTTCCTACTAAAAGGAGCTGTCATCACAAACTGTTTAAAATAATACAGGAGATGGGTGCAGAAGCTTAGCCAGCTCTTGCTTTAGCAATTAGCACACAGGGCGCATGGGAAGGTTTCAGGCCACAAGCACTCCTGACTACAGCTATGCAGAATTCCTTTCATTAGCTCATAACATTTTAAAGTCATTATCAGATAGAATTGATACATACTGATAAAGTCTTGATGCATACATCAAATATTATATGGAAACTTTGAACAATTTCTCCCTTGAAGGGCACCAACCAAAGTATGCTCTTGAGAATAACTCCCTATATTTTAAAAAGAGATTGAAGGAAATATGGTACCTTCTCTTCAAGTCACTGGGAATGGAAGTTTTAAATTGATTTAATAGACAAAAATACAGTATAATTAGTTAAGCTAATACTATATGCTTTTTTTGTGGGATGTCACAGGGGAGCATAAAAGGTAGAGAAGCCCTTTCTCCAAGACACTACTAAAAGTGGCCATGATTGTAATAGTGCACAACCATCACGTGAACAGTGAGGCAATGACTGACAGCAGCAGAGTAAAGTTCCTCAGAATTTCATCATCGCACTAGTCTAGAATTTAATAAAAAAAAA
>VXBO01011293.1:0-16443 GCA_013400135.1 Rhinoptilus africanus
CATATCCAGGTTTAGATCTATACCGGGGCCAAGACAAGCTGAGAAATCCTGCAATCCTCTTCTTTTTTTAACCTAAATAATCCTGTGCTGCCTGAAAAACAGTAAAGCTTTCTTTTCTTTTTTCTCTAGTACAAGTACAAGGAATCGTATGAGAAAGATAAAGGCAAACAGGTTGGATACAGTAGCCTGCAGGATGATCCTAAACTTGTTCATTACATGAATGTGGCCAAAATGCAATCAGATCGTGAATACAAGAAGGATTACGAAGTCACCAAGACCAAATACCATACTCCTTTGGATATGTTCAGTGTGACAGCTGCCAAGAAAGCCCAGGAAGCAGTTACAAATGCTGGCTATAAACAGCTGATTCACAATTATACACTCTTGCCTGATTCTGTGAATTTGGAGCTATCAAGAAACGTGATGCAGCTTCAGAGTGATGTATGTAATGATGAATCAGCTTATTTTTTTCTTCTCAGAATGACTGTGTTACATTATTAACCTTTTAATGCTAAAAAATTACCTATTTTGGATTAACAGTAGATTGACCTGTAAATGCCTGGTCTGGAACCCTATATTTTCCAAAAATTATCAAAATTATGTGTAGTTGATAAGTTCTAGGGAACTTAACTAGCAAGTCACAACTTTCTTTGTTTCTCTACATATTTGTCTAATTCTCAGCAAATAAACATGTTTTTCCAATTCATTTATCGTTTGTAGTTGGATTTGCAATTACCGCATGTTATTACTGTGTTTATTATTTGTATTGTCAGAGATTGGAAGTTATGTACAGTGTAAATTCTGACTATATTTTATTGAAGTTTACCAAAAATGTACATTGTGTATGCTTGTATTGTACCTAGGGATTTGAGACTGACTTAGTTTGTTCGCTTTTCCTTCCTGCTTTTATCCTGTAACAGATGCATATGCCATGCATGATAAGGAGTCATGCAAATGCTTTGTTCTTTCCATTAGGTTTTGTGACTCATTTCCATTTTTTTCACTACTGTAACTTTAGGGTCTGCTTGCTTATCCAGGAAGTATTTTGTTTAATCTGCATTTTTTTAACAGTCCTCTGACAAATTTGAAGATCTTCAAAATGTTAATAATCTGGTTGAAAGTGTTCTTCAGATTCTAAGCGTTGTTTGGAGAGGGCAATGTGCATGTTCCCATGGGTCAACAGATAGAGGATCTGACCTTTAGACACCGTTCTTTTCAAATGCAGAAATTTTTATCTCAAGTTTTTTGCTTCCCCATTGTATTTTTACCCAGCCTGGCTGAGTTGGCTGGGCTTGCTTGGCTGTCTAACTCATGATGTTTGCAAGCAGAGAAGCATGATACTTGAGGACAAATTTTGCCCTGTATACACATGCTAATGAGAGTATGTGGTCTCTTTCTCAGACTCTGATATTCTCCCTGTTACTTCTAACACTGCAGTTCAGGAACAGGGGTTATTTCCACAGCATTCTTGTACCTTTATCTGTTCTAAAAGCCCTGTCATAAAGTATGATTAAATAGGAATGGTGTCTATTCAAGATTGTCCAGAACCAGGCGATTAGGAGAAGTTGGTTTTCTCTGAATTAATTCTTTTGCAAACTGACCCTACTAACAAACAAGATGTAATTTAAAAAAAAAATATTATGTTTTTGTCATATTATCATATTTACCACTCAAAATTTGTTCTAAGGTCTGTGCATTTGGTTTGTAGTTTGTTATACTCATTGGTTTAGTGAAAAGAATTTCTTTATCCCTAACAAATCAATAGTTGTTAGTGTTATGCAAAGAATTTGGAAAACAATAGATGTTATAACCTGCTTGTCTACATTTTCCTTCAAAAATTAATGACCAGGATAAGAACTTTTACCTGGCCTTATGTATATAGACATTCTAATTTTCCTTGTTTATTTTTTAAAAGAATGTGTACAAAGCTGACTTTAATAACTGGTTGAGAGGAGTTGGCTGGATACCAATTCAGTCACTGGATGTAGAAAAGGCCAAAAAAGCTACAGAGATTCTCAGTGAAAAGAAATATCGCCAGCACCCAGACACGCTGAAGTATTCTATTACAATGGATGCAATGGAACAAGTGCTGGCTAAGCAAAACGCCAAGACCATGAATAAGGTAAGAATTTCTTCAAATGATCATGACTGAGTCAGAGATTGGGTCTTTGTCTTGCAAGATTGTAGGACAGCTGCATTCTCACTGAAGTCTTTAGAATTTCAAATGGGTGTTGTGATTTTCTTGGTTAAGACTGGACACTAAGAGATGATGGAAGCTTCAGACTGTATTCATAATTAAGGTATTTTAATTTTCTGTTTTGAAAGATTAAAAATTTCTCTTTTGTGTTTGTGATTAAAGAGGATTTCTCCAGATTTACAGTGTTTTGGTAACCTTTGCTATTTTTTCTGCAGGAAGTAGTATTCATAATCAGTGAGATGAAAAAACCCTGAAATTCTGTCCGTTTTGTACAAGTTTTCTTGAAAAGTGGAGGTCTTTAAATTTGTCTCTTGTTATCTGGGACACCACTTATCCATATTCCATGGTTATCATGGAAAGAGGGTGTGTGGGAAAAAAACCCCAAATTTGTGCATTGCATTAAAGCAGGGAAGAATGCAGACTGAAAATTTTCAGTTTCACTATTAATTAGTTATCAAAACATACTTTAAGATTTTCCCAAATAAAGTACTAAAGAAAGAGGAGGAATATAATATTGCCACTTTGTAGTGCTTATGGAACTTTACTGTATTGTAAAATAATATTTATTGCAAACGAGCAAAATGAAAGCAAGCTCTTATTGTATGAGTGCGATGCCTTTTCAGTGCTAAATATGGCTTTGTGATTGCAGAGGCTCTACACCGATAAATGGAACAAAGAGAAGACCAGCATTCATGTTATGCCAGATACTCCAGAAATTCTGCAGTCTAGAGTGAACCAGATCACCATGAGCAACGTGAGTTACCATGCCCACAGTGGGCATTCAATGTCTGTGTGTAATTTTTATGTCTTTTTGGAAAATATTTAAATTCAGATGTAGGGTACTTCAATAGTTCTGCCATCATAATGGAGTACCTGTTCTCTTTTGCGTTTTAAATTAGAAACTATACAAAGCTGACTGGGAGGAAGATAAGAAGAAAGGTTATGACCTTCAGCCGGATGCAATTCCAATAAAAGCAGCCAAAGCCTCCAGAGACATTGCAAGTGATGTAAGTTTGATTGTGTGATAGTATGCAGAGTAGCTACAAAGACAAGCAGAGCGTTTTTAAAGTGCTCTGTTATGTGCAAATGTGCTTTTTCAAGCATCTTGACTTGTCTACGTTTCAACTATATGCTTGATGGGATAAACCTTTCCAGTACTTGTTCTCCAGGGGAATAACACTGAAATGTGCTTTTTTGCTCTTTGTTCAGCAAGCTGCTGAGCTTCACGTGCCTCTGTTCGATGGGCTGTTTTGTAAGACTGAATACATTTAAATGACTAAACCTGAAATCTTGTGATCATAAAGAACAAATATTTTCAGTTCTTAGAGGTAAGATTGAACTTAATACTGCATTTTTTTGATTTAAGTTTTTGCTGTTCTTTCTCTTTCCTGCTGTCAGTATAAATACAAACTAGCCTACGAAAAAGCAAAAGGAAAGCATATTGGGTTCCGCAGCCTTGAAGACGACCCCAAGCTGGTGCACTTCATGCAGGTGGCTAAAATGCAATCTGATCGTGAATACAAAAAAGATTATGAGAAGGCAAAGACTAATTTCCATACTCCAGTTGACATGTTCAGTGTTGTGGCAGCCAAGAAAGCACAGGAAGTGGCTACAAATGCAAACTACAAAAGCTTGATCCATACCTACAACGTTTTGCCCGATGCTATGAGTCTTGAATTAGCCAAAAACATGATGCAGATACAAAGTGATGTAAGTGAGAGATTCTTCCATCTTTGCATTCTGAATACAATGATGTTTAGTTTATGAAAGCACACTGTAAGATAAATAGTACTATTTTCTTAGTGAAATTAGTTCATTTATGTACTAAAATGTAGTAAATGAAATAAGACATGCATCAGTGATAGCCATTGTTTTTCCCAAGACTCTGAAATATTACATTATAGCTATTGCTAAAGAATTTGGGTTCAGAAATAAGGAATTTTATGCATAAAGTAAAATGGGTATGTACTGTTTACACGTCCCATCAGGCTCCTCAAGAGTAATACTTGTGTGCAGCCAAGACAGGAAAAGCTTCACTTTTCACTTACAGCTTTATCTTACACTTCCAAAAAGGTATCTTTTCAGAAAAAGGGGAAACCAGCTAAGTAGCTATAGTCTCAGATTTTCTAGGATGTTTAACCTCTAGAGAAGAGGGTTTTTTTCCCTCAGTATCATGGTTCAGGAAGGCCTTAGCATGTAATCTCATGCGAGCAAATTACATACATCATAAGGAGGATCTGAACACTGTATAAAAGGCAGAGTAATAAAATAGACACCACTGCAGCAAATGAGTTTCTAAATAAACCTTGAATGCATCTTGATACCGTTTGCCCCTTTTTAGAATAAGTGCATTCAAAATCTAATATTCATTAAACACAGAAAGAAGTGTCATGGTTTACAGACTTTTTCATGTATATGATTATTTTATTTTCTTTCTGCTTCCAGAATCAATACAGAGCAGAATATGATGAAAGTATGAAGGGTGTTGGTTGGATGCCACTGGGCTCCCTGGAAGCTGAAAAAAACAAAAAAGCAATGGAAATTATTAGTGAAAAGAAGTATCGCCAGCATCCAGACAAGTTGAAGTATTCTGTTCCTATGGATTCCATGAATATGGTCTTAGCTTTAAATAATGCTAAAATTATGGATGAGGTAAGAAAGCATTCATCAAAATTCATTTAAGTTTGCAGAAGTAGGAAACAAGCAATGCCTGATGTAATAGCCAGTCCTATTGTACACATAGCTTTGGAAATTGTCGATTTTGGCAGCTAATGAGTATGCTTGCCTGTCATCGTATTTCTTCTTAATAGGTCTTTGCTATACCTGAAAGCAAAGCATGACCCTAGTATTTCTAAGAAATACATGTAAAGACAGACCTAGGGGTCACATTTTATTAATAAAATTTACCCAACATAACTGAATGTAGACTTCTAACAGTTTAAATCTAGGGGCTAAAAATACCGGAGTGATCTCTTTCAGAAATCGGATTTAAACTTCTAAATGTGTTGTCTGTCTCATCTGATGCCTGTTACATTAAAGTGAAAATGCTACATGATATGAATGCTTTTATAATGAGATATTTATTTTCTGATTCTCCTGTTGAACTGATGTAATCTGCTGGTGTTCTTTAGAAATGTCTAGACTTCATCTGCATTGTAGTTACAAGGACCATCAAAATCTTATGTGCACTTCCCTTAGCTCTGTCTCCTCTAAGGAAAGCTCTATTGCCTCTCTCAACTGATACTTATTTTCCAGGAGATAAACGAATAATGTTCCACTTGTAACAATTTTTTTGTATATACCTTCTGACTTGGCTTTTAGTTGTGGGTTAACTCCGGTAGGTGTCTGAGCACCACACAGCCACTCACTCCCAGCCAATCACTTGCTTCCTCCCTTCTGCCCCGGTGGGATGGGGGAACAGAAAATGTAGAGTAAAACCAAGAAAAGTTGTGGGTCAAGATAAAAAATGTTTAATAAGGAAAAGTGAAGTGGAAGAAAAGAGAAAGAAAACAAAAACCCCAAGTGATGCAAAAGCAATCGCGCATCACTTCTCACAGGTAGACTGATGCCCAGCCATTTGCCGAGCAAAAGCCCCTCTTTTCTCCCTTTTTATTTGCTGAGCATGACGTATATGGCATGGAGTATATCTTTGGTTACTTCAGTTCATCCATCTGATTGTGTCCCCTCATCACCTCTTGCAGAGTCTTTTCTCTACAGGAACAGAGAAACAGAGGAGGCCTTGATACTGTGCAAACTCTGTTCAGCAACAGCTAAAACAGTAGTGTGTTGTCAGCATTGTTTTAGTCACAAACCCTAAAACACAGCGCTACTAAAGCTGCTATGAAGAGGGTTAACTCCATCCCAGACAGACCCAGTACATTTTGAAACCTGTTAATTTTGTGCTGTTGAATATGCTTGAATGCACTGCTGGGCAAGAGACAGGCAATGAAATATACTAGCAAGATTGGTGTTTCTTCCACTTCTATTTCAGCCTCACACAATTAACCTCGTAAGAGCTATTCCTGCTTCACACTGCTTTTGAGTTCCAAAATAAAAAGTCAAATGCTCCTACCATGTTAGTAGTTGCATCATGGTAAAGAAAGTTTGTATTCCAAATAGGAAATATCCTTTTAAATTGTTTTATTTAATCTTTTGTTTATGTTGATATCTCTTTTTTTTCTATCCTTCCAGCACAAGTACAAAGAAGCATGGGAAGAAGACAAAAAGAAAGTTCACATCACACCAGATATTCCACAGATTGCTTTAGCAAAAGTTAATGCATTTAATTTAAGTGATGTGAGTACTGTTTGTAAGACTAAGACTCTTATTTTTTTATTAGGGATAAGTGAGATGACAGCATACAAAAGTCTCCCTAATTCTCACTTTGCTAACCTGGAGTAATTTCATAGAACACTATTAATTTTTCTTTTTCCTGCTTCCTTCCCCAAAATTCAACGCTAAAAGTTGCCAAGAAAAAGCCATAGTATTTATAGTCAGATTATGAAGTGTTCGTGTAGGCCATTAAAATATAATAGTTACTAACAAAACAGTAGAGTTTGAGTACTATCCATGTTTTTACTGTATTTATTACTTTATTACCCCATGCACAGTTTTTTGGACGGGATTCAAAAATCTTTCTTGCAGATTGACCCTATTCTTTCAGTAACAGATTATATTATAGATGATTTTTCAGTAGCCAGTTGTTAAATCTGCATATGCTAAATAAAGTATTGTTTGTAATTGTGGACAACTTGAATGTGCACAGAAATAGACATATTTATCTAATTTTTTTTCAAAGCTGACATCCTTATAGATGTAACTTTTCACCAATATTTGTGCATCTGAGAAACAAATGCAATTTATTGCCTTTTTGTTATAGATGACTGCCAGTGATTATAGCGCTGTCCAGTTGCATTGCTGTATGAATACTAGGATTGCAGTTAATTTTGAAGGAGTGTTCGTTTCTGTGTGCCTGAGTGCCTTAAACAACTGTTCAAGGAGTGTTAAACACATGAATAGTTTGTGTTTCAAGTTACATAAAATGAATAGAGTTTTATTTAAGTAGGTGTGGTTTATTTTGCATTTTTGAAAGGGTGTTTCTTTCTTTTCACAGAAAATGTACAGACTTTCATTTGAAGAATCTAGGAAGAAAGGGTATGATCTCAGAGCTGATGCTATCCCTATTAAAGCTGCCAAAGCTTCTAGGGATATTGCTAGTGATGTAAGTTCTTGAAAGAAAAAATTATGCGTTTCAAATATTGTGAAACATTCCTTTCTTGACAGAATTGAATTTCATATGCCAATTATATAAAGTCTCTTTATTGTCTTGCTTGTAAATAATTCTGACATATTTGGTGCATATTCTAATACATTTTCTCACAGGGTTAAAGAACAATTACTTTGTTAGAAAGCTAAGGAGATATATGAGGGACTTTTAGAAAGAAAAAAGCTCATTCCTCAATGTGAAGGTGCTTGGATACTTTATAAATTTATGTTGTATATTTGTAGTTTAGGTAGAAACTACTGATTGTTCTTAGAAATATTTGAAAAGAACAGATGCGGATTTAAATTATTTTGACTGCTGTGGTACAGTTATCTTTACTCCTTTGTTGAAAATCCCATTAAATTTCTTGGTGCAGAGAATGCAAGCGTCTGGAATCAGGACCATTCTGAAATCCTCTGTGTATCAGTGATGAGGGATGTGGCAGGGGCAAATCCAGCCTGACAGGGGGGTGAAGTTAGGGCCTAAGGACATGCTATTTATTCTGCCTGTTGTTTTTTTTAAAAACATAGGGGATATTGCAGCCACTGCAAACTCAATTTGCTCTGCCACTCCTCTAAGTCTGAGGGGAAGATACTTCCATTCTGAGTTCTCTCCAAGCAGTAAGCAGTGAAGGAAAAAGGAATTGGTGTTTGGTCTGTGTAGTTCATTGTCCAGGGTTGATTAGGGATTGAGGAAGGGGTTAAGAGTTTGAACTATTGGTTTTATTAAACAAAAAAATGCAAAAGATCTTGGGAAATGTCTTGAATTCTTTTAACCATTTGAGGAAGTGAACCTAATGGAAGTGGTGATTTGATCTTTGATTTTATGGTTAGTCTTTGGATGTGACTCAAGTATTCTAAGTATGCTGCAGACTACAACAAAAGTAGTTCCCTAAGCCAAATATTATAAGCAGACTTGCAATAGTAACAGAGAACTCTGTGGGTTAATGTGTCCTGGTTCTAGTGTTTGTGATAGCTCATCTTAGAGCAAATATGGGTATATCTATGCTACAGTGTGGAAAGAATAGAAGTGCGCTTTTTTCCAAAGAACTGCCTTCAGCAAACTAGATGTGTTCCTTTGCATTTTGCTTTCTGTCAGTATGTTTCATATTATAATTGTGTCATTTATAATGAGATGAAAGAAATTGACCCCTATGCAGGAGCAGAATAAACTATTGGAAGGAAATTTCATTTATTAAGAAAATGTTTTAAATGTACTTCTTTTAGAAGGGATGCTAGATATCTGTTTTGCTTTAGAGTGCACCCAAAGAGTAGGTGGACAAAGCCAGCACCACTATGTGCTTTGTGAAGTTTTGTGGGTTTTTTTGGTTAAAAGATAGATATTGCATATTCAACAAATGAAGTAGGATTAAAGTCTCTGTCTCTGTTCTCTTTACAGTATAAATACAAATTAGGTTATGAACAAGACAAGGGAAAACTTGTAGGCTTCCGCAGCCTTCAGGATGATCCCAAACTTGTCCATTATATGCAAGTGGCTAAGATGCAGTCTGATCGCGAATACAAGAAAGCTTACGAGATGAGCAAGACACATTACCAAACGCCTTCCGATACACTCAGCATCGTGGCAGCTAAGGAGGCACAAGGTCGTGTAACCAACACTAACTACAAACGACTGATTCACCAGTACATGCTTCTGCCAGATGCCATGAGTTTAGAACTGTACAGAAACATGAATCAGATACAAAGTGACGTAAGTTTCTGTTTTCTTTCTGTCAGTCACAGCTGTTACTTTTTCCCTGTTTTTTCATTATGCCCATGTTTTGGAAACAACAAAATTATTTTGTATGAGTCATTAGTAAATTATAAACTATCCATTTGTGTTCTGTTTGGCAGAATGAGTACAAGCAGGATTACAATGAGTGGTTCAAGGGTATCGGCTGGAGTCCTGCTGGTTCTCTGGATGTGGAGAAATCTAAGAAAGCCACAGAAATTGCAAGTGATCGGAAATACCGCCAGCATCCCAGCATGTTCCCCTTTACAAAACAGAATGACTCCATGGACATGGTCCTTGCAAAGCAGAATGCAAATATAATGAACAAAGTGAGTATTTATGGGAAAAATTAGGCAAACATTCACATAGAATTCATTTCAGTAATCAGTCACCACCTTTATATAGTGTTTCCCTACAAAAACCATTTGCCGTTTACAGGTACCTCTTTTTTCAATTTTTTTTTAATGAAACATTCAGTTACCGATAAATAGCATTGGTTAAATAAATCTTTTCTCATTTTTCTCATTGCTAGCTTACCAACCTCTATTCTTCTCATTCTTGTATAGAAATTAGTGGCCCTGAAAATCTTGATAGTTGGACTTCGTTAGAAGCAAGACTGGATCTTAATTCAGCTGATTCTGGATTAGGTCATTGCATAGCAGAATATATCTAAGTCAGCACCTTTGTCTTTTTACCCATCTGTATCTGAAGTGCGCAGATGCAAAGGTGAAAACCTCGAAAGAGCCGTCATTTGTCATTTATATTAACACATCTGATGTTATTTTTTTCAATAGCATGCTTATACTGAAGCCTGGGAGAAGGATAAAATTCAGGTTCATGTGATGCCAGATACGCCAGATATTCTACAGGCAAAACAGAACAAGGCGAACTACAGTCAGGTAGAGTTTTTTAGTACTTCCCATTGCATTTTAAATTACTGTCTACTTTCTTCAAATGTAAAGGTGCCTCCCATTTCAAAATTAGTAATTTGTACAAGTTAGAAGAAATGGAATGGGGGATTTAGAACAGAGGCAAAAATTTTAGTGTGAGTAATATTTTCAGAGTAGCAATAAGTACCATCTTCAGGATAACAAAGTAACAACCTAAACTACATTATAAGGTATAGAAAATATAAATCCTGTTTTTGAAATGTGGATGTGCATAGTCTGAACCCTGTGCTTACCTTAGAAATCAATCAGCTGAAAAAGTCCATTGAGTATATTTTTACTTAACATATGGGAAAAGAAATACATGCAGTAATTCTCACTTTTCTGACAGCTTTCAAATATGATAAAGTGCCAATTGTTCCAATACAAAATACTTGGATTTTCCTTTGCATGACTGCTCCGAGGTGTATCTTTTACTTGCAAGTGCTGGTACTTAAAATCAGCTGTGCACAAATTGAATTAACTCTTAAATGGCTGCATTACAGCCTTATTAATTAAAATTTGTTAAGCCAATTGAAAAGTTTTCAGTTATCCCAGATGTATATATTTCAAATTGCCCCGATATGTTTCAAATCCCCAAGATCATCGGCATATCTAAATAGAAGGTGACATATGTATTACTAAGACTTTTTAATTAATATTGTTTTCAATTTTAGAAACTATACAAGCTTGGCTGGGAGGAAATTATAAAGAAAGGCTATGACCTCACACCTGAAGCCATTTCAGTGAAATCTGCCAAAGCTTCAAGGGACATTGCAAGTGATGTAAGTAACATTTCTAACCCAATACGAACTGCAGTTTATCTAGTTGCTGTAATTTACAGAGTTGCACTCAACCCAGATACACCTCTTTGCGAAGGAGTGCCTTGGACTAGAAAGCAAAACGACTGACAAAGCTGTTTTCTGATCTATTTCTTTCCGTGAAGAAAACAATTTAAGAATGGTTGCTCTGGCATCTTGACAATTCCAAAGATTTTGATTCATCCATGAAGTGGCTAGTCATACAAAGTTAGGAGTTGTCTCCTCTTTTGGATGTTACATTTTCAGAGTAGCAGCAGATTTGCTCCAATTAGCTGATCCCAGTGCTCATACTGAGAAATCCCTTTTTACAGCTCTGAAGTAGACATGGTGACCCATGTATTGCTGTTGTCATAACTTGTATGAATACAGCTCCTGCATTTATGGAAGAGATTTTATTAATCATTAAGAAATGTTTCTAATGCTTAAGCATCTGCATTTTTCACTGCTGCTTATTTTGTTCAACAAAATATTTCAGTGTGTCGATCTGAGAGTTCTGAACAGTATGACTGTATGAATCGGGTGACATGGGATACTATTTATAGCCACATGCTCTGCTTCTCCAGGGACTCTGTTCATTCCCAGGGCGAGCATTCACTGGCACCAAGTGATGCCCATTAATCAAGGGGCTACTAAAACTTTCATGAGATGCCATAACAAGATGGTCATTTCATTGGTAATGAGAAACATTGAACTGAGTGAATATATTGATATTTTGCTTATATATTTTACCATTGTCTGTTTCTTACTGTAATTTCAATAATGCAATCTTTATGCTTTTAGTACAAGTACAAAGAAGGTTACCGCAAGCAACAGGGACATCACATTGGATTCCGCAGCTTACAGGATGATCCTAAGATGTTGTGGTCTATGCAAGTCGCTAAGATGCAGAGTGAGAGGGAGTACAAAAAAGATTTTGAAAAGTGGAAGACAAAGTTTAATATGCCCGTGGATATGCTAGGCTTCCTTCTGGCTAAGAAATGTCAGGAACTGGTTAGTGATATAGACTACAAACACATACTACACCGCTGGACTTGTCTGCCAGACCAGAATGATGTCACCCAGGCAAAGAGGGTCTACGAGCTACAGAGTGATGTAAGCTTCCTCCGGACTTAATTATTTTTTTGTGAGATATTTACTGCTCATTGAAAAGTGTCTTTAATAACTCTCTTTTGATTTCAGTATAGAACAAACTGCAGCTAAAATACCTGTTAGTCTTTTAATATTGTTTAATAAATGAACAAGGAAATAATCCAGTATGGTTTTGATTTTTTTTTTTTTCCTGAACAGAATTTATATAAGGCAGATCTACAGTGGCTCAAAGGCCTTGGATGGAGTCCTTTGGGATCTTTGGAATCTGAAAAGAACAAGAAAGCTTCTGAAATACTGAGTGAAAAGAAGTACCGGCAGCACCCAGATACTATTAAGTTCACAAGTATCCCAGATGCCATGGATATCGTTTTAGCAAAATCTAATGCCAAAAATAGAAGTAATGTAAGTTGCCTTTAAAGACAGAACATATGATTCAATAAATAAATACATTAATATACATTTGTCAAAAAGATCTCCATATCAGAACATGTGCTTAAAATAGACAAACATCAGGTGTTTACAATCAGTGCCTTACTGCTCAGTTGTCAAGAAGTACTATGCCTTGTTTGGAAGATTAAGGTCTTTAGTGTTGCATAACTTATTCTGTAAGGCACTTGTATGTAAGTACACTTATGTCTGTAAGGCATTATGTAGTATGTAAATCTATCGTCATCATCCTGTTTCCTTGACATTTCATGGATGTAAAGAAGACAGAAAGGTGGTATTTCAGTAAGAAGTCATTGTATCATTCGATTTCAATACCTTGTGTCACTTATACTTGCGTAGTACATCTTTGCTTTGCTATTGTAGAGAAAAGGTAAGCTGAATTTAATGCTGTCCATGTGAGCCTTTTGTCAGACAAAGTGTTTTTGTTCGTGTCTCTTTTCAGATACTGTATAGAGAAGCTTGGGACAAGGACAAGACTCAGGTTCACATCATGCCTGATACTCCTGAAATTTTGCTGGCTAAATCAAACTTAATTAACACAAGTGATGTAAGTTTGTCTCTACAATTATTTTTTTAAATGGAATTTGAATTACTTATTGTGGCAATTTTAACAGCTGTAAGCACACCTGTGATCTTTTTCTGTGAAAATTGTTACACGCTGAGAAGCCAGAGGGGAATTGCTAAAATAGAAAGCCAAAGCAGACCTGCTAGAATATTAAAAATACCAAGAAAATATTCAACACAAGTTAGCCGTTTTCTCTTTCATCCCTACTGATCCCATTAACGTTGTAGATAGGTGTTTAGTACTTTTTAGTAAGCCTATCATTCTCGTTAAAATGTCTGATTATGTTGACTTCCCTCTTTAGAATTACACAGGATTGTATAATTTACACCAAATTTCTGGTTATAATGGAACAAATGTGGACTACATGCAAAGATAAAGATAGCAGCTCTATTGTAGGAACTCAAGAAAACAAAACCAATGGCAATTGCAATTGGGTTTAGAGAATCATCGGGTTGTATTATTCACCTCTGTGGAAGACTATGAATCGTTCGGGGTACTAAATTAAGTAAAAGAAAATTTTGATCTCAAATGAGTTAATCAGAAAACATACAGATAGTAATTTTAAAATATTGTATATCATCAGTTACAAAATACACATTATTAAAAGCAAGCTCTTTAACTTGATGAATGAAACTGTGTTTGGAATCTCATACTTTATTTTCAATAATCAGAGGAGGAAAGCTGTAGCATTGAAAAACTCTCTAGAGAACTTTATTTCCAATAATTATTTGGAATCCTTCTCCAACAGAAACATTACAAGTTAGGATATGAAGAACTGAAGAGGAAAGGCTATGATCTTCCTCCTGATGCTATACCGCTCAAGTCAGCAAAGGCATCGAGAGACATAGCTAGTGAAGTAAGTCTTATGCAGTGGAAACAATAGTGGGG
This sequence comes from Rhinoptilus africanus, assembly GCA_013400135.1. Classification (NCBI taxonomy): domain Eukaryota; kingdom Metazoa; phylum Chordata; class Aves; order Charadriiformes; family Glareolidae; genus Rhinoptilus; species Rhinoptilus africanus. The sequence goes on from VXBO01011293.1 coordinate 13,928, forward strand.
CATAGAGCTGGTACACACTTTTGGGAAAAGATGTCGTCTGTTGAAAAGGAGGAGATGTCTAAAATTTTAACAGGCATATATTGCTGGCCTCCGCAGAGGCTGTATAATTTTTAATGGTATAAAGTTAATTAAGATAAATACAATAACTTATTTAAAACTTAGATAACATATTCTGGACATGCAATAAAACACTAAAAATCTTGGAAGAATACACAACAAAATTGAAGTATATTACCTATAAAAATTTTAATCCTACATTAGCAGCAGAGAAATTTAAACTGCAGCTTGAAAAATACTGATAATTGTTGTTTCTGCATTCAATTAGTACCAATACAAAACTGCATACCGAAAACAGCTTGGCCACCACATCGGGGCCCGTAACATAGAGGATGATCCCAAGATGATGTGGTCGATGCACGTAGCCAAGATCCAGAGTGACAGAGAGTACAAGAAAGCCTTTGAGAAGTCCAAGACACACTTCAGTAGCCCAGTGGACATGCTGGGAATCGTGCTGGCCAAGAAATGTCAGGAGTTGGTCAGCGACGTGGATTACAAGCACCCTCTGCATCGGTGGACCTGTCTGCCAGACCAGAACGATGTTGTACAAGCCAAGAGAGTGTATGACCTTCAGAGTGATGTAAGTTGTACTTTCCTGTCTGTGTGAAAGCCAGAAGTCGCTCTTGTGTTCTGTTCCTTTGTTGGAGGAAGTCCAGGTGGGGAGCATAAGTCTGGGCTGATTCTGTGAGACCGCAGCTGTGTTGAGGCCATATATCTTGCTGAGAGTTGGTGTCATGGTGTCAAAGTTTGTCTGTGGCCGTACTTTGTGGTCACAGAAGAGTACTGTGTTACCTGGAGGACTTTGGTGGGAGGGTTGCTGCAGGTGGCTAAAGCTCTGTGTGNAAAGCACAACTCTGAAATCATGAACCAGGTGAGGTTGTCTTGTGTTTGCCCCCTGAAGGAAACGAGCGCCTTCCTTTCCCAGGATGCTGGGCCCTCTCCTTCCAGGGCCTGGTTCTGGGAGCTGTGGGAGAAGAAAAGGCATTCCTGAGTCAGTGCACAGTAGAAGCCCCTTGAGCTAGTTTGCTCTTGGAGTCTGTTGCCCTGTGCTTGCATGATCTTATTTCTCATTGTTCTCCTTTTTTCAGCGCTCGTACATAGCAGCGTGGGAGAAGGATAAAACCAGCGTCCACATTATGCCGGACACCCCTGGTATTTTGCTAGCCCAGCAGAACAGAGTGAACTTCAGCGAGGTAGGTGTTTGAGCTGGGGTAAGTGTCCCTCCCTGGACACTGCGATGGCCCAGGAAGACGTGTTGTTTGAGGGGAATGCTTGTTTTTCTTTCAGAAACTGTACAAGCTTGCGATGGAGGAAGAGAAGAAAAAGGGCTATGACATGCGGGCAGATGCCATTCCGATCAAGTCTGCTAAAGCTTCCAGAGATATTGCAAGTGATGTAAGTTCTCAGGAGCCCTTGGCGGCACAGTGTGTTGGACAATTTAGAGGTGCTTGCAGTTGAAGCCCAGAGTTTGCAACCTCAGCCCAATGGAGGCAACAGAGCCCTTAGCTGTCGTAGCCGTTCAGCTCGTCTGTAAACGTGTTGGCTCTGGAGGGTCTGCCCGTAGCTGTCCCTGCACGTTATGGGTGTGTGTTGTTGCGAGGGCCTGCGTAGATGGTGTAGAGACTGTAACTGTGGGAGCTGGGTGGTGGACATCCTCCGAAGCAGCGTCCGTGCTGGGCTTGTGGCGGCATCTCCTCATGCAGCAGCCTGTACTTTTGAGGTGGTGTGCTGCCCCCTGCACTGCCAGTCTGCCCGGCCCTGATGTTGCAGCTTCACAGCTGAGCTGGACACGAGGAAAGGAAACCCAAAGCAAGTTTTTTGTTATAACCTGGATGTTTATAATTTTTAGCTGGACTGGGAGCAGGTCTAGTCACGGTAGGCCACTCATTACTGTGCCCTAGAACATCTTTTCAGGCCTGAGCTCTGCAGGAGCTGGATTTTCTATCTGAGGCAAGATTCTGTAGTTCATGTTTGTTACCTTACTGTATGGACCTGCGTTCAATCTCTCCTCAGTCTTGCTTGACATTTCAGTAAGAGGTGAGGGGAAAGAAGTACTGTCTTGTCCCTTGTCAGTTCACAAGGTTAATGGCTGTAGGCCTGCAGTTGAGGACACAGATGGGGCTGGGAAAATTAGTCCTGAGCACTGTGCAGCAGAGCCTGGTGCAGTGGAGCGTGTCAGCTGGTGTGGGCTGTGTGGGTGACTGCAGTCAGGTGTGTGCAGGATGAGGCCCAGGTTGCCTGCTGGAGCAGTCCAGTGGTTTTCCCCAGGTTTTGCATCCCATCTATTGAGGTTTTCTCTCCATGGGGATGCTTAGGTTGTGTGGAGGTTTGGTCTGCTGGCATGCATTGCTCTTGCTTCCCAAGCTCGCTTGGTTGGAGTCACTGTGTGGACCCTCCATGTACCTCCTGTGGCCCAGTGTACGCTTGTGGGGGACAGAAATGTAGGACAGAGCAGGGAT